>SJYA01002291.1:330449-434500 GCA_006410615.1 Neotragus moschatus
GTGGTTTTTTTTTTTTTTTTTTTTTTTTTTTTTTTAATGATTTCAGACCCTATCTCTTACAGTTTGAGCATGGAGCCTGAGAAGTTGAGATACGATTTTTAAAAGCTCACATGGGATGAATGTGATACAAAGCCAAGTTCAAGAGCTCAGTTCTTACGTTCAAGGAAGGTTATTTTTGTAACTGTCTTAAATTTTGCAAAGCATTTTCACATGTTGTCCATTTGATCCTCACCAAAATCCTTTGAGATGTACAGAGCACAAAATATACTAATGCCATTTTGCAGACAAGGGAATTAAAAAACTCTTTGCCCAAATTCATAGAACCCCAGCTAGAACTCAGATCTGCAGCCCTGCCCAGCTTCTTTCCAGTGTATCAGGCAGGAAGGACAGAAGTAGAGACATAGAGGGGCCCCACTTCCCTTGATAAATCCAGTTCTGTAGCCCTCAGTTTATACAGTGTGATTGTTCCTGAAGCATCCTCTCACCATTCCCAGCCCCCTCAACTTTCCATTGCCCTTCCTCCTAGAACACAAGAGGTCTCAACAGGAGAAATATTCCAGTTCCTTTCTTTCCAGCCTCCCAATTCAGTCTTGTCATTCTCCATTTCAAAGGATTCTTTGCAATAAGGCCATTCAAAATCTTTTTATTAGACTGTTCTAAAGCCTCTCTTTACATCTCTTTTCTTTCATATTTTCTTAAATGAGAAATTCACTGAGGACTGAATCCTGGGTCATCAAAGGTTAGGAACCAAAGGGAAGGGCTATGATCATGCCCAAATCCCAGTCCACAATACATTGATCATGTTATCCTTATAATCAGAAGGGCCCCTCCATTTAATTAAGGATTGGCTATTGTGTCCCTAAACACCCATAGGAACACAGTCTCGTGCTATTGTTGAAAAGCAAAAATAATTATTTGGATGCAGAAATGAATTCCTTACATCTATCTGAACCCCTGCTGATTTACTACCATAAGGTAATTTGCTTCAACTAACTTAATTCCTGTCCTGTTCAATTCCCTTGTGCCTTTTAACTAATGTTTTAATTCTCTTTTGATCGCTCTGTGCCACCAAATCAAAGCAAAATTTATCTTTCATTTGCCAAAGCCAAGCAAATTTGGAAGGGGAAAAATTACTAATAAAGGACAAAGAATTTTAAAGGAAATGTATTGTTTCATTTCAGTGAGTTGGAACAGAGTACAAAGAAGCTTAATCATTATATTAAATCAAAGGAATGTAAATCACATTATTCATATTCATAAATTGCTGACGACATGTGGCCTTTGTAAAGCCTGGGATGAGAAAACCTCTTGGTGGAACAGGTTGGGGGAAGGAGGGACATGCTCTGGGAGTGAGGAACCCTGTAGTCAGGATTAGGGTTTTTTCAGTATAGTGGTTTCTTTTTCTTACAAGGCAGCCATTTTATAACTAAATTTCAGACCATCTCTCACGGTATTGGCATTTCAGGGATCAAAGACCAGGAGAGGGCATGAGTCTTGAGCATCTGGCTGGTCTGGATGATTCTAATTGTGATGACAATATTATATCATTTCAGTGACTAGGCTGGATAGACCCTCACGGCTACTCTTCATTCCTCAAAGATTCTTTCTATTGCCAGTTTATATGAGATGAACTGGCCATCCCTAAATTAATACCAGTAATGATAAAACATGTTTAGTAAAACATTGTTGTTGCTGTTGTTCAATCGCTAAGTCATATCCAACTCTTTGCGACCCCATGGATGGCAACATGCCAGGCCTCCCTGTCCCTCACTATTAATAAAACATTATATATATATATTTTTTTAAGGCTTTCACAGACAAACTGTCCAGTATTGAATCCCTGGGTCCTCCCCCTCTGCTGTGTGACATGAGAAGAGTTGTTTAAGGTCTTTGTACATCAGTTTCCTGCCCACTGTAAAATGGAACTAATGATGTACCTACCTTATTGTTTCTTTGTTTCTATAGTTAGGTGACAAAATCTGTAAAGTTCTTAGTACAGTGCTCAAAAAGATTGGATGCATACAGTGTATTTTTTCTTCTCTTTTTCTTTTAACATCCTGGGACAAGTAACTTTTTTTCAAGTAGAGTTAGTTTACAATGCTCTGTTAGCTTCAGGTGTACAGTAAAGTGTTTCAGTTATATATATATATAGTCATTTTCAGATTCTTTCCCATTTTAGGTTATTGCAGAATATTGAGTAGAGTTCCCTGTGCTATACAGTGCTATACAATAGGTCCTTGTTATTTATATTATATATAATTATTATATATAATAAAGTGTATATGTTAATCACAAACTCCAAATTTCCCTCTCCCTTCCTCCCATGTATACAGTGGATTCTTGCTATTCACAGAGATTATGTTCTAGGAAGTTGCCACAGAAAATGGATTAACGAATAATTGAACCATTTCTCTTAGGTGGGTTCCTGCCTTTTGGTGACATTTTCTTCAATACATGTTGTTATTGTTTAGTTGCTGAGTCATGTCCAACTCTTTTTGCAACCCCACGGACTGTAGACTGCCAGGAGATTTCCAGGCAAGAATACTGGAATGGGTAGCCACTTCCTTCTCCAGGAGATCTTCCCAGATCAGGTATCGAACCCATGTCTCCCGCATTGGCGGGCAGGTTCTTTACAACTGAGCCACCTGGGACGCTCAGTCAATACATAGCCACATTTCATCAGAGTGTCCATTTAGAGATTCCGTATTTAATATACACTGATGACTCACTGACATTGAACTCATGGCCACCAGTGCTGTAACTCATGCCAGAATGAAGCATAAAAAGACATCTACTTTCTCCACAGGCATCACAGCCTTCTTGCACTTGGGATCACTACAGGGTACTTCAGCACTCCATTTGCGGGCCATTGCCACAGTTACATTACCAACAAGAAGCAAAACAATGAGGAAAATGTGACACCAAGTAGATGGCAGAAAGGGCACCTGTTTACAGTATCAGAGTTGAAACGAGAAGGTAGAGTCACCTTGTCCCAGTGCAGTGAGAATATGTACATCAGGGCTTCAAATCTCTCATTGATTGCTCTGCACAATCTGAGGATGATGAAGAAAGCACAGGGTGTACTGACTTAGGGGCTGCAAATACATTTTAGCAAGGAGACACACTGGCAAATATGGAATCAAGTGTAAGGAGGATTACACTATGATTAACCACCCAATGAAGTAAACAAAGTAGTTATCATCACTCCCAGTTGACAGGTGATACATAGGCTCAGTTACTGGGTGATAAGGTGAGAGAGATCTAGCTGGAACCCCTGAGTTGCATCACACAGGAGGCAGCTCTTCCATCACTATCTGCTTAGTGGTATCCCTCAGAGTGGATGTACAGATCTCCATTACAAAGTCACATTTCTGACTACTCATTTATCAGTATTTTTTCTGCAAACCACAGAATCTCAGTATGTTGAAAAAGTTCCACCAGTTGTTATTTGTGATGCATGTTTTCATCCTACTCCCCAAAATGACTATTTACAGGCACTCTAGATTTATAAAAGGATTCCCTGGTAGCTTAATCGGCAAAGAATCCACTTGCACTGCAGGAGACTGCCTGCAATACTGGAGACCCAGGTTCAGTCCCTGGGTACAGAAGATCCCCTGGAGAAGGAAATGGCAACCCACTCCAGTATTCTTGCCTGGTAAATCCCATGGACAGAGGAGCCTGGTTGGCTACAGTCCATAGGGTTGCAAAAGTCAGACATAATTTAGCAACAAAATCACCACCAACAGCCAAACTTAAAAAAAGGACAGGTCTCCAGCCTTCCCAGTTTCTATGAAGCAGATAATTCCACTGACATCTTAAAAAATTAAATGGAAAAAAAGTATGCTTTTTACATCTTGGAAAGGAAACTAACATTTACCTAGTGCTTGATTTATTCAGCCCTTTGCTACAGGAAAAGGTAAATAGTATTCTGAAATGAGTCCGCAAGAACAAAGCACTGCACTAGGTATTGTACATCCTTTATCTAATTTATTCCTCTTAATTATCTTATAAGTAAAATATTATTTTTCTTCTACATGTAACAGACTGGCATACAGAGAGGTTAAGTGATTTGCTCAAAGTCATATAGCAATTAAGCGGCAAAGTTGGAACTGCAACAAGAAATACGAAGCTCTAAAAATCACTATTCTTTCTGGGATGTAGTAATGCTGAAATTCCCTTGGATTATATCTGATCTAGCATCAGCCCTTCAGAGAAGCCCTTTATCATATTAGCATCAATCCCTTGAGTGATTTTGTGCAAGTTCAAGTCCTCTCTACCTCATTTTGGATCTGACAACATAGAGTCTTAATTGCTGTTTCTCTACCTAGTGGCACCTAAAAAGAAATTATTTTTAATTCTTTGGAAAGTATGAAAGCTCTGAAAAAGGCATGAGCTCTATGAATGCATAGCAATATAATGATTGAAAACCCACTGGATTCTGGGTAGAAGTCACCATTGAAATACAGAAAGAGACAGACCCCATATATCTTTTAGCAACCCCCTTGTAGTTAAGCAATAACAATATTTTGACTGCTTTAGTCTAGTAACTGCTACTAATTCCAGATACTCATGAACTTCAAGGTAAATTTAAACAGTTAATTTCCAAGGTTCCCTATGTCTATATATGATACTCCCACAATCCCAGGTATTTCGTCTGTGGACCTTGACACCTTGGATCCCAGCCACTCGCATCCAACAGATTGTCAAATCCTATCCATTCCTCTCTCTATCAAATAGTAGAGGTCTATCTTCTTTTCTTTCCCATCCCCGTCTCTCTGTACTTCAGGCTTCCATCATCTCATGTCTGAAGCTTTCTAACTAGCATTGTTACTAACTGGCTCTGCTTCTCCCTGACCACTTTCAACATAAATCATGCCTTCTTCACAATATTGGTTGATTCATCTTCCCAGAGGACAATTTCAGTTATGTCACTGCTCCCCATAAAAGGGATCAGCAGCTCCTTGTTGCCTTAGTCAAAACTTTTAAATTTCCAATTTAAATCCCTGGTTCTTTTTCATTTTGGCTGCACCGCGTGGCATTCCAAACTTCCCTCAATAGGAATCCAACCTGTGCCCCTTGCTTTGGAAGCACAGAGTCTTAACCACTGGATCACAAAATGACCTAACATTGATTTCTAATTTTTTCACCGTCCTTCCTTCCACATTTTAGGGAAATTTTCTATTCCATTTCCCATAAATCTCTATTTCCCCCATGTTTTCCCACTATTATGCTCCTATTCACATTGTTTTCTCTTCCTAGGCTATGATTTTTGCCTCTTTGTTCAAACTATACTATTTTCAATAAATGAATAAACCCTTCTCTGATCACCCTCAAATGATCCTTATCTCTCTCCCTCTCTCTCTGAACATACACAGCATTTTTACTGTGACTATCTATTTTTACTGTGACTATCTATTTTTACTGTGGCTCTTGTCACAGTCATTCCTATGTTCTGGCTGACTGTGTGTATTTTTTCTCTCCTCTACTAAATTATAAACACCTAAAACTTAGGATTTTTGTCTGATTAACTTAATAACTATGGAAGATTGTAGCATTTTTTCCAATTACTTATTCTCTACCCTGTACTATAAGAAGAATTTATAGCTCATCCATGACCACAAAACATGTAATGTCTCCTGGAAGAAGGAGCAATGTATTTTCCCATTCCATTGATGATGAGCTTGGTCAAGCAATTCCTTTAGGAAGTGGAACATAAGCAAATATGATATATGCCCCACCAAAGCAGAAGCTTGAAGAGCATGGTGAATTTTTCCCAGTTCTTTTGATCATTTCTTCTACCAAAAAGATGCCAAAAAAAAAAAAAAAAAAAAAAGCCTGCTTCTTTGCCCTGCATCCTGGGCAGGGCAAAGGTATATGGCAAGAATATCAATGGAAAAAAGACAATCTCTTCAACAAGTGGTTCCAGGAAAACTGGTCAACCACTTGTAAAAGAATGAAACCAGAACACTTTCTAACACCATACACAAAAATAAACTCAAAATGGATTAAAGATCTAAATGTAAGACCAGAAACTATAAAACTCCTAGAGGAGAACTTAGGCAAAACACTCTGTGACATAAATCATAGCAGGATTCTCTATAACCCACCTCCTAGAATAATAGAAATAAAAGGAAAAATAAACAAATGGGATTTAATTAAACTTAAAAGTTTTTGCACAATGAAGGAAACCATAAGCAATGTGAAAAGACAGCCTTCAGCCTGGGAGAAGATAATAGCAAATGAAGCAACTGACAAAGAATTAATCTCAAAAATATACAAGCAACTCCTGCAGCTCAACTCCAGAAAAATAAATGACTTAATCAAAAATGGGCCAAAGAACTAAACAGACATTTCTCCAAAGAAGACATACAGACACAGGAAAAGATGCTCAACATCACTCATTATCAGAGAAATGCAAATCAAAACCACAATGAGGTACCATTTCATGCCAGTCAGAATGGCTATGATCCAAAAGTCTACAAGCAATAAATGCTGGAGAGGGTGTGGAGAAAAGGGAACCCTCTTACACTGTTGGTGGGAATACAAACTAGTACAGCCACTATGGAGAACAGTGTGGAGATTCCTTTAAAAACTGGAAATAGAACTACACATGGAAAATAGTGTGTTTGAATCAGTTTTAATGAGGTGGATGAAACTGGAGCAAGTAAGTCAGAAAGAAAAACATTAATAGAGTATATTAATGCATATATGTGGAATTTAGAAAGATGGTAATGATAACATGTGAGACAGCAAAAGATACACAGATGTATAGAACAGTCCAAAAGACTGTTCTTAGGGAGATTGTGGGAAAAGGCGAGGGTTGGATGATTTGAGAGAATAGCATTGAAACATGTACATTATCGTATGTGAAATGGATCACCAATCCAGGTTTGATGCATGATGCAGGGTGCTCAGGGCTGGTGCACTGGGATGACCTTGAGGGATGGGATGGGGAGGGAGGTGGGAAGATGGGTCAGGATGGGGAACACATGTACACCCATGGCTGATTCATGTGAATGTATGGCAAAAACCACCACAATATTGTAAAGTAATTAATTAAAATTTTAAAAAATAAAAAAACTGCATACAGGAAAGGGAGATGGTCAGGGGGTTCAAAAGGGAGGAGATATATGTATACATATGGCTGATTCATGTTGAGGTTTGACATAAAACAACAAAATTCTGTAAAGTAATTATCCTTCAATAAAGAAATAAGAAATAATTTAAAAAGAAAAAAAAAGTTATATGGAGTGTAGGCGCAACAGCCAGCCAGCTGCTGCCAACATGTAATATGAGTGAGAAATAAATGTTTATTGTCACAAACCATTGAGATTTGTACTAAAGCTTACTAATTAAATCCCAACATAGCACCTAGCCCAGGGTCCATCACAGGAAGAATTTCAAGAATTCTATGTTTAATAAAAAAAAAATTATGATTTGTTGATATTTCTTTATTAAAAATTCCTGCAAACCACTACCATTGCAACAATTTAATAGCCTAGAAAAAATAATGGAACTGTAAGTGAGATTATATATGTATACACACATATATATATATGTATATATGAAATACACTGTCATCATACCTATATTCCTATCTCCCATATTTCTAACAATAAAAGATTCTAAAGTATGTGTTTAAAACCAAAACAGAATCAGACTAGTATTTCCCTGAATAGTTCTCTAATCAGATCCATAACTAAGCTCATAAACTGACTCAGAAATACTTGAGTAGAAAGGACCCAAGAACTCAGTTAGCACAAGGGCTGGCCCTATACTGTTCCAAGGACATGGGACAAAGAACAACATCAGACCTCATTAGAACTGATTCACTTTCAACAAATATATACGTACATATACATCAAATCATTTCTGCTTACATCTGTTTTGGTTGCTGGGTTTCTAAAGAGGGTTAATTTGAAGAAAGGTTTCTTTGTCCAGAACATATCTGAGAAAGGGGAGACCAAGAGTGTTGAAAGAAATTATCCAAATGTAGATAGCCAAGTGGGCTTCCCTGGTGGCTCAGATGGTAAAGAATCTGCCTGCACTTCAGGAGACCTGGGTTCAATCCTCGGGTTGGAAAGATCCTCTGATGAAGAGAATGGCTAGCTACTCCAGTATTCTTGCCTGGGAAATTCCATGGATGGAGGAGCCTGGTGGTCTACAGTCCACGGGGCCCCAGAGAGTCGGACATGACTGAGAAACTAACACACAGACATAGTGAAGTAGTGGAGAATCAGAGCTAGAATCCAAGATCAATCCAATCTGGTATTTCTCTATTACTGACAGTCAGAGAGAAGGGGAAGGAGAGACTGAGAGACACACAGTGAGAGAAATCAAAGGGAGGCCACTACATATGACCAGTGTCTCTGGTCCTGGAATCTGGGGGCTTGTGTTGATTCTTTCCCATTTTATCTTATACCAGTCTTCATAACGTCCTCCAAAGGAAAAAAAAAAAAGTTATAGAAAACTAGTAAGTGAGCAAAGAAAGTTCTGCAATGCACATAGACTTTTTATGTCAGAAGACTGACAAATCAGTCGTGAGCTTCCTAGGAAATGGAATGTGATTTTTGTTGTAATTCATGTGCTTTGGTGTGGACAAACAATAGACAATATATATAATAAGAAACAGGAAGGCAATGAAGAAACTTTTCTTTTTTTATCATCCAAAAGAAGAGTGAAGGTGGGTCGAGAGGATTTTTCCATCCCAGAGAGAGAGAAAATGAAAAGCAGATAAAAGATAATATTGAAAGCCCAAGGAGAAATACTTGATGTTATTTTTAGTCTCCATTTTGATAACATATTTTCAAAGACCAACTGTGATGTGGAATATTCATCATTTATGATGTGAAGGTGAAAAACTAAATTGGGCTGAGGAAGGAAATAGTTCAAGATTGTTTCTTAAAATGGTGTGTTCAAATCAGCAAAGAGCGATGATGCATCTGGGAGTGGACAATTTGCTTCAAAACAGGCAGTGAAAGGCAGTTTTTTTAAAGAAGAAGTCAAGATAAATATACAACTGAAAAACAAAGTCAGTTACTGATATTAATGACAAAATACTACTTGGAAAAAATGGCAGAAAAATAGAAAACAGAATTAGCATGTTTTTGTCAAGAATAAATTATCAGACACATGTCATTTCCTTCTAGAAAGAATGGCAGGAATTCTATGTGGGAGTGGAGCCACAGATAGATGGTACATGGATTTGAAAACCTTTTTTAATTGAAACTAGGACTCAGAAAGAGAAAAGTACAGGAAACAATGGTAGCACTCAAGGAAGTCTTGTAAGGTAGACACCATTGTCTCTACCACCAAAGTCAAGAATAGAAATGTTCAACCTCTGGATAAGGCTTCCATGCACCTTATTCTAATCCTCACCTCCTCACTGTCCAAGGAAATAATTTTGACATGTGTGGTCATCATTTCTTTTTGTTTCTTGATATGCCCATGTCTATTAGTTTCCTACAGCTATCATAATTTTTTATGGTACCTTACTCAACAGAAGTTTGCTCTCTCACAGTTTTAGAGTCCAGACGCTTAAAATCAAAACGTTGGCAGGGTTGGTTTCTTCCAAAAGCTCCAAGGGAGAATTCACTCTATCCTCCCTCCTTGCCTCTGGTGGCTGCTGGCAATCATTGGAATTCCTTGGCCTGGAGCTGCCTTCCCATCTCTGCCTCTGTGTTCATATGGCCTTTTCTTGTCTATGTGCCTTAAATTTCCCTCTCCTCTTATTAGAACACTAGTCATTGACTTAGGACCCACTCCAAGCCCAAGATGATCTTATGCCACTATTTTTAACTTAATTATACCTGTAAAGATCTTATGTTCAAATCACGTCACATCCACAGATACTAAGGGGTGAGAATTTAGAAATATCCTTTTCAGTTCAGTTCAGTCACTCAGTCGTGTCTGACTCTTTGCGACCCCATGAACCGCAGCACACCAGGCCTCCCTGTCCATCACCAACTCCCGGAGTTTACCCGAACTCCTGTCCATTGAGTCGGTGATGCCATCCAACCATCCCATCCTCTGTCGTCCCCTTCTTTTCCTGCCCTCTATCTTTCCCAGCATCGGAGTCTTATCCAGTGAGTCAGCTCTTCACATCAGGTGGCCAAAGCATTGGAGTTTCAGCTTCAGCATAAGTCCTTCCAATGAACACCCAGGATTGATCTCCTTTAGGATGGACTGGCTGGATCTCCTTGTAGTCCAAGAGACTCTGAAGAGTGTTCTCCAACACCATAGTTCAAAAGCATCAATTCTTTGGCACTCAGCTTTCTTTATAGTCCAACTCTCACATCCATACATGAATACCGGAAAAACCATAGCCTTGACTAGATGGACTTTGTTGACAGAGCAATGTCTCTGCTATTGAATATGCTGTCTAGGTTGGTCATAACTTTTCTTCCAAGGAGTAAACATCTTTTAATTTCGTGGCTACAATCTGCAGTGATTTTGGAGCCCCCGAAAAATACAGTCTGCCACAGTTTCCCCATACCAGATGCCATGATCTTAGTTTTCTGAATGTTGAGCTTTAAGCCAACTTTTTCACTCTCTTCTTTCACATTCATCAAGAGGCTCTTTAGTTCTTCTTCACTTTCAGCCACAAGGGTGGTGTCATCTGCATATGTGAGGTTATTGATATTTCTCCCGGCAATCTTGATTCCAGCTTGTGCTTCATCCAACCCAGCATTTCTCATGATGTACTCTGCATAGAAGTTAAATAAGTAGGGTGACAATACACAGCCTTGACATACTCCTTTTCCTATTTGGAACCAGTCTGTTGTTCCATGTCCAGTTCTAACTGTTGCTTCCTGACCTGCATACAGGTTTCTCAAGAGGCAGATCAGGTGGTCTGGTATTCCCATCTCTTTCAGAATTTTCCACAGTTTATTGTGATCCACACAATCAAAGGCTTTGACATAGTCAATAAAGCAGAAATAGATGTTTTTCTAGAACTCTCTTTCTTTTTCAATAATCCAGCTGAAGCGACTTAGCAGCAACAGTAGCAGCAGATGTTGGCAATTTAATCTCTGGTTCTTCTGCCTTTTCTAAAATCAGCTTGAACATCTGGAAGTTCATCATTCATGTACTGCTGAATCCTGACTTGGAGAATTTTGAACATTACTTTTCTAACAGTGAGATGAGTGCAATTTGTGGTAGTTTGAATATTCTTTGGCATTGCCTTTTGCCAGGGTCCAGCCCCGGTGGATCCAGGGAATTCAAAGTGGAGATGGAGTCGGAGTCTGGGAAAGGACTATTTAATTAGAAATATAAAGAGAGATTAGGAAAGAATAGTATAGTAGGAAAATTTAGTGGAGAAAAGAGGCTGAATAACTTGGTTTACGCAGAAAACTAATAAAACCTCAGGACAAGAGTTTTGCACCATCTACGTTAGGCCACTGGTGCCCGTTTGAATAGCAGAGGGTGCCCTGCCTTGGGCTCCCTCTCTCATGGGTCTTAGAAGCCAGGGCAAGTAAGTAAACTTGGCAAGCCTCTGCGCCCCAGTTGGGAATTCAGCCTGAAAATAGAGTAAGAAAAGACATGGGGGAAACCAGTCTTTCCAGTGACTGACCCATCCTTTATTGTTCGTAAAGGCTTTTTATACCTTTTTCTGTACATAGAGATTAATGGATAATATAAAATTATGCAGTGTCAGCCGCCCGACTCTTAGCAAGACCAGGCTTTCTCTCTTCATACCTAGTTGTATACACAAGTCTTAGGTGATTTACATCATCTTCTGGCCAGAAGGCCAATTAACATTTTACGGCCCTTTTCTGATAAGGGTTTGTCAACCAGAAGACTTATTTGCCTTAATAGTGTTGTTCTTCCCAAAGTCTGGTGCCACTCTCAGAAAGCACTAAGTAAAGTTACATTCTTACATAGCAAGGACACAACAATTTATAACATGAAAGCAGTACAGTGATTTATAAAAAAGAGAAAAGTAATTAACTCAAAAGTCTAGTGTCACTAACATCAAAACTACTATGTTCCTTTTTCTATATCCCAGTTACATTGATTAATATCCTTCAAGTGTCTAAAAGATAAAGAATATGGAGGCCTGGCAGCAGTCATTGACTCAACAGTGAAAACCCTCTGCCAATATAATTCTTAGCTCTTTAAAAAAGGCTCTGTATCTTTAAGATGCTTTAAGCTTCGTGCGTCTCACAGTTGTGGGCTGTAAACAATCACAAGTTGTAGAAGTCCGGACAGACGGGTCAGGTAAGTTAGAAAGCTAACAGAGGGGTTTAAGCCGAGACATTCTTTTTATATGCAGGAGACTGTTAACTGGAGCCCTAAGGTGAGAAAGGTGATCTGGGATGGCCCCATGTTATGTCAGAAGAGTGGAAAGCACAGTACAATAAGGCAGGCAGACTCTGGTTTTGGGGGGTAGATGTTCAAGAAAACCCAGGGGGAACCCCTGAAGCCAAATCACACCATTGAGTATGTCTGGCTTCCTTCCTCATGTCCTTTGCCATGGGCGGGATTCCTCACGCTGGCTCCCAGCAGCCTTTCTTTGGGACTGGAATGAAAACTGACTTTTCCAATCCTGTGGCCACTGCTGAGTTTTCCAAATTTCCTGACATACTGAGTGCAGCACTTAGACAGCATCATCTTTTAACATTTGAAATATCTCAACTAGATTTCCATCACCTCCACTAGCTTTGTTCATAGTGATGCTTCCTAAGGCCCAGTTGACTTCACATTCCAAGATCCTATCCTTTTAGGGACTACTAATGAATCATTGGCACCCCACTCTAGTACTCTTGCCTGGAAAATCCCATGGGCGGAAGAGCCTGGTGGGCTGCAGTCCATGGGGTCGCAAAGAGTCAGACACGACTGAGCGACTTCATTTTCACTTTTCACTTTCATGCATTGGAGAAGGAAATGGCAACCCACTCCAGTGTTCTTGCCTGGAGAATCCCAGGGATAGGAGCCTGGTGGGCTGCCATCTATGTGTTGCACAGAGTTGGACATGACTGAAGCAACTTAGCAGCAGCAGCAGCAATCAACCATTATACCTTGTGTACACTCTTAATTTCAATAGTTTGGTATTGCTATTTATTATTTTTAATCTGTTGTCTTTAATCTCCCTCCATCCAATTATTTCCCTTACAATTTACATGTCAAGAGCCAAGGCCATTTAATCTGCAGTTTCACACAGTCTAGATACAATTAATTACACACCTTGAAAAAGACCCTCTTCTTGGCTAAACTTTACAAAAGTAATTGTTTTTTGTTTATTTTTGTTTTTCTTTCTTTTCACCATACTGTGTGGCATGTGGAACTTCCCTGACCAGGGATGGAACTTGCAACTCCTGCAATGAAAGTGTGGAATCTTAACCATTGAACCACCGGGGAAGTCCTTGACCAAATTCTAGATGGACGTCTCTGGACCTTCTATGCCTCTGGGCTCTGTCTTTGGCTTGCCCCGTCCAGTCAGAGAAAGAATCCCCCTACCCTTGATATGCACTCAGCCTGGTCAATTTTCAGCAAGAATTATATTAAGTGATTTTAGCATGAATCCCTTCACTCTTGATGTCTCTTTTTAATTATCCTTCCACCACACCCTTCACCCTGTTCCTTGGCTATAAATCCCCAGTTGTTCTTTTCAGAATTGACTTTAGTTCTATACTGAAGTATTTTTTCCCTTATTGTGCTTAGTCCATCAGTCGTGTCAGACTCTTTGCTAGCCCATGGACTGTAGTCCGCCAGGTTCCTCTGTCCATGGAATTTTCCAGGCCAGACTCCTGGAGTGGGTAGACATTCCCTTCTCCAGGTAATCTTCCCAACCCAGGGATCCAACCCAGGTCTGCGCATTGTGGTAAATTCTTTACTCTCCAAGCCACCAGGGAAGCCCTCTTTTCCCATATTATAATAGTTTTTAATAAAATCTGATTTTACTGTTTATATGACATAATAGCAATAAAACAAACAGTCCAATCAAAAAATGAGCTGAAGATCTAGACATTTCTCCAAAGAAATGGCCATACAAATGGCCAACTGGCACATGAAAAAATGCTCAACATAGCAAATTCATAGGGAAATGCAAGTTGAAACTATAGTAAGGTATCCTCTCACATCATTAAGTTCAGTTCAGTGGCTCAGTCATCTCCGATTCTTTGCAATCCATGAACCCCAGTACGCCAGGCCTCCCTGTCCATCACCAGCTCCCAGAGTCCTCCCAAACCCATGTCCATCAAGTCGATGATGCCACCCAATCATCTCATCCTTTGTCATCCCCTTCTCCTCCTGCCCTCAGTCTTTCCCCAGCATCAGGGTCTTTTCCAATGAGTCAACTCTTTGCATCAGGTGGCCAAAATATTGGAGTATTATGGACTTCAGCATCAGTCCATCCGAAGAAAACCCAGGACTGATCTCCCTTAGGATGAACTGGTTGGATCTTCCTGTAGTCCAAGTGACCCTCAAGAGTCTTCTCCAACACCATAGTTCAAAGGCATCAATTCTTCGGCACTCAGCTTTCTTCACAGTCCAACTCTCACATCAATACATGACCTCTGGAAAAACCATAGCCTTGACTAGATGGACCTTTGCTGGCAAAGTAATGTCTCTGCTTTTTTAATATGCTATCTAGGTTGGTCATAACTTTCCTTCCAAAAAATAAGCATCTTTTAATTTCATGGCTACAGTCACCAACTGCAGTGATTTTGGAGCTCAGAAAAATAAAGTTGGCCACTGTTTCCATTGTTTCCCCATCTATCTGCCATGAAGTGGTGGGACTGGATGCCATGATCTTTGTTTTCTGAATCTTGAGCTTTAAGCCAATTTTTTCACTCTCCTCTTTCACTTTCATCAAGAGGCTCTTTAGTTCTTCTTCACTTTCTGCTATAAGAGTGGTGTCATCTGCATATCTGAAGTGATTGACATTTCTCTTGGCAACCTTGATTCCAGCTTGTGCTTCTCCCAGCCCAGCATTTCTCATGATGTACTCTGCATATAAGTTAAATAAGCAGGGTGATGATATACAGCCTTGACATACTCCTTTTCCTATTTGGAACCAGTCTGTTGTTCCATGTCCATTTCTAACTGTTGCTTCCTGACCTGCATACAGATTTCTCAAGAGGCCAATCAGGTGGTCTGGTATTCCTGTTTCTTTCAGAATTTTCCAGTTTATTGTGACCCACACAGTCAGAGGATGTTGACTGTGATCCAGTGGATGTTGGCAATTTGATCTCTGGTTCCTCTGCCTTTTCTAAAACCAGCTTGAACATCTGGAAGTACAAGATTCATGTATTGCTGAAGCCTAGCTTGGAGAATTTTGAGCATTACTTTGCTAGTGTGTGAAATGAGTACAATTGTGTGGTAGTTTGAGCATTCTTTGGCATTGCCTTTCTTTGGGATTGGAATGAAAACTGACCTTTTCCAGTCCTGTGGACACTGCNAGTTTATTGTGACCCACACAGTCAGAGGATGTTGACTGTGATCCAGTGGATGTTGGCAATTTGATCTCTGGTTCCTCTGCCTTTTCTAAAACCAGCTTGAACATCTGGAAGTACAAGATTCATGTATTGCTGAAGCCTAGCTTGGAGAATTTTGAGCATTACTTTGCTAGTGTGTGAAATGAGTACAATTGTGTGGTAGTTTGAGCATTCTTTGGCATTGCCTTTCTTTGGGATTGGAATGAAAACTGACCTTTTCCAGTCCTGTGGACACTGCTGAGTTTTCCAAATTTGCTGGCATATTAAGTGCAGCACTTTCACTGCATCATCTTTTAGCATTTGAAATAGCTCAACTGGAATTCCATCACCTCCACTAGCTTTGTTCATAGTGATGCTTTCTAAGGCCCACTTGACTTCACATTCCAGGATGTCTGGCTCTAGGTGAGTGATCACACCATCATGATTATCTTGGTCATGAAGACCTTTTTTGTACTGTTCTTCTGTGTATTCTTGCCACCTCTTCTTAATATCTTCTGCTTCTGTTAGGTCCATACCATTTCTGTCCTTTATCAAGCCCATCTTTGCATGAAATGTTCCCTTGGTATCTCTAATTTACTTGAAGAGTTCTCTAGTCTTTCCCATTCTGTTGTTTTCCTCTATTTCTTTGCATTGATCACTGAGGAAGTCTTTCTTATCTCTCCTTCCTATTCTTTGGAACTCTGCATTCAAATGGATATATCTTTCCTTTTCTCCTCTGCTTTTCACTTCCCATCTTTTCACAGCTATTTGTAAGGCCTCCCCAGACAGCCATTTTGCTTTTTTGCATTTCTTTTTCTTGGGGATGGTCTTGATTCCTATCTCCTGTACAATGTCATGAACCTCCATCCATAGTTCATCAGGCACTCTATCAGATCTGGTCCCTTAAATCTATTTCTCACTTCCACTGTATAGTCATAAGAGATTTGATTTAGGTCATACCTGAATGGTCTAGTGGTTTTCTCCACTTTCTTCAATTTCCGTCTGAATATGGCAATAAGAAGTTCATGGTCCGAGCCACAGTCAGCTCCTGGTCTTGTTTTTGCTGACTGTATAGAGCTTCTCCATCTTTGGCTCCAAAGAATATAATCAATCTGATTTCGGTGTCGACCATCTGGCTATGTCCATATGTAGAGTCTTCTCTTGTGTTGTTGGAAGTGGGTGTTTTCTATAACCAGTGCATTCTCTTGGCAGAACTCTATTAGCCTTTGCCCTGCTTCATTCTGTACTCCAAAGCCAAAGTTGCCTGTTACTCCTGGTGTTTCTTTACTTTCTACTTTTGCATTCCAGTCCCATATAATGGACATCATTTAAAAAGTTCACAAATAGCAAATGCTGGGAAGGGTGTTGAGAGGGAACACTCCTACACTGTTGGTGAGAATATAGATTGGTATGTTCATTATGGAGAACAGTATAGAAGTCCGCTTTAAAAACTGAAAATAGTTACCAAATATTTCATCCACATATTGGGTATATATCTGGAGAAAAATATAATGTGAAAAAGATATATGCACCCCAATGTTCATAGCAGCACTATTTAAAATAGCCAGGACATGAAAGCCACCTAAATGCCCATCACCAGAGGTTGAAGAAAGAAGATGTGGTATATACACAATAGAATAGTATTCAGCCATGTCATTGGCAGCAACACAGATGGACTTAGAGGTCTTATCATATTAAGTGACATAGGTGAGAGAAAGAAAAACGTCATATGATATCACTTACATGTGGAATCTGAAACACTGGTACAAATGAACTTATTTACAAGACAGAAACAGACAGATGTAGAAAACAAAGTGGAAGTGATGGAGGGATAAATTAGAAGTTTGTGATTAACAGATACATATTACTATATATAAAATATATAAACAACAAGGACCTATTGTATAGCATAGGGAACTATATTCACTATCTTGTAATAGCCTATAAAGGAAAGGAATCTGAAAAAGAAAGAACACATATAACTGAATCACTTTGCTGTACACCCAAAACTGACAACCAATCAAGTATATTTCAGTTTTATAAAAACTGCTACAGCAAAACAAGATAAAAAATGTATTTCTAGAAACACTCAAACAAAATTGATGTGGAGACAAATTCAAGACCCAAGTTCTGAGACACACTCAGTGTCAGCACTTACACAAGACAAAATGGAAGGAAAGTAAAGGCTGCTTTAGGCAGCCCCGAAAACAGAATTCAAAACCACTTAGGGTGCTCACTGGAAAACAGATACCATAACGAGCCAATCTGAGCAGCTGTCAAACTAGAAGTGATTTCTGTGGAATCCAATTCATTACGGAATCTCTACAGCAAAAGCAGACAGTTTCTTAATATCGACCACAAAAAAAAAAAAAAAAGGGAAATGGAGAGGAAATGTATAAAGTAAATGAGACAAAGAGATAAATCAACCTATGACATAGCTGGAAACTTTTTAGAACCCAATTCAAATAAACAAACTAAAATTTAAAAAGAAAAAATACAGCCAATTAAATATGAACTATAAATGGATACTTAATTGCATTAAATAAGTACTGTAGATCTGTGGTAATAAATACTGTGGTTATGCTTTCTAAAGTAGCCCTCATTTTCTAGAGGTACATATGAAATCTTTAGAGGTAAATTGCTACAATATTTGGAATTTAATTCAAAATAATCCCCTTTACAGGAGTACAGATAAAGGAAGAGTGTCCATGCAATAATCATTTTTGAAGGTGGGTATGTTGGCTTCCTTATGGTACTCTCCATGCTTGTCCATATGTTTGAAATTTTCCATAATGAAAAAAATGTTTAATATTTAATTTTAAAATATTTTAAAACAATATGTATGATATTGGGTATTGGCAAAGTGCTACACCAACTGAGGGAGATGCAAGTCTTCGAGGTAACGGAAGATAAACACCTAGAATATCGCGTGGACCATGTAGAGTCCCTTGGGATGCTAACTAGTGTCTGGATCTTTCAGAGACTAAGTCTAAAGAGAAGGAAAACTGAACCTGTGTCTGGATCTTTCAGAGACTAAGTCTAAAGAGAAGGAAAGCTGGATGAAGATTATATTCAAGGAGTCAATTAATTAAACAGTTGTAAGCACTGTTCAATGCTATACAGAGATCCAAAGAAAAATAGAAAAACACACACCACTCTCAGGATTTTTTAAAGGAAAAAATATGCATTTATTAGTGACATACAAAGTAAAGCAGTTCAAACTGACCCTATCCATGCTGAAGAGCTCAATTCAAAAGAAGTATCAGAAAGCACCAGAAAAAGAAAAAACAAGACAGAGCTTAGTGGACGAAAATGAGATAGGAAAAGTTTTGTGGCATGATGACCTCTGTGCATCCCTCGTGATAGAGATTGAGGAGTAAAGCTAACCCTCAGGCAGTGAGCCAACTATCTCACTTGAGTCTCTTGTCCACTTTCTGAGTCAAGATCTTCAGTTTTCTGAGCCCTAGTTTCCTGCTCTCCCACTGAGTTGTATCCAGGATTCAGTGTGGGGATTTATGTAAGCAAGTGTGCTTTGTCAACTGTAAAGCCAGCATTTTCCATCAAAGCAAAGGACTGCGGTACCTGGCACATAATGGGCAATTAATAAATCTGACTCCAGTGCTGGAGCTCTGGGCCATTAGAGTTTAAAGGCAAACATGAGACAACTCTGGCATCAGGATTTTCTCCTGTATTGAACTTCAAAAGCTCCTTCCACACTAAAGACTCAGCAATTTTCACTAGCCAGTTCCAAGTCCAAGAAGAAGTCAGCTTGTAAATCGGCCTTTAGACTTTTCTGGTTTCATTTCAACTTTTGTTTGAAATATTGGTTTTAAAGAAGAAAAGTTGCTTCCAGTGCTTTTAATGGAAAAGCAGATTAAAATCTCAGGTTTATCATTTTCAAAGTCGACCACGGGCAAATTACCTTAGCTGTCTATACCTTGGTGTCTTCATCTGAATAACAGGCATGACAATACCTCCTTCTTTGGATGGTTGTAAGGATTAAGTGAACTTAAATTTTTCATATAAACTTACACATATTTTGTATATGAATACAACTTAATATAAACAGGAATGATTAATACAGAATTAAAACCTTCATAATTATTTAAAGGGATTTAGTAATCCAGGTGTTTATGTCACTGTGGAATGCCCTGTCAATCAGTCACTTGCTCCTGCTAAAGGTCTGACCCATTTCCTCAAGACAACAAACTTACATTTCCCACCTTCCCTACACCCACCACCTATCAGTAAAACAAAAACACAGAACAATTTACAATTGAGATGAAATTTTAGAACATTAAATTTGTATAAGTGATGAGAGAAATCTGTCACTTTCTCATACCTGTGTACTTCATAGAGATTTCCAAACCTGAGAGCATTTTCATTGTTGTTTTTTTAATTTGGAACTATGAGAAAAGCTTCCCAGCTGGTACTATTGGTAAAGAATCCACCTGACATTGCAGGAGACATAAAAGACATGGGTTTGATTCCTGGGTTGGGAAGATCCCCTGGAGGAGGGCATGGCAACCCACTCCAGTAATTCTTGCCTGGAGAATCTCATGGACAGAGGAGCCTGGGAGGCTACAGTCCATAAGGTGAGACATGACTGAAGCGACTTAGCATATGCTATCCGTCAGTGACCTTGCAAATGGTTGAATAAACAATTGTAATAATAATAATGATAAAGTTACTATTAGTACTGTTTTTATTGTTAATAATCGTGGTGGGTAATTTCACTGAGCTCTTTTCTCAAATGTGTTGTGGTCTGGATTGGACTAGTCAATGCTTTAGGCTGAGGATAGGAAATACACATTACATACATGAGAGAAAAGGAATATCATTAGTGCTCCTTTGGGGGCAATATTTTAGAATGATGCATCTTCCCCAATCCTTCCCCCGATCAGGTATGGTCTTAGGTGATCACCACAAGGAGGAAAATAGATTGGGATTAGAAATGCTGCCTCGAATTCTTTAGCCACTGAAAACTCATGACTGTAGTAGTAAATATCACAAATAGTTTGCAAATATTTACAGCATACTTTCATTTACATTAATTATTTGGCCATTTATAACACACCTCTTCCCAGTAGTCTTAATATCTCATTTGGCCACAATTCTCAAGTCTGAGAATTGTGTTTCAGCTTTCTACAGAGAAAAAAAAAGGCTATTTATGAATAGCAACATAGAGATCATTGCTTCCCCTTTTTCAGGCTTAGAATAGAGCAATAAACCACAAGATATTTCTCACACCCTTAAAGAAAGCAGCTTATTTCAGTATTGAGCATCACTTCCTTTTTAATGTTTCACTGATTTTCCCTGTTCCATTTCTGATTACGGCCAGGAAGCAAGCCATCTCATAGACTCCAGCTTCTCACAAGCTAACCTACACTGAGACCCCCATTATGCACAGGCGTTTTCATCCACACATCATGGAAAAATCAAGAAAGAGCCATAAAACCAAGACTCTGCCACAGTGCACACAGCCTGGGATTCTCAAACTACAGGGCCAGAGCTGGGCTGCAAGAAGGGGGTTGGTTCCCTGGGCTCCTCGGAGAAGATAAATTCTGAGGATGCTGAGGGCAAGCTGGAGGCTGATCACTTCATTTCTGATCTCTGCAAAGCTCTAATGAGCCTGATCGTCTTCCCCAGAACAGAGCTTATTCCAATCTGCAGCCTGGTGTCTCACACATCTTCCAGGAGGGAACCTATGAAGCAGAACGACTATAAACTAAACAATATCCTAGAAATTTAATACGCTTGGTTCATTTATTCATCACACACCAGAGGAGGACAAAAGATAGCTACTTTCTCTTCTGATCATTCTTTTCTTTGTTGTCATTTGCAAGCAAACCTACAATACTCAAAACAAAAATTATCTCCTAATAAATATTCTCTCTCTGAAATCAGCTTTTTTTAAAAAAAATTATTCATTGGAGTATAGTTGTCTTATAATATTGTGCTGGCTTCTGTCATACAATGAAGTGAACCAGCTATATGTATACCTATACCCCTTCTCTTGGATAGTCCTCCCTACCATCACAACCATCTAAATCACTAGAGAGCACCAAGCTGAGCTCCCTGTGCTATACAGCAGGTTCCTACTAGCTACTACTTTACACAGGGTAGTGTACAAATGTCAATCCCCATCTCCCAGTCCATCCCACCCCCTTGTCCCCATCTTCGTGTCCATGCATCCATTCTCTACATCTGTATCTCTATTCCCACCCTGCAAATAGGTTCATCTGTACCATTTTTCTAGATCCCATATACATGTGTTAACACATAATATTTGTTTTACTCTTTCTGACTTATCACTCTGTATGACAGACTAGGTCCATCCTCATCTCTAACCAACGAGTCAACTGTGCAACCAAAATATCCACTGATGAGTGGATAAAGAAGATGCGGTACTTATAGTCAATGGAATATTATTCAGCTATAAAATGAAATCAGCTTTTAATGAGTGTTCCTAACCCTGCTCAGTTTAGTGGATGAAGTGGGTCAGGTGATCCAGTCTTGCCACTTGCTTAGATCGGGGTTAGATCTACATGACTCACACTTCTTCTAGTTTTATATCACCCATTCCCATAGCTCTGGATAGTCAAGAAGCATATTCATTGGAGAGGGTCATGGAAAATAATAGCAATTTTCTTGCCTCCACTATCCCCAATGACTGGTGAGCCATTAGGTGAGATTTGTTTTCATAAGCCAAGCTCTTGGGACACTAAAACTGCATTGCTTCTATGCAATCACAAACACTCTAAGTTGCACCAGACACCAGTGAGTATGTCTGGATGGATGGATCAGTGAGTATGAACCCCCTGTATTCTCCATATTCCCCATGCAATCCATCCTCACCCCCAGCACAGAGAAGACAATTCATAGCGCTTGCCCTGGTCACAGCTGGGATGCAGAAACAGATTCCACAATCCCGCCTTAGAGACATAATGTAACTGGCAAAATATGTACTCCTTCTAAACAGACAAGGCTGCGGGTGAGGAGAGCTGTCTTTTTCTATGGAAGCGAGCACTTCATCATGACTCCTGCAGGCCTTGATGAAGTCAGAGGAATGGAGGATGTTTTCACTGCAGGCCAGTTCCCGTCCAGGAGCAAATTCCTCCTTAAGAGGGAATTTACCCCGTTCATTACCCTTGTAACCTGAGAGAAAACCAACACCCCAACAGCCTACGATCTTACTAGCAAATCTACTGATCCCTTAGTAGGGTATGGACCACTTTTTATACCAAATGCCTTACCTCTCTGTAGCCATTTTCACTGAAACAATCACGATTCACTTGTTTGGACCTTTCGTTTTCCCTTAATGAAATGAAACCTTTCTTAACTTAATCAGGATATTCCTGATCTTTATCTCTTAAGCCTACCATTCTGCGGGTGTCAAAGAAATTAGTAGAAATTAGAAAGGGCAGCAGAGGATGAGATGAGCATCACTGACTCTATGGACATGAATTTGAGCAAACTCTAGGAGACAGTGTAGGACAGAGAAGTTTGGCACACTGCAGTTCATGAGGTTGTAGAGTCAGACACAACTTGTGGACTAAACAACAACAGTAAAGTGAGTTGTGATATTGTCATTTTAAAACAGCATATCTCGGACTTCCCTGGCAGTCCAGTGGTTAAGACTTTGTGTTCCAATGCAGGGGCTGAAGGTTCAATCCCTGGCTGGGAAGCTAAGATCCCGCACGCCTTGGGGCCAAAAAACAAAGCGTAAAACAGAAACAATATTGTACAAATTCAATAAAGACTTTAAAAGTGGTCCACATCAAAAAAAAAAAAAAAAACACTTTAAACAGCATATCCAAAAGGGAACATCTCCAAGCTCTGTTCGGAATTAAGAGTGTAATAGATGTTCTCTTTACCAGGCCTCTCTGCTTCACCAGAATAATAAGCCAGACTCATCTTCTGCTCTGTTCAATATACTGACTGAGACCATGGCACCTAAACACATAAGGTTTAGGTGTGTCCAACTCTTTGCTACCCAGTGGGCTGTAGCTGACCAGATTCCTCTGTCTATGGAATTTTCCAGGCAAAAATACTGGAATGGGTAACCATTCCCTTCTCCAGGGGATCTTCCCAACCCAGGGATTGAACCCATGTCTCCTGCATTGCAGGCAGAGTCTTTATCATCTGAGCCACCAGGGAAGCCCAAAACACATAAGCACGTGACTTTAAACTGTTCATGGATTTCTCCTTCTACAAACTGGAAAGAGAGCCTGCCAAAAATTAGCAGTACTTGCTCCCAAACCTGATGGTGCTAATTGTCCATCTTACTATAATTACATAATTTAAGTACATTTAAGAAACTTGAGGGCTTCCCAAGTAGCTCAGATGGTAAAGAATCTGCCTGCAGTGCAAGAAACCTAGGTTTGATCCCTGGGTCTAAAACCAAAGAGTCATGTTTCTAGGAAAGTGACACTGAGTGTTTTATAATGAGTCAATAAATATGACTCTCTAAAGCAGTGCTGACCAATAGAAATATCATGCAAACCACATATGTAAGTTTACATTTTCTTACAGTCACATCTTAAAACAATGAGTAAAACTCATTTGAATATGTTTTATTTAACCCAGTATATCCAGACCATTTTCATTTCAACCTATAATCGTGTAAAAATATTGTTGTCATTGTTCAGTCATTAAGCCATGTCCAACTCTGCGATCCCATGGACTGCAGCATGCCAGACTTTCCTGTCCTTCACTATCTCCTGGAGTTTGCTCAAACTCATGTCCACTGAGTTGATGATGCTATCCAACCATCTCATCCTCTGTCAGCACCTTCTCCTTCTGCCCTCAATCTTTCCCAGGATCAGGGTCTTTTCCAAGGAGTCGGCTCTTCACCTCAAGTGACCAAAGGATTGGAGCTTCTGCTTCAGCATCAGTCTTTCCAATGAATATTCAGAGTTGATTCCCTTTAGGATGGACTGGGGCAGTAACCAAAACCATCCCAAGAAAAAAATAAAATTATTAATAAGTTATTTTATGCTCTTTTTTGGTACTAAGTCTTGGAACTCCAGTGTGTATCCCATGCTTCTGGCATATCTTCCTTCTAACTAACCACAGTTCAAGTCCTCAGTGGCTGCCTGTGTCAAGCATCTGATCTACTGGCCCAGACTTGGAAAAATCTCAATTCAATGACTAGAGAAAACTATCACAGACTGAGGAGGATTCTTCATAGCTACTGAACTCAGTTTGTACAGCAAGTGCCTCTAAGCTCTCCCTCCATAGTAAAAAACCCAACATTGGAAATTTGACATTTTTCATTATGAGTAGGATGAATGCAAGAAAGAAAACAGGGACTCAAATAAGTGAAAATATATTCAAAGAAACATCTTTGGTGCCACATCAAAAAACTTGGCAAATGAGTTTGAGTAAAATGGTGAATGGTGTACAAATAGGATTTTTTAAATTCTTGTTCATGCTAACCCACTTTTTATATGGTTTTTCCAGTAGTCATGTATGGATGTGAGAGTTGGACTGTGAAGAAGGTTGAGCGCCGAAGAATTGATGCTTTTGAACTGTGGTGTTGGGGAAGACTCTTGAGAGTCCCTTGGACTGCAAGGAGATCCGACCAGTCCATTCTGAAGGAGATCGGCCCTGGGATTTCTTTGGAAGGAATGATGCTAAAGCTGAAGCTCCAGTACTTTGGCCACCTCATGGGAAGAGTTGACTCACTGAAAAAGACTCTGATGCTGGGAGGGATTGGGGGCAGGAGGAGAAGGGGATGACAGATGATGAGATGGCTGGATGGCATCACTGACTCAATGGGCGTGGGTCTGAGTGAACTCCGGGAGTTGGTGTAGGACAGGGAGGCCTGGCGTGCTGTGATTCATGGGGTCACAAAGAGTCGGACACAACTGAACAACTGAACTGAACTGAACTGAACCCACTTTTTAAAAATTGACTTTTATTAACAGTTGCTTGCAGCTTGTTGATTTCTCTTGATCAAGTTGTAAACTTTTATTACAGACTTAAAATGAGGTTCTTAAAAATCTTAACTTGATATGAAACAAAAAACCTTTAAAAGTGAATGGTGAAAAACCCTTTTAATAAATAAAAGTATAATAATAATAAATACTATGCTGGGTAAGTAATGAAGAAGATTCTAGTTATCTGTTCTAATGGGCAAAAAAGTAAGCACTTGGAGTCTTCAACTCCAATCTTCTGTACCTTTCTTATTTCTGGAATTTCATATTCATTTCCTCTTGTTAGATGGCTAGACAGGAAGATGGTAGAAACGAAAAACTGGCATTTTTTTCAGCGTTACCCCGCCGAGCCTCACATGGAGGAATTCTCACCTGCTTTTGTCTCCTGGCCATGCCGTGCTTTGGGCTTTCCCAACATCCGCATCTGTAATTGAAAATGCGGGGGTACCACGCCTGAGGTACCCTTGGGTCTCCTCTCCTTCACTGTCCTTACCTTGTTCCTTACGGTCCTCTCTGCCTGCCCTGGGTGAGGAGGGCTCCTAGGGAGCCTGATGTGACTCAGAGGTCCACCTTGCCCTCCAGCACCCTGGAGGTCAGCACCCTCTCTCTTTTCTCCCTGTCAGGAGGGCTGAAAGCCTTTGGGAGCCTCTCCCATCCTTCACTCTTCTCCCTGCTCTGCTTTCACGGTTGTAGTCCTTCTGTGGGTCATCATAAGAAGGACTCTGCCACGTGGGTGGCTCTGTGATGGTTCTGATCTGCTACTTATTTACTGCCCAGACCAGAACCACGCTGAGAACATTTGCTACCTCCACACTCTCTACTCCTTAACCATCAGATTGCAAGACCTCTCCATTTCCTACACTGTGAAGGTCCTTCCTGGGGATATTCTCTCAGGGCAGTTTGGTGTACAAAAATGTATCATCCTCAATGCCATTCCTGTTGATAAAACTATAACCATTTCTTCCCTCCCTTTCTTTGGGACCCCATGCACTGTAACCCACCAGGGTTTTCTATCCATGGGATTTCCCAGGCAGGAATACTGGAGTGGGTTGCCATTTCTTTCTCTGGGGGATTTTCCCCACCCAGGGATCCAACCCCTGGTCTCCTGAGTTGGCAGGTGGATTCTTTACCACTGAGCCACCAGGGAAGCCTGTAACACTGAACCATTTTGCTATTTCTAAAACATTTGTTGTGATAATCTCTTTGTTCCCACTGGCAGGTACCATCAGTATGAGGTCACCTGCTGCTGTAATTTCTTCCAAAGGTGTGATGGTAATCAGACCAGTGGTAACAGTGGGGCTGCTCAAAGCCCTCTGGGGTCTACTCCTACCTTTTTCTGATTAATCAAATAACTGGTTAGCAATGACATTATACTTGGAGTGCCTTCAAACTAATTCATTTCAATTGAATTCAACACTATAATTCAACACATATTTACTAAGCGTCTCCTGTTTGTGAAACTCTCATTACTGACCACAAAGATTACCAGGCTTAGGAGAAAGCATGAGACAAATAATAAAAATAATTACATAGAGAAAGTAACAAAAGATAGATCATGTTTGATTAAAGAAGCAGAAAAATGTTTCATGAAAAAAATGACATTTGAAATAAGCCTTGAAGGATGTGTCAGTTTCCATCACAAAGGAGGACAGATGTTCATGATAGAGATTACAGTATTTTTCTGATCAGCAATTTTCCTCTCAATATTGTCAGTACCAACAACTTCCACTGGGGGTTAGATATTATCTTTTTCTCTCTCCCTAAGCTTCCCTAGTGGCTCAGAGGGCCTCCCTCGTGGCTCAGAAGGTAAAGAATCTGCCTACAATGCAGGAGACTTGGGTTCGATCCCTGGGTTGGGAAGGTTCCCTGGAGGAGGGCACAGCAACTCACTTCAGTATTCTTGCCTGGAGAATCCCCACGGATCCTGGATCCCCAGAGGATCCTGATGGGCTACTGTCAATGGGATCACAAAGAGTTGAAGACAACTGAGCAACCTAGCACAGCACAGCACAATCTGAAACGGAGCTGTGGGACAGAGATAAGCATGTGCTTTGGTAGAGTGAAAGTTATTGTCATTTATCAACTGCTTTCAAGGGCAGAAATGACAAATGGGATGCTGAGCCACTCTTTCTTATCCAGATAAAATATGCTCTAGAAATTGACAAGATGCACACCCCCCATTGTCCTCTTTGCTGCCCATCAATACATCAGCTCTCACCAAGTGCTAAAAACCCACAAACGCCAGTGTCAAGATAGTGATTTCTCTTGTAGCCAGCAGTAGTTGATGTTGTGTGTACATGTGTGTGTACACACACACACCCCAGAATACACTTTAAAGCTTTATGTCCATGTGAATTAAATATGCTCCTTTTGGAAAAAGTATTTTAGTTTTCCAGGACAAGAGATTTTTCATCCTCTGATTAGAAATAACTCAAGTAAAACTTTATCCAGTTGCTTATAAGGAGGCACAACCACCCCAGCTCCACAATTGCAAAAAAGTTTTGATTGGTACTATTCATGCAACTTTTCTCAGCTCTCTATACTTGCCGTGAAAAGGTTAAGTTCCTTTTCTCCAAGAAGGAGAATGGGTAAGCCATTCACAGTATATAGTACAGATACTAAGAAACGAGCATTATATTCTCTGCAAATCCAATTGTGTATACCTTTCAAGGTTGTCCATTGTTTTGAGTTATGTTGTCCAACTCTCCTCCATTAGGGTGGATAATGGAGCATGAACTGTATTTGGCAAGATCTATGATCTAGGAGTAGACCAAGCCCTAAGCAAAATAATGAAGCAGGAAAAAATATGTCTTTAATATCCTTGGATCTCTTTTTTGAACCATTTCCTTACCTGGCTGCCAAATTTTCCCTCTCTGTGGCCTATTTCAGATCTTCTGTCTTGAATAATATCCTACAATCAAGATCTTTCTTGTCTTATTCTGTGCTATCAACAGTTATTAATATGTATATGTATCCTGTATTCTATTCCTTAAAAGACTCTGCTCATGAATATTAAAACAAAGAGAGTTTCCTTGATGATAATTTAAGGTGTATGGCTGGCCAAAGAGATTGTTCCTATCTTTCAAATCACAACATCTCATATCACACTCAAGGTATTGTGCAACTAAGGAAAAATATATCAAAGTGCCTGGTGAACCACAAGCAGCTCCATAAATGAAAGGATTATTACTATAGGTGTCTCAACAAGTAGAGGTTTGCTATGAAACCTTCTGTAAAAACTGAAATGATGTATAGCAAAGAAGCAGTTACCTTAGGACACATCTTGCAAGATAAAGCACAAGATTCTCACAGACATGAGTGAGAGCTCTGGGAGCTCGATCTTGAGATACTGGCCACTCTCATGGCTGGGGTGGGCGAGCAGGCATGCGTCGTCACGTGGGCAGGAATAATGACGCAGGTTGCCATTTCCCACTCCAGGGCCCATTCCCCACCCAGGGATCGAACCTGCCTCTCCTGCATGTCTCTTTCATCGCAGGCAGACTTTATAGCTGAGCCACCTGGGAAGTCACATCTGTAGCCGTTCGGTGCAAAACAAAAGTTGAATGCTGCTTTCGTTTTCTGCCTTTTTAACAAAAGCAAAAACACTTTAGATTTCTTTCGGTTACCAAAAACAAGTACTAATGTGGGTCTTACCTAACAGCAAAGTAGTATAAAGCAAACTTTTCAAAAAATAGGAGATACTTATATCATTATTATTTCTCTGTCTGCATAAAGGGTCAGTACAGTATTGCAGCAAACTGGTAGTGGCTTGCAGGGGCAAACTATGTATATTTCTTGCCCCAGATCCACAATCAGTGATATCAGGTTGGTAGTTTGATATCAACTATTATTTACATGGTAGAATAGTTACACCATGATAATTGGCAAATAGTATTTACCAGAGCTTCCTCCTGCAACCCCCCAGAGAACCAGTTTACTAGTGTACCCCTGCATGAGGTCAAATTTTTTTATCTTATGGCCCATTGAATTATGCTGTCTTCCTGATGAGTCCTCTTAATTATGCCTTTGCCAATATGACACCAAAGAATTTGATGGCACAGATACATATCTCAACTAACTGTAACAACTAGCCTTGCCATGTCTTTCCTGCTTACTGGTATATTCCAGCACCTACATTACCTGAAATATAGCATATAAAATATCTTCATTGGTTAAATAGACACTTCCCACATCTATACATGTACTGTTGGTATGAATACGCCTGCACATACTCATACATGCATCCACCTGAATATAAGTTAACATGAGAGATATTTATTTTAAAAATACTTGGTAATAAGGGACAATTTTATTTTTTATGCCTCTTTTTAAAAAATTTTATTAGGGCATAGTTGATTTACAATGATGTATGAGTTTCTGCAGGACAGGAAAATATATCAGTTATACACATATATATATCAACTCTTGTTCAGATTATTTTCCCATAAAAGTCATTATAGAGGACTGCGAAGAATTCCCTATGCTATATAGGAGGTTCTTTTTAGTTATCTGTTATATATATACTAGCATGTACCTGTTAATCTCAAATTCCCAATTTTCCTCTTCCCCACTGGCTTTCCGCACTGCTAACTATAAGTTTGTTTTCTACATCCGTGACTCTAGTTGTGCTTTGTAAATAAATTCGTCTGTACTATTTTTTTTTGATTCCACTTATGAGCGGTATCATGTGACCCTTGTCTCCCCTCTGTCTGGCTTACTTCACCCAATATGACAATCTCTAGGTCCATCCATGTGGCTGTAAGTGGGGTTATTTTGTTCTTTTTTATGGCTGAGTAGTATTCCATTGTAGAAGGCAATGGCAGTCCACTCCAGTACTCTTGCCTGGAAAATCCCATGGACGAAGGAGCCTGGTAGGCTGCAGTCTATGGGGTCACTGAGGGTTGGACACGACTCAGTGACTTCACTTTCACTTTTCACTTCCATGCATTGGAGAAGGAAATGGCACCCCCCTCCAGTGTTCTTGCCTGGAGAATCCCAAGGGTGGTGGAGCCTGGTGGGCTGCCGTCTATGGGGTTACACAGAGTCGGACACAATTGAAGCGACTTAGCAGCAGCAGCAGTATTCCATTGTATATATGTATCACAACTTCTTTATCCACTCCTCTGCTGATAGACCTCTAGGTTGTTTCCATGTCGTGGCTTTTGTAAACAGTGCCACGATGAACACTATGGTGCATGAATGCATCATTTCAAATTGTGTTTTTCTCTGGATATATGCCCAGGAGTGAGATTAGAGGGTCAAGTGGTAGATTTATTTTTAGTTTTTTACAGAACCTCCTTACTGTTTGCCATAGTGGCTGTACCAATTTCCCACGAACAGTGTAGGAGGATTCCCTTTCCTCCACATCCTCTCCAGCATGTCTTGTTTGTAGAGTTTTTTGATGATGGCCATTCTGACCCACGTGAGACGATACTTCATTGTAGTCTTGAGCTGCATTTCTCTAGGAATTAGTGAGGCTGAGCATCTTTTCATGTGCTTTTTGGGATCCAAAGGACAATTTTATTTTCTATGTTAGAATATTCACTTGGTATATTGCCAAAGACCTAAAACTCCTGGAAAAGAAGTATTAATAACTGACAGGCTAAGAATCTATTTCAGCATGTAGAAAAGCCTCGTATGATGCTTTTAAGTTTTAATATGCTCTTAGGAGAAAGACTAACTTTTGAAAGGCAAACTGTCAAAAAAAAAAATCTTTTTAAGTCTTCAAGTTGTACCAATAAGCTTCATGGACAAAATTGCCTAATCGTATCTTATCCTGCTTCCTACTTGAAAATCCTTCCTCTTTCCTTCTTTCTTTATATCTGTTTACTCTTCTGGCGGGCTTCAGTGACTTTCTTTCCAAGTGTCCATCTCTAAGCCACTTCGCAGTCTTTCTCCTCTCTCTGCGGCGTAAGTCACTGCTGTATTCTGCTGTTAGTCTCATTCTGACCACGTTCAGTCTCATCCAGACTGGCGGTGTGGAACAGCATCCCTCCTCTGAAATCCCTCCAGGCCACTGCCCGTTCTGCAGCCCTTGGCTCTCACCCTCCTTGCTCTCTGACTCTTGACCCCCCAGGTATGCTCCACATTTTGGCTGTCATTCCTTCGTCTTGTGCATGGAATTTTCAGATGTTGGCACATAGAAGGCTCCTGTTAGATAGATGTACATGGCATAAATGAACACATTTCTTAGCCACACACACACACTCACATGCACACTAACACACACAAGTCAACACACCCGTGTCTCACCCAGCCTTTAGCACACAGCCGTGTGGATGCCTGCCTCCCTGCCTTCCAGGACCACCCCAAGCTCTCTTTACTGCAATGCTCCTCTTTGCCTCCAGGGGGAGAACTGTGCCTCAGTCCCAGGATGCCGCTGAAAAAGCCCTTCATAAAAATCCTCCACTCTCCTGAGTTCTGTGAGCCTCCACTTGCTTCATTTACAGTCTTGGCTATAGGGCTCCCCTTCTCTGCCTTTCTCTCAAAGGTATCATATATTAACACATATATGTGCAATCTGTGGTGGGGGGGGAGGTATAGATGAACTTATTTTCAAACAATAAACAGAGACAGAGATGCAGAAAAAAAAATATATGGATACCAAGTGGAGGAAGAGGGATATGATGATTTGGGAGATTGAGTTGACATATATACACTATTATGTATAAAATACATAACTAATAAGAACCCATTATATAGCACAGGGAACTCTACTCAGTACTCTGCAGTGACCCGAATGGGAAGGAAATCCAAGAAAGAGGGGATATACGTATACATGTGGCTGATTCACTTTGCCATACAGCAGAAACTAACACAGCATCATAAAGCAACAATACTCCAAAAAAAAAGTAAGTAAAAACAAAGAGCCGGACACGACTGAGCGACTGAACTGAACTGAAGAACAAAGCAAAAGTAAACATCCAAAAAAAAAGATGTTTTTTTAATTAATAAGTGTACGTCTCTGGCCTACTCTCGTCTTCCTTCCAGAGTTCTCTCTTAAAATCCCATCTCTACATACTTATAATTCCCAAATTCAGATTGGGAGACCTGAATTAAACCTCTATTTGTAGATTCGACAGACACTGAAAACTTCACAAGTCCCAACCAAACATTTTTGTCTGGGTCAAGCACATTTTACCTTCTCTTCGCGGCACTACTAGATACTAATTAATCCCGTGAGATATCCCCAGGCACCTGTGATTCCTCCCTCTCCCCAGTTTCCATTTTTTACAAATCGTATTTATTTATTTATTTGGGGCTGCTCTGGGTCTTTGTTGCGCAGGCTTTCCCTAGTTACAGAAAGCAGGGACTGCTCTCTAGTTGTGATGGGTGGGCCTCTCATTGTGGTGGCTTCTCTTGATTCAGAGGATGGACTCTAGGGCACTTGGCTTCGGTAGTTGCGGCACATGGGGTCAGTAATTTCAGCTCCCAGGCTCTCAGCACAGTCTCAGTAGTTGTGGCATAAGGGTTGGGCTGCTCTACAGCATGTGGGTGGGATCGTCCCAGATCAGGGACGGAACTCATGTTTCCAGCATTGGCAAGTGAATTGTTCACCACTGAGCCACCAGGGAAGCCCTCTAATTTCCATTTGTTCACTAGATCCTGTCTGGGGTCTCTGAATCACCAACACCAGCTGCCATAGGGCAGGCCTCAGAAGTTTCTCATGTAAACCTTCACAATAAAATGCTTCTTCTTCAATCTGCCTACCATACTTTGTTAGACTTATTATTCTAAAACCCCAATATGATGAGGTTACACTTTGGTATTTCCTACTGCCAAGTTCAAAACAGCAATATTTGCATAAGATGATTAACAGACTGCCTCCATCAGAATATTAAAAGTCAGCCTTCTAATATAGATTTTTGAACCTCACTTCAAGCCAGCTGAATCAAAGTATGTCCCGAAAGACGGTATATTCAGCCAGCTCCATGGATGAGCCTTCAACCCAGTAAAATTTGAGAGTCCCTGGCCTATGGGCTCCCCAGTGGGCCAGGTAGACCTTTAACCATATGGCCTCTGACCTTTTTAATCTTATTTTTACCAGTCCCTTCACCCCATGCCTTATACAGGCTGTGCCTTGTGTCTGGAATGTCCCCTGCCTTTATGCTGCCAAACTTCACTAGAGCATAACCCTAAATCCACTTCCTCTGTGATATTTTTCATGATGCCACTGATTATATCCAGTCCCCAGTTCCTCAGAACCTTCTAGGATTCCTTCACGACAGTAATATGTAGCTGCATTATAGTCGCTGGGCACTGGTTTCTTTTATTAAGTCAGGCACTTCTAAAGGACAAGAATCAGGTTTTACAGACCTATTTACACTCATTTTCCAAAAATAAGTGCTCAATAAAATGACATTTGAATGAATGACTGAATAAACAGGTTGCCCCATCTCCCACCATGATACCAGGAGCACACACACAGAAACATTGAGAACACACTTCAAAATCAGCATATTGATGCTGATAGCTCCCTGTTGAATCTGAAGGTGTCATTCCATCAGACCAAGAGGACCCAAATTTCATTCCTGGAATCCAGAGACCACCAGTTATTATTATATCCAGATATATATATCCAATATATAATCCATAATATATATTATATATTGTGATATAATTAATATATGACAATTATATCCAGATCATTCTTCATAACCAAGAGCATAGGCAGAGTCAGCTAGTTTAACAGAGTCAACTGTAGAAAAGCCAAAAGCTAAGACCTAACTCTCACATCAATGTGTAATTATTCTCACACAGTGTATAACTGTGTGTGTCTGTGTGTGTGTGTGTGTGTGTGTGTGTATGCTCAGTCATGTCCGACTCTTTGCAACCCCGTGGACTGTAACCCTCCAGGCTCCTCTGCCCATGGAATTTTTCAGGCAGTAATACTGGAGCAGGTTGCCATTTCCTTTTTCAGGTGGTCCTCCCAACCCAGGGATTAAGCCTGAGTCCTGTGCATTTCCTGCACTGTCAGGCAGGTTCCTTACCAGCTCAGCCAAATGTATAACTATATATGTGTGTGTTTTTAAAAATCTGTGTGGCAAGAACACCAAAAAAAAAAAAAAAAATCAAAACAACCAAGGCTCAGACAAGACTTGTCATCTGTCTTCAGTCTGACAGTTGATAGCATTGTTTGAATAACCCCTGAGTTCATGAATTTGTCCTGTGGCCCAGAGATAGAAAGGAAGGGAATGAGGAGGAGGAGGGGGTCACAGGGTCCTTTCCAAGAGTTTACAGTTTCGGTTGAACCACCTAAATGCCGCATGTGGCAAATATCCAAGGATAAAAACAAAGTAAAATGGTGGAAACTGCAAATCAATCTTATATGAAAACAAAGTCCACAGCTGCTAAGGGAACACAGGGGAGAGGGAGAGATCGGGTTTGTCTGCAGTCACAGGACCTTGGCACTGGAGAGGGCTGGAGAGGCTGTCTAACGCAATACTTTCATTTAACAAATGGAAACCAAGCTCAGAGGGGACTTCTCCAAAGTCATTCCAATCATTTATTTAATCAAGAAATCTCTCAGGTAATTGTGAGATAAGCCTGGAAAAAGAGAAGGTGAGTTTTGCACATGGATACTTTGGAGAAGGAAAAAGCATAGGAGGGCGGAGGAGAAGAAAGAGGCTTTGAGGGAGGGATAAGAGATGAATATGGCTTCCCAAGTGGCTCATTGGTAAAAAAAAAAAAATCTGCCTGCCAGTGCAGGATATGTGGGTTTGATTCCTGGGTCAAGAAGATCCACTGAAGAAGAGAATGACAACCCACTCCAGTATTCTCACCTGGAGAATCTCAAGACAGAGGAGCCTGGTGGGCTACAATCCATAGTATCACGATGAGTCAGACACCTGAGCACGCACTCACGCAGGAAATAAATGAGCGAATCGTGGGAGACAAAAGCAAAAAGTCCTGGGACAAAGGAGAGAGGAATAATGGAGGTGAGGAAGAGATGCTAAGTGGGAATTGGGAGATCAGCTTTTACGGCTGGAAAGTCTGGGTCAGAGGAAGGGGTGGGATTTGCTATGCATACAATAGAGAGGCAGTGGTGTCCAGGACTTCTTGCCCTAGGAGAATCCAGTTCCACTCAGTTGTAATTTGTTGGAGCTGGAAGCACTCTGGAGAATAAGCAGTGAGCTCATCCTACGGAAGAACAAGCCCAGGCCAAGAAGGAGGTGATGGTTGGAGACACACTGATTCTGGTTTCAAAACTCAGTTCTGCCCTTGATCGGTTACATGTCTTTGAGTCACTTAGTGAAGCTCTTTGAACCTCTATTCCTTTCCTATCAGAATGGAAAACATTCAACTCACAGAGTTGTTCTAGGGATGAGTTTCTTCTGACCCAGTGCTGAGGCCGTGAAAAGGGCTCAGTGAATGCTTCTACACTATGCATTCAATGCTCCCTTTGCGTGAAGAAGGGAAGTGACTCGCCCAAGGTCACACAGCTGACGGAAAGCAGTGCTACCGCACAAGCCCTATTGTCAGACTTGAAGTCCTGAGCTCCAGTCATAAGAAGCCTACCCCTCTTGGGGCCTCCCAGTCAGGCTTCCATCATACCAGCATCTTCTGAAAGAGGGTCATTCTGGAATTGTCTCGAAAGACTAGGGGAACTCACAGCCAGAACTTCACCTACCCTTTTTCCTGAAGTTCGTCTCTGGTGGTCTTCCAGCCTTCATGAGGGAACAAACCCATCCCAAACAAACCGAAAATAATAAAGACAGCAGAGCAAAAATTAGTCCCCCATGAAAGTACGCCTGTCAGCTGGGACAGAGGATGAAGCCTTTTTTTTGTTTTTCCTGAATACAAACCCAAGTTTGGTTTCATGATTTCCTGGGGATTATAATAATTATGGTCCAGGTTACCAATACAGTTCACATCTGAATATGCCTAATATTTTTCACAACTTGAGTACTGGAAACAAAACTGATGAGAGCCAATCAGTCTTGGCCAGACAGAGATGCCAAGTAGACTCAGAGGCTCTGAAACAATAGGATAGTGTTGATGGTAAGTATCAGTGTTCTAGAAAAAGCTGACTTTCATCAGATACCATTTGGGGAATGGGCTAGAGGAATGTGGGTGTGTAGATTTTGGACAGCATGTGAACACTGAGACTTTAAAATATGAATTTTAATATGTAGAACTCATGCTTTTTTCAATGACCTGGGATGGCACCATATTTTTCTCTTGTTTACTTTTCATAATGTACTACAATTTTGTTCAAGTTGATTAAGTATTTACCATGTTCCAGGGAAAGTGTTGGCACTAGCAAACCAGAGGTAAATAAGAGAGAGTCTCTATTTTCTATTGTGGAGATGTGGATGGGCCTAAAGTCTGGTCGTACAGAGGGTGTCAGAAAGAGAAGTAATGTCAGAAAACTAAGTCAGAAAGAGGAAAACAAATATCAAATATTAGCGCATGTATGTAGAGTCTAGAAAAATGGTACAGATGAACCTATTTTCAGGGCAGGAACAGAGATGCAGACATAGAGCACAGACATGTGGACACAGCGTATTGGTGGAAGAATTGAGAGATTAGGATTGACATGTATACACTTGCTAAGTCACTTCAGTCGTGTCCAACTCTGTGCGACCCCATAGACGGCAGCCCACCAGGCTCCCCCGTCCCTGGGATTCTCCAGGCAAGAACACTGGAGTGGGTTGCCATTTCCTTCTCCAATGCATGAAAGTGAAAAGTGAANTACACCCATGGCGGATTCATGTCAATGTATGGCAAAACCAATATAATATTGTAAAGTAAAAAAATAAATTAATTTAAAAAATAATGCTGAAGTGGAATATTATTGAATAATTAAAAGAAATAAAGCTAATAATACAGACAACTATATGGATGAACCTCAAGAACATTATGCTAAATAAAATAATTCAGTGTGTTATGTTTATATAAAATATCTAGAAAAGGCAAATCTTTGAGTCAGAAATAGATTAATGGTCATTTGGAGCTAGGAGGGGGATTGGGAATTAATGGAAATAGGCATGAAAATCTTTCAGGGGTGAGGAAAATGATTTAAGACTGGACTATACAGATGGTTGTAGAATTACATAAATTTATTCTGTATAAGTGTGTGTGCATGTGTGCTAGGTCGCTTCAGTTGTGTCCCATTCCTGGAGACTCTATGGACTGAAGCCTTCCAGGCTCCTCTGTCAATGGGATTCTCAATGCAAGAATACTAGCATGGGTTGCCATGCCCTCCTCCAAGGGATCTTACCTACTCAGGGATCAAACTGACACCTCTTATATCTCCTGCATTGTCTGAGGGGTTCATTACAACTAGCGCCACCTGGGAAGCCCCTGGTGGTTGTTTAGTCACTAAGTCGTGTCTGACTCTTGAGACCCCATGAACTGTAGCCTGCCAGGCTCCTCTGTCTATGGGATTTTTCAGGCAAAAATACTGGAGTGAATTGCCATTTCCTTCTCCTGGGGATCTTCCTGACCCAGGTTTTGAACCTAGGTCTCCTGCATTGAGGGAGATTCTTTACCAACTGAGCTATGAGGGAAGCCTCTATATAAGTGTAAATCATTTAGTTGTACACTTAAAAGAGGAATTTATGATAACATAAATTATTCTTCAATGAAGTTTTTTATATGTTAAAAGTACCAGTGTTAGTAGCTTCCCATAAATTATGCTGAATTTTTACTCATCTTTATGGAAGACAGAAAATAGAAAAGTTAAAGAAATTGAAAACTGTTAGCAACCTTGCCTTTGTCAAGCACCCTACCAATATATTGTTAGGACATAAAAAAAATGAAACCTAAAATATTTAAAAATTAAATAATAAAAACATATTTCAAACCAGGTAGAAAGTGGTCAAAGATACATAGATAATATATACAAATGAATTTATTAGAAAGTAAAACAGATTGAAAACTAAATAACTAAAAGCTTTCAACCCAAGAGGACAGAAAAAGCTCAGTAGTATTCAGGATCATGCTGTTTCCTCAGTTTTCCTTCAAACACCTTCCTCAGTGAAATTAATTTTACCTAATCTAGATACTTCATAAGCGTCTATCACTTCTGCATCCCCACTGCCACTTCCTAGTTCAGACACTTTTCACATAGTGACTAAAGAAAATTTATAATTGGCTTCTTGGTCACTCAGTTCTACTTATTGCAAAATAATTTCCAGATCTTCACAAGAAAAAAAAAAAAAGAGCAAAACAAAAACTATGAAATCTTTCAGAGAACCTAAGAAGAGATTTGAACTGGAGAGCCACTCTGGAACGATGGTCCTGGAATGGAGATTAAATTCGGCACATAAATCTTGCTCTCCATAACAAAGTTTCAATGTAAAAAATTGAAACATGTATACTATCATATAAGAAATGAATTTCTAATCTAGGTTCGATACAGGATACAGGATGCTTGGGGCTGATGCACTGAGATGACCCAGAGAGATGATATGGGGAGGGTGGTGGGAGGGGGGTTCAGGGTTGGGAACTCATGTACACCTGGGGAGATTCATGTCAATGTATAGCAAAACCAATACAGTATTGTAAAGTAAAAAATAAAAAAAGAAAAGAAAAAAAATTAACAGATTTTTAAATTGAAACTTGATATAGTAACTAACATGTTTTTGAAAAGAACAATGAATGAACACAGATAAGTAAAACAGAAAAACAATAATTAAAACAGCATGTTATTGATGTAGAAATAAAAATATAGATCAGTTTTTATTTAATCTACTCAGATGTCTATATGGATATAAAAGCATAATTAGAAATGTAATATATAATAAAAGAGTGGCATTTAAAATCAGGGGAAAGGATGAATCATTAAATAACTGGTGTAGAGATGGTGGTCTATCAGTTTAGACCAATATGAAAGGCTTCCCTGGTGGCTCAGCTGGTAAACAATCAGGCTGCAATGAGGGAGACCTGGGTTCGATACCTGGGTTGTGAAGATCCCCTGGAGAAAGGAATATATCTACCCACTCCAGTATTCTGGCCTGGAGAATTCCATGGACTGTATAGTCCATGGGGTCGCAGAGCTGGACACAACACTGAGAAGCTTTCATAAAAGTCAGAAACTTAGCTCACATCCTTCATGAAAAGAAATATCAGATGGCTAAACTTTAGAAGCAACATGGATAATATATAATATTTTAAAATAATTAGGTTGGTTTATTTGCAGGAATACCCACTTTGAAGATTGTGCTTCACAANCAACACTGAGAAGCTTTCATAAAAGTCAGAAACTTAGCTCACATCCTTCATGAAAAGAAATATCAGATGGCTAAACTTTAGAAGCAACATGGATAATATATAATATTTTAAAATAATTAGGTTGGTTTATTTGCAGGAATACCCACTTTGAAGATTGTGCTTCACAAAAGTGATGCTTAACCAGGAGTAAAAATGGGGTATGATTTCTAGATTTGCCTCTGCTTGTCAAGCTGTGTGTCATGGTTCAGGAGGGGAGTCTTGTCTTTTCCTAATTTGTCTGCTTCCTGTAGGGAACCTATTACTTTGCCACCAGAAAGGGATTCAGTTCAGTTCAGTCGCTCAGTTGTGTCCAACTCTTTGCGACCTCATGAAGCACAGCATGCCAGGCCTCCCTGTTCATCACCAACTCCCAGAGTTCACCCAAACTCGTGTCCATTGAGTCGGTGATGCCATCCAGCCATGTCATCTTCTATTGTTCCCTTCTCCTCCTGCCCCCAATCCCTCCCAGCATCAGAGTCTTTTCAAACGAGTCAGCTCTTCACAGTGGCCAAAGTACTGGAGTTTCAGCTTTAGCATCATTCCTTCCAAAGAAATCCCAGGGCTGATCTCTTTNCCTAGCCTGCTCCTCTCCTTTGGATGTTGTGTTTGTTGATTTCATCGAAAGAATATTGGACATAAGGAAAAAGGAATAATATGTACAAATACAGTTGAAAGAATAAATATGAAGGGCGCAGTACTTGACATCTCCATTTGGAAGTCTAACAGGAATCCTAGACCTGTGATGCCCCAAACAGAATTCTGGATATTGGTCCCTCACTCTGCTCTGTCTTCTCTCCCTCAGAAAATAGCAATTCCGGTCTTCAAGTTGCTCATGTTAAAAATCACGGTAGCATATATTCCTATGCATCATGCATGTGGGTGCTTACTAAATTGCTTTATTCATGCCTGACATTTTGCTACCCTGTGGACTATAGCTTGCCAGGCTCCTCTATCCATGGGATTCTCCAGGCAAGAATACTGGAGTGGGTTGCCATGCCTTCCTCCAGGGGAATCTTCCCAACCCAGGGATCAAACCTGCATTTCTTACGTATCCTGCATTGGCAGGTGGGCTCTTTACCATGGGAAGCCTCATTCATATGTTTCACTTTTATTTAATACCCAATCCATTAGAAAAACTTATTTTTAAAAAACATTTACTTATTTGGCTGAACTGGGTCTTAGTTGCAGCCATGGGATCTTTTAGTTGTGGCATGTGGGATCTAGTTCCCTGACCAGGGATCAAACCTGGGCCCCCTGCATTTGGAGTGCAGAGTCTTAGCCACTGGACCACCAAAGTTATTTGTTTTAACATCAAAATACATCCAGAATCTAACCACTGATTACCACACACCTCTAGAGATTCTTGAAAATCACAAATCAAACCATGATCTAGCAGTTTGTAACCTCTCAAATCTCACCCTACCCCACCACCCTCCTTCTCCTTTCATTTAACCACTGGCCTCCTAGTTGTCCTCACGTACATCAAGCATACTTCTGCTCACGGCTGNTCCAGAATCTAACCACTGATTACCACACACCTCTAGAGATTCTTGAAAATCACAAATCAAACCATGATCTAGCAGTTTGTAACCTCTCAAATCTCACCCTGCCCCACCACCCTCCTTCTTCTCCTTTCATTTTACCACTGGCCTCCTAGTTGTCCTCACGTACATCAAGCATACTTCTGCTCACGGCTGTTGCTTTTGCTTTTCTTTCTGCCCAAACACTCTTGCCCAAATGCCCACGTGGTCCAGTTTCTTATTTCCTGAAGGACTCTATTCCATGACTTGTTCAAATAACTTTTCCCAGTCAGTTTTAGAATGGCACCCCAATTACTCTCTAGCCCATTACCTTGCTTTATGTTCTTTTATCACATTCAATATCACCTGGTTATGAAAANTTTTCTTTCTGCCCAAACACTCTTGCCCAAATGCCCACGTGGTCCAGTTTCTTATTTCCTGAAGGACTCTATTCCATGACTTGTTCAAATAACTTTTCCCAGTCAGTTTTAGAATGGCACCCCAATTACTCTCTAGCCCATTACCTTGCTTTATGCTCTTTTATCACATTCAATATCACCTGGTTATGAAAAAAATACATCTATATTTACAGATACATGTAATACTTATATTTTTATTTATTCAATTTTATCTTCCCCTTAATAAAATAAGAAACTTCTTATTTGTTGTTGCTCTGTCCCCAGAAACTAACACTGTGCATAGCATATATGCATTCAGTATTTGATTGATGAATGACTGTGCTAGAAACCTTCTTTCTTATTGTGCTTTTAACCACTAAGCTATACTCTCTGCTAGAAGTGTCTTGATTTCTCCAAATCTGTACAGTGTACACAACCATATGTATCTCTTAAGCTAAGCTATGTTAAATGCTTAGTACAAAATCTAACATGTATTGGGGCTTTAAATTTGTTAATTTCCTTTCCTCTTTTCTAATGGTGAGAATGACCGTATGTTCTAATTTTCGTGGATGGTCCTAGTTTATACCTCTTGTCCCACTATTATTAGTAATAGTGTCCCTTTTACTATCCAAATGCCCTGTTTACCATGACTTATGATATGGCTATCTACATTTGGGTGCAATTGCAACCTGAGATGCCTATTTAAGCTCATTTAGAGATAATGACCATGTACTAGGATGTAATGAGTATTTTCACCAGAGCTGGCTTTAGATGGAGTGACATATAATATGCATTCAGCCTGCTTACTTCACAGAACGTTTGTGAATAAAAGATGTGGGCATTTTAAAGCTAAACATATGGGAAAGGATGTTATTAATACTTTACAGAATAGTACGATAGAATAGGGGTTTCCCAGGTGGCACTAGTGGTAAAGAACCCACCTGCCAAGGCAGAAGATAAAAGAGATGAGGGTTCGACCCCTGGGTCAGGAAGACCTCCCGGAGTAGGAAATGGCACCTCACTCCAGTATTCTTCCCCGAAAAACCCCATGAACAGGGGAGTCTAGTGAGCTACATACAGGCCATGGGGTCACAAAGAGTGGGGCATGACTGAATGCGTACACACACACGATAGAAGAGTGGATTTTGAGCTAAAAGACAGAAGTTGAAGTCTTGGTTACGACACTTTCTAGACTGCTGTCTAGCAAGGTCTTGTGATCTTTCTTATCTGTAAACTGGGTCAATGTTATCTGAATGGCAAACAACATCAGCAGTCTTGCCTTGAGAACCCCATGAACAGTATGAAAAGGCAAAAATATATGACATTGAAGGATGAACTCTCCAGGTCAATAGGTGTCTAATATGCCACTGGAGACAAGCAGAGAAATAGCACCAGAAGGAAAGAAAAGGCTGAGCGCAAGTGGAAAAAACCCAGATGCGGACATCTCTGGTGGTGAAAGTAAAGTCCAATGCTGTAAAGAATAACACTGCATAGGAACCTGGAATGTTAGGTCCATGAATCAAGGTCAGTGGTCAAGCAGGAGATGGCAAGAGTGAATATTGACATTTTAGCAATTAATGAACTAAAATGGATGGGAATAGGCAAATTTAATTCAGATGGCCATTAAATCTACCACTGTGGGCAAGAATCCCCTGGAAGAAATGGAGTAGCCCTCATAGTCAACAAGAGTCCAAAATGCAGTACATGGGTGCAGTCTCAAAAATGACAGCATGATCTCTGTTCGTTTCCAAGGCAAATCATTCAATATCACAGTAATCCAAGTTTATGCCCCAACCTGCTGAAGAAGCTGAAGTTGAACGGTTCTATGAAGACCTACAAGATCTTCTAGGACTAACACCCAATAAAGATGTCCTTTTCATCATAGGGGAATGGAATGCTAAAGTAGGAAGCAAAAGAGATGCTTGGAGTAACAAGCAAGTTTGGCCTTGGAGTACAAAATGAAGCAAGGCAAAAATTAATAGAGTTTTGCCAAAAGAATACATTGGTCATAGCAAACACCTTCTTTCAACAACACAAGAGACAACTTTACACAAAGACATCACCAGATGGTCCATACCAAAATCAGATTGATTATATTCTTTGCAGCCAAAGATGAAGAAACTCTATACACGTAGCTAAAACAAGACTGGGAGCTGACTGTGGCTCAGATCATGAACTCCTTATTGAAAAATTCAGACTTAAATTGAAGAAAGTAGGGAAAACCACTAGACCATTCAGGTATGACTTAAATCAAATCCCTTATGATTATACAGTGGAAGATAGATAGATTCAAGGGATTAGATCTGATAGACAGAGTGCCTGAACAATTATGGACAAAGGTGCATAACATTGTATAAGAGGCAGTGATCAAGACCATCCCCAACAAGAAGAAATGAAAAAATGCAAAATGGTTGTCTGAGGAGGTACAAACAGCTGAGAAAAGAAGAAGTGAAAGGCAAAGGAGAAAAGGAAAGATACATCTATCTAAATACACAGCTCCAAATAATAGCAAGAAGAGATAAGAAAGCCTTCCTAAGTGAACAATGCAAAGAAATAGAGGAAAACAATAGAGTGGAAAAGGCTAGAGATCTCTTGAAGAAAATTAGAGATACCAAGGGAACATTTCATGTAAAGTTGCACAATAAAGAACAGAAATAGTATGGACCTAACAGAAGCAGAAAATATTAAAAACAGGTGGCAAGAATATACAGAAGTACTATACAAAAAAGATCTTAATGACACGATAACCATTATGGTGTTATCACTCTCTTAGAACCAGACCTCCGGGAGTGTGAAGTCAAGAGGCCTTTAGGAAGCATCACTATGAACAAAGATAGTGGAGGTTATGGAATGCCAACTGAGCTATTTCAAACCCTAAAAGATGATGCTGTGAAAGTGCTGCACTCAAAATGCCAGCAAATATGGAAAACTCAGCAGTGGCCACAGGACTGGAAATGGCCATTTTCACTCCAATCCCAAAGAAGGGCAATGCCAAAGAGTGTTCAAACTACCACACAGTTGCACTCATTTTGCATTCTAGCAAGGTCATGTTCAAAATCCTCCAAGTTAGGCTTCAGTAGTACATGAATCAAGAATGCCCAGATGTACAAGCTGAATTTAGAAAAAACAGAGGAACCAGATATCAAATTGCCACCATCCATTGGATCATAGAATAAGCAAGAGAATTCCAGAAAAACATCTACTTCTTCACTGACTACACTAAAGCCTTTGACTTCATGGAGCCAAACAACCCCTGGAAAATTCTAAAAGAGATGGTTATACAAGACCACCTTTCCTGCCTCCTGAGAAACCAGTATGCAGTTCAAGATGCAACAGTTAGAACTGGACATGGAACAATGGACTGGTTCAAAATTGGGAAAGGAGTAGGTCAAGGCTGTATATTGTCACCCTGCTCATTTTATTTATATGCAGAGTACATAATGTGAAAGGCCAGGCTGGATGAAACACAAGCGGGAATCAACATGGCAGGGAGAAATATCAATAACCTCAGATATGAAGATGACACCACCCTTATGGCAGAGAGCAAAGAGGAACTAAAGAGCCTCTTGATGAAGGTGAAAAAGGAGGGTGAAAAAGCTGACAACACATAACATTTAAAAAATGAAGATCATAGCACCTGGTCCTATCACTCCATGGCAATAGATAACGGAATAGTGAGAGACTTTATTTCCTTGAGTTCCAAAATCACTGAAGATGATGACTGCAGCCATGAAATTAAAAGACTTTTGCTCTTTGGAAGAAAAGCTATGACAAACCTACACAGCATATTAAAAAACAGAGACATTATTTTGCCAACAAAAGTCCATCTAGTAAAAGCTATGGTTTTTCCAGTAGTCATGTATGGATGTGAGAATTGGACCATAAAGAAAGTGGAAGTAAAAGAAAGTAAAATCACTCAGTCATGTCTGACTCTTTGCAACCCCATGGACTGTCGTCTACCAGGCTCCTCCGTCCATGGGATTCTCTAGGCAAGAATACTGGAGTGGGTTGCCATTTTCTTCTCCAGGGGATCTTCCCAATCCAGGGATCCGAACTTGGGTTTCTCTCATTGCAGGCAGATGCTTTAACCTCTGAGCCACTAGGGAAGCCTCCATAAAGAAAGCTGAGCACCAAAGAATTAATGCTTTTGAACCGTGGTGTTGGAGAAGACTCCTGGGAGTCCCTTGGACTGCAAGGAAATCAGACTAGTCAATCCTAAAGGAAGTCAACCCTGAATATTCTTTGGAAGGACTGATGCTGAAGCTGAAGTTGAAGCTCCAATACTTTGGTCACCTGACGCAAAGAGCCAACTTATTAGAAAAGACCCTGATTATGAGAAAGATTAAAGGCAGGAAGAGAAGAAGACAGCAGAGGATGAGATGGTTTGATGGCATCACCGACTTAATGGACATGAGTTTGAGCCAGATCCAGTAGATGGAGAAGAACAGGGAAGCCTGGCTGTGCAGCAGTCCGTGGGGGTAGCAAAAAGTCAGACATGACTTAATGACTGAACAGCAACAACCATCCACCCCCAGGTCATGGTACAAAGCAGTTTAGAAAACTTGTGAAAGCTTTGTGAACTCACTCATTGCAGCTACCTGGTCTCCAAGGAAACTTTGACATCCACCAACAAAATCTTCTCAGACCTCATCCACACCCCCAACTCTGAAGAAACCCAGGTGGTGAAGGAGACAAAGAGAGGGCGTGGCTTTCACATTGCTACAGTGGGAAAAACCCTGAGAAAGCAGCGTGGTGACAGCATTTTGCAAATCTCTGTTCTTCAAAGCTGTCAAGCCACCCCTCAGGATACAGGAAGAGCAACAGGAGAAATGTGCAAACAACGTAGGACCATAGGAATTCCCTGAAGAAGCATTAGTATTAGCAATATACAACACTGTCATGCATTATTCTTCATTTTTTCCGTTTTACTATCTTGTGGATGTGAAGGGATATCTTTGTAATGCAAACGCTTTGCTTTTTAAAACTCTGTGGAATCAGTAGCTAAGGCCATTAAATTTTTCAAAGCAACAAAGAAAAAAAAATATGACACTGAATAAAGCAAAATTTTTTAAATAGAGCAGTAAAAACAAACTGTAAAAGAAAATATTGATAAAATGGGCTCTACCAATATTAAGAGCTTTTGCTCTTCAGAAAATAAAAAAGCAATCCATAGAATTGGAAGAAAACTTTAACAAAATGCAGTTGAAAAGAGCTTGTACTGAGAATAAATTAAAAAAACTTTTACAACTTTAATAAGAAAACAAACAACTCAGTAAAAATGTATAAATGATTTGAGCAGACACTTTACAAAAGAAGTTATATGAAGTAACCAATAATACATGAAAAGATGTTTAATATCACTAGTCATCAGAGAAATAAAAATTAAAAGCATTTGGGGCTACCATTTCACAACCTGCTAGAATAGCTAAAATTAAAAAACTACCAGTACCAGTGTTGAGAAGAATATGGATCAATTAGAGTTTCCATATACTGCTGGTGAAAATGCAAAACGTTATGGCCACTGTGGAAAACAAAATGGCAGTGTCTTAAAATACTAAACACACTTTAACTGTATAACCCAGGAATTCATCCAAGAGAAATAAAAACCTGTGTTCAGAATTGCATATGTTGATGTTCATAGCAGCATTATTTATAATACTCCCAAATCGGAGGCAATTTGGGGGTATTACCTTCATTCACTGGAGAAAGAATTTTTTTAGCTGTGGCATATTCACATCATAGAATATTATTTATCAATAAGAAGGAACAAATTATGGGTACAAACAGCATAGAAGACTCTCTAAAGTATTATACTGAGTAAAATAAACCAAACACAAATACTGTGTAATCTGTGATTTCATTTATATGAATTTTAAGAAAAATTCTACAGTAACAGAAAGAATAGTGGCTTCTTGGGGCCAAATACAGGAAGAGGAATTAATTCCAAAGGGACCTTAAAGATCTTTTCAGAGTGAGGGAAATAGTCAATATCTTCACTGTAGTGGTGTCCACAAATTAGTATTATTTCAAAATTCATCAAATGTACATTTAACGTGGGTACTTTTCACTGAGTACAAATAATACATAATAACATAATGAACATAATGACATCAAAAACATAACATAAAAAATGGGTCAAATCGACCCCAGAGGGGAAACTTGATGTTGAAGAAACTGGTAGGGGCAGGCTGGCCAGGACAATCTCTAACCAGGAGACAAACTCCCCAGCATAGGGAAATTGTTCTGAAAGTTAGTTTAAACATGAACAACAAGAATAAAATGTTCCAATTATACCAAAGCAATTAACATTTTGAGTTCTGGTTTAAGGTAGTCCTGCTTTGTGTGTGTGTGTGTTTTAATTCCAGCTACTCATCTTTTCTGAACGACCTAATTATAGTTCTGTAGGTGAGGATGACTTTAATTCAGAATATTTGATTAAGTGCTGTTGTGCTTTATAATCAAAAGTTATTGATGGAAATATTAGTTAAATAGCAACCAAAGATACTACCAAAAGCAATAAATCACCCAGGGACATTTCGTGATACTTAGTTAACATTTGGTGGAAAAGATACTTTGAGATACAAATCCCAGCCTCCCCTTCACTGCAGGTAGTAGGAAACAAAGAAAAAGGGACCTCTGCCACTCAAGATGAGCCTGCTGTCAACAGTTCCAAAGTACATGAAGAAAACTAACACTGAGAAAGATAAACAATAAACTTAGCAATTGAAAAATGGGACTGTGTCCAATTAAATAAAAATAATCTCCAAAAATCTTAGCTTTAAAATAAGTATATTTGGACAGAATGGTATGAATCAAGAATGATGGTGTGAAAAAGAACATCTTAAATCCTGAAACTGAAAAGTATTCATTGGAATTAAAGCATGATAGATGGCATAGCTCTAGGCTGGATATTATCAAAGAGAGAACTAGTGACTGGAAGGGTAAGTCTGAGGAATTCATCCACGCATCACACATAGAGATGAACGGACAAAAATGGAGTGGGACTTAACAAGCACTGATACTAGAATGAGCATCTGCAGAATACCCTTAGGATGAGTATTAAATGGAAAGAGCAATAGCAAAGGCGAGAAGTAATATTCAAAGAGATACAGGATAAAAATTCTTGAAGAAAGATATGGCTGTCTGATGGAGAGAACATATGTGTGTGTGTGTGTGTGTGTGTGTGTGTGAGTGATATAATGGAATATTACTCAGACATAAAAAAACCATGAAATTCTGCCATTTGTAGAAACATGGATGGACCTTAGAGAACACTTGGTGAAATGTTGAAAGGTAAATACTGCATAACACTTATCTAGGGAATCTAAAAAGTAACACAAATAAATGGACATAGCAAACCAAAAACAAATCCACCATTACAGAAAACAAATGAGGGATTTTCAGTAGGGAGAGGGGATTGGGGAGTGACAGTTAGTGATAGGGGATTAAGATATATGAACTACTGTGCACAAAAAGGTAGGAAAAAATATAGTGTATAGTGCAGGGAATTCTAACCATCACCTTGGTATAACTTTTAATGGGGTATTAGCTATAAAAATGCTGAATTACTCTGCTGTATACCTGAAACTATTATAATACTGTAAACCAACTATGCTTCAATACACAAAAGAATGAAAATTAAAGACACTGGCTTAATATTTGCAAAAGTATCATCTCTAATACAATGTATTCTGTACTCATCAAGTAATTAAAACAAGAACATATAAACTGAATAAGAAACAAATGTACTATAAAAATTGCTTTGTGAAAGAGAAGATTTGGACAGAGAAGAAGGGTGTCATAGGCACCTTCAGCGTTGTATGTAATATTTTACTTTTCAGAAAACTGAAAATAAAAAGTAACCAAATGTTATCAAATTATATGGCTTTTGATAGTACTTTGATTTTTTTAATAGAAAAATATTTTAAAGGGAAATACTGTAGATATGGAATAGTTTGGGGGGAAACAGGAAAATTCCCATACAAGCTCCTCCAGGGAAGGGCCCTTGCCTTCTTCACTTTTGCTCCCTCTGCATTTGGAAAAGTGTTTATCACTCTGAAGATGCTCAGTGAATGTTGAATAACTAAATAAAAGTCTACTTAAACTCCTAATGACAGAAAAAACACATTGGGTCTAGTGACAAACCTGTGCTTAAACCTATTTCCACCACAGTAATTTACTTATCCTTCCAACAAGATTTCCCAATAAGTCAACAAGGTGCTGAGGTTACTCAGATGACAAAGATAATCCCCCTAATCTCACTGAACCCAAACTTAGTACTCTCATGGGATTTCAATGGCTGAGAATCGTAATAAAATGTACAAAGAGGGTGATGCTACAATTGGAAACTGAGGAGTCAGGCTCAATAACTTACAGGAAGAGTCTTTCAAGCCATTTTTCTTTTCTCTTTCAAAATAAGATTTCATTCTGATGCTCTTTCCCTTTGTAAAACTGGAAAATAATAATACAAGCTGGAAAAGTCAGGGGAAATGAGTTATCCAAACCAATAAACTGTTTGCCCTCTGAGAATATAAACATTTACCCAAAATACTGCAAGGAGCCTGCAGGCAAAGGAAAAAATAGACTTCATTTCTTGGACTAAAAAGTGTTACTCTGGCCATCTACTGTCTTTGCAAGATAAGCTCTACTTTGGCAAGGGATGCAACATGCCAGGAAATTGAGGACGGGAGGGTATTTTCCCAAGCTGTATTAATACTTCTTCTCATGCTTTGCAGAGATTAGAACTTTTATCACTGGTTCACACTCCTTAAAAAAAAAATTGTATTAAGCTGTAGTTTTTAGGGCAGAATAGACCCAAATTGTTCTCTTTCTCAGGATGCTGTGAGCTGATGCAGCTAAACCCTATCAGGGAATCCACACTCCAGTAAACCAAAGCCCTCCAATATTACAGTGGGGGCACCTACTCATGATGGGCAAAGTTCTGGATAAGGATGGATTTATGGAAATATCCGTGTTAAAGAAGGGAATGAAGGGGCCACATTTGCCCTCTTATAGCATTTCTCTGGATAGAAGAGAAACAGGAATCACCAAGATAATGGCAACTGGAAAAGGCCATCAAGAAACTTAGGAGAAGAGCATACAGCTATGGTAGGTAAGAACCAGGTCAAGAATCCCAGCAGGCAGGACACAGAGGCAGGTGTCTGGCAAAAAAAAAAAGGCCAGGCCAAAGTGCTGTGAAATAAAAAGGCAGTGATTTTGACACAGTCACTTACTTAAAACTAACCATTGACCAGATGAGCGCTTTACATCCACGATCTCACTTATTTGTCATAATAATCTCAGGAAGCAGCTCTCATGATTCTCATGTTACAGATGAGGAAGGTGAATCAGAGAGATCAAGTAGCTGGTAAGGAGTAGAGACTTGGTGTAAACTCGGTCCCTCTAACCCTACAGCCTAAGCTCATAGTCCTTCTCTTCTCCAGGCACCCTCCTGGTGCCACCTCCCATCGCCACTTAACAGGGAGCCTGTGTGCTCTCACCCACACAGGGAATGGTCCCGGGGCAATCAGCCTGAATGTTTAGGTTCTGCATGACCACACAGCAAGGTCTTTCAGGGCAGGAACAGAGTTTTAGTGTTTCCTNCTCATGTTACAGATGAGGAAGGTGAATCAGAGAGATCAAGTAGCTGGTAAGGAGCAGAGACTTGGTGTAAACTCGGTCCCTCTAACCCTACAGCCCAAGCTCATAGTCCTTCTATTCTCCAGGCACCCTCCTGGTGCCACCTCCCATCGCCACTTAATAGGGAGCCTGTGTGCTCACCCACACAGGGAATGGTCCCGGGGCAATCAGTCTGAATGTTTAGGTTCTGCATGACCACACAGCAAGGTCTTTCAGGGCAGGAACAGAGTTTTAGTGTTTCCTATGTCCCAAGGTCCTGGCTTGCTGGAGGAAGAATCCAATTGCCCTTCCAAGTGCACGCACACACTACGGCTGTTGGGTAGACAGGTAAGAAGGACCAGGCTGTGGGGCTGCCTGCTGGCCCAGGCCATGGTAGAGAGCTCAGAATGTCAGTTACTCACTCTACTGCCTGACCCAGCACTTATAAATCAAAGATCCTATTTAACACTGAAACAAATTAAGTGGGCTTTAACTATCCGTGACGATCAACTAGGCATCCCAGAATAGCATCAAGGTTCAGGATCCAGCTAGAAAAGGGAGCTGACATCCATCTCTCAGATTCACGGTTTTCCAANTTACTCACTCTACTGCCTGACCCAGCGCTTGTAAATCAAAGATCCTATTTAACACTGAAACAAATTAAGTGGGCTTTAACTATCCGTGACGATCAACTAGGCATCCCAGAATAGCATCAAGGTTCAGGATCCAGCTAGAAAAGGGAGCTGACATCCATCTCTCGGATTCACGGTTTTCCAAGCAAGAGATTTAAAAACTCATTGTCAGTGTTCACTCAACCCACAGGAGGAGCTCTTTTAAGTGTGGGTCACTGTGCCAGGTTACAGGGGAAATGCAAAGGCAAGGACATGCCGCTGCCCTCCAGAGTTCATTCTATCTGGAATGAGAAGGACATTGACAACCCAAGGGACTTTATCAGTGCCACTTGAGTTTGTGCAGCCTCTGACTTAGTCCACAGTAGGGAGACATGACTATAGTCTGGGGCAGACAAGAGAGTCTCCCTAGGGAGAGTGAGATTGGGTAAAGGCTTTCAACAACCAGCAGAATTCTGATGACAAGAGACAAGGAAGACAGAGTCTAGATATGGGAAACCATGTGAGCCGATGCACACACAGAGAAGCTGCAAATTTGGAAAGCTGGGAGGAGGGCAGGAGCCCAAACATGACTGCCTTGAATGTTAGTGTGAAGAATTAGGACAGAGTGATGTGTGCCAACCAAGACCAAACAAGAGCCAGACAAGTACAGATGCTGCCACCATCTGTTTTTCTGTAAATATCTGTCCCTGCATTGATAATGTGACAAGATTTCCAGGGAAAGGTGGGGGTGGTGGTGGTTTAGTCGCTAAGTCTGACTCTTGCGGCTCCACGGACTATAGCCTACCAGGCTCCCCTGTCCCTGGTATTCTCCAGGCAAGAATCCAGAGAAAGGCAAGTAGTTTCAAGGAACTCTTAGAGTTCTTGATCCTCCAGGGACTAAAAACTGCACACCTTATAGTAAAAGGCAAGTTTCTTAATAGTTTTGAGAGAGCCATCAGTCACTGTGTAAAATAACCAGAGAAGGTGCATTTCTAGAAACTAACTAGCATAAGCATCTCTTTGGACAAAACAGAACAAAAAAGAAAGGTTAAGAAAGAAGCAGAAAAAAGAATTCTATATCTGTAAGAAGAAAAATATTACAAATTCAAATTAAGTATGAAAAGATCTCTACTGCTCATAGACAAAGGACAAAAGAAGTTTGGCCACAATTGTATAAGACTGAAATAGGCCAGAGGGGAGGTATCACAACTGTCAAGAGATTAACACAAGAGAGTAAAGGAAAATATTTTACCCGAACCCCATCTCCCTCTCTGCAAAGTCATCTCCACTGTGTTTGTGTCTTTTCCTCTTCTGTGTCTTAAAAGGACATTAGTCATTGAATTTCTGAGCCATCTAGATAATCCAGAATGATCTCATCTCAAGATCTTTAGGTGAATTACCTCTGCAATGACACAGTTTCCAAATAAAAGCATTTTCACAGGTTCTAGGATGCTAGGACACAGACATATCTTTTTAAAAACCACCGTTCAACCCACCACAGAAAATATCATGGCTTTGTTTCCATCAGATGAGATAGACTAAAGGAAAATACAAAATTCGATTGCATTTTCCTGTACCCAGGGCACCTCTTGAAGCCCTTAAATAATACGTTGAAGATGGTTACCCATCTGGCTCTTAGAAATGTGCAGTTCTTAGTTGTGCTTGTGACATCCAGCAGTATCTTGGGAACAGGCTGCTGAACCAAAAGCCTAGTTCAAAGGTTTACAATCAGGATTTCTGGTCTAGCCTCCTGCTGCACTCCACAATGTCTTCTCCAGAGCTCTGCTGACTCATTCACCTCTTCCACTTTATCAACCTAGACCCCATAATAAATTATTAGTGCAGGTATCNAGCTCTTTGGGACTGTATGAAATGTAGCCTGCCAGGCTCCTCTGTCCATGGGATTTTTACAGGCAGAAATACTGGAGTGGGTTGCCATTCTCTTCTCCAGGGGATTTCCCCCACCCATGTATCGAACCTGGTCTCTTGCCTCTCCTGCATTGGCAGGAAGATTCTTTACTACCAGCACCATCTGGGAAGCCCCATTATAGGTTATTACAAGATGTCCAATATTGTTCCCTTTATTGCACAGTAAATCCTTGTAACCTATTAGATACATAGTAGTGTATCTATTAATCCCATACTCTTAATCTATCCCCCACCCTTTCCCTTTTGGTAACCATAAATTTATTTTCTATGTCTGTAAGTCTGTTACCAGAAATTTTTATATAATCTTAGTAGAAACAAAAAATGCTCTTGTAGTAGATAAAATAAACTTGACCTGTTTCCTCCTAATCTTCTATCTTTGAGAGACTAAAAACTGCTCTCAGCCCAAAAATATTTTCCCATTCCAGCTACTGAATAGCTATGATATAACAAAATTAGCATTTCAAGCTATTACTGTCTTCAGTTAGATTTTTTTTAATGCATTGTATAGATATAAAATGTTATTGATAATTCTTTGGATTTTTACAAGTGTATGTGAAAAAAAAAAAGAATCAAATCCACCATCACCCAAGAGAACAATTAGATCCAGAGAAATCAATACAGTACAATTTTCTTCTATAGAGTTTATTTCATACACACTGCATTAGAGAAGTTTTTAACCAAATTAAAATTTCCAAAATAGATGACAGTATGAGATACAAATTACCAAAAACCACTGGTGTAATGGAAAGACATTTCATGATAACTAAATTAAACTACTCAATCATGAGGCTGATAAGACAGGCAGGGTGATGAGGCAGACGGTCGAAAGACAGTTCGATGAGATCGGAAATGAGAGATGCTGCCTGGCAGTTCTGGCTAGAGAAGACGACAGAGGAGGGGGCTCACTTACCAGGTGCGAGACGTTTCGAAGGCAGTTCCAACATTTATGCATATTGCAGAATTTTCCAAACAGCCTGCTTCATGGAGTACACCTACTTACAAGGAGGTTCCTTAAGTATATAACTAAACATAATTTCATTTATATATCTTGGCGAGACTTTTTGTTAAAAAAAAAAAAAAAAAAAAGAATCCCAAATCAATTCAGTCTACAGAAAGCCAGAAAAAAAAAAGAAAAAGGGAAATAAAAATGAGACATATTAAAATTATAGAAACCTAACTATACTAACAATCACATTAACTGTAATGGTCAAAACAATTGAATGGCAGATATTGTTGGAATAAATTTAAAAAATCAAGACTCCCCAAAAATTCACAAATGAAAAAAATAAATAAAACTTTGGCCAACTGTGGAATCTGTATTTTATTTCAGAAAATATGATTATTTAAAAACTTAACTGATGACACATCTGAAAAGTTAAATCCTTGGATCAGTTTCAGTATTCCTGTAGAAAGGCAGCCTATGAATCAGTCAATATGAAAGTTGCAACCTTCTCCCATGTTAAGCCCAATCCTCCACTGGATCATCCAAGGCAACTAAGAGCCAATCCCTTTCTAAATATGCTTCCCTTGAAACAAATATTATCTTGAATATTTTAGGAGTATATTAGAATTTTTAAACTCTCACCAAAGGGAGAACCTTCCCTGAGTCTCAGATTTTTTTAAATCTGTCTAGACAATGGTTGAAAGGCCTGGGTTTTAGAATCAAACAAGCCTAGGTGTGTCAGTCTCTAGTCATAAGTCAGTTCTTAGATAGTGTCTCTAAGATAGTGTCTCAGTATGCTCAGTTGTTCTTTTTAAAAAGGGGAAGAGTAGTAATTTGACAGTTCAAGAATGAGAACTGAAATAGCTCATCCACTTAAAATACCCAGCATGGTTCCTAGAACACAAAATTCTTAATACATGTCATCAAGCTTGCCAGCCGTGCAGCGGGGGGCCCATCTGGTACCATACCTCTTCATCCAGCCCTCACTTCCTCAAGTCTTACTGAGGTTTCCTCCAATCTTTCCTCTGCAAACTGAATCCTAACACCTTCCCTCCAACGTTCTCAAACATTGTTCGATTCTTGAGTGTTTGTTTGTTGCACATGTGTTTTAGAGATAAAAATAACAATCCCGTCTTGTTATTCTTATCATCTAAGCAATCCTAAATTTGCACTTTCCCTGACATTTTATTTGAGTCATCCTTGATCCATAAATCCAATTGAGTCATAAATAAAACATCTCATATAGGTTACACATCACATTAGATGACTTTAGGTAATTTCCTGAAAAACCTGTGTATAAATTATTTACTTTCCAAATGGTAGTCACATTTCAAATATACCAAACGAGGTGGTATTTAATGTACCCTAAGGTGAATTATTTTGTAAAGCAAAGCATTCATTTCCAGTATCATCCATCATTTCCTCATCTGTCTGTTTTGTAAGATTGAACTTATTATTTATCATATTTGCTTAAAACATAACTCTTTGTAGATTTTACCAGTTATTTGTATATTGTAACCTGATGGTAAAAAACATTAACTTTTAAATCTTTTCTTTAAGGCTTTGTCTCTCCCTCAAGCTGTGTTAAATGTTCGCACCTCCATCTTTGACCAGTAAGTTTACTGGAAAAACAATTGAGACCACCACCATTCCAGATACTTAAAGCTACATTACAATAGGAATCAATTGAACAGAAAATTTAAAAGGTTTAGGCTGTGTCTCTATTGATAAAGAGTGAATCCTAATTCACTCTTATTATTAACTCTTGTTATTATTCACTCTTGTTATTAAGAGTGAATCCTAATTCACTCTTCAAAACACATTTCTTGGGTGAGAGCCAGTATGATAATTGTGTTTAAGAGCATGATGATTATGCTATTTCCATATACTTTGCATAAATTTGAATAATACATTCAAGTGGCCCTAACCCCACATAGGAACAATTAGTGCAATTAATTTGTACAAATGTGTTTCATCTCTGTATTCTGGGCATGACACACACAAAATGTGTAACAGGGTCTGAAATCCACCAGTTAACCTCTCAAATAATAGTTTGCGAAGACATATTGTGTGAGACAGTAATCTATGCCTGAAAAAGTGTCAAAACAATTAATCTGAGACTCAGGAAAAGACTACTCTGACAGGGGGAAGGAGACTGAAAAGATGCGGAATTCAGCACCCGACTGGGGCTCCATGTGTCTTAGGTAAATCTAGGGATTGCTAGTTTTGGGAGTAACTGGACAGTTCAGGGGGCACTGGAATTTGGTATTTCTACAGGCACAAGAATATACAACCTCTGTCCAGCCCAATAAAATATTCCAACATACATAAATTAAGTCTGTGTCAAGCATTTTCCTAATCAGCTGGCTTACATTATTGCCTCTTGGATTCTCACAGTACCTCTTCAGAGATAAGGACTAGAACGGCCATTGTTCAGAGGAGGACACTGAGACTTGGAAAGTTTAGTCTGCCAATCCTTTATGCCTTCCCCTTGCCACTCTGCCCTTCCAGGGCAAGCTGTGCCTGTTCCAGCTGTGGTTTGTCTGGGGGTGGTGAGTCGTCTGTTAATGGACTTGGATCATTCCTGAAGTGTACCCTCATTTCTGTGTCTTCACCTGTTCTTTCCCTGAGAAGCAGACTCTGTGAGGGCAGGAAACTTGGGTGTCACTGTAATCCCATCCCAGCGTGGTGATGTTGTTGTTTAGTCCCCAAGTTGTGTCCAGCTCTTTTGCAACCCCATCGCCTATAGCCCACCAGACTCCCCGGACCATGGAATTTTCCAGGTGAGAATATTGGAGTGGGTTGACATTTGCTCCTCCTGTCCCAGGGATCAAACCAGCATCTCCTGTGTAGCCTGCATTGGCAGGCAGACTCTCTACCACTGAGCCACTTGGGAAATCCACCCATTCCAGCATCAGTCAGTCAGTCAGTTTAGTCCCTCAGTCATGTCCAACTCTTTGCGATCCCATGAACAGCAGCACGCCAGGCCTCCCTGTCCATCACCAACTCCCGGAGTTCTCTCAGACCCACGTCCATCGAGTCAGTGCTGCCATTCCAGCAGAGTGGGCTGCATATCATTAGACCTCCACGTGTACTTAAGGAATAAATGACTCTGTATGTACCTCTGCGAAGCTCCATGCTGAATATGAGGGGATTAGCTAGCTCAGTGTTGGTTGGAGGAAATTTCACCTCTTTCAAATGTTTGAGAAAGAGGCGCCAGCCTGGGGCGGATATAAATATTGTAGATATAAGGGACAGTCCAACACAGCTATCTCCCTAGAAGTCAGAGTTCCAGAAAGTGATGAGGGCTGAGGTTGGTCATCAGGATGCTATGACGTGTCAAGGTGGTGACTCAAGTAAACTCTGAGAAAACTGGTATCTGTCATGATGCTCCCTGCATTTTCTTATGATAGGGCTTTCCCTGAGTATACAATCTTCGTTTTTGATCTAAGAATTTATGGTGTGAAATAATTATGTGCTAAACATGAAGGATACAAGCACGTATGGTTTCAAATAGTTTTCTTTTTTCTTCTTTTTGCCTCTCTTTTAAAAGCTAGAAATAAAAGTTAAAAAAATAATGGTAATATAAATCAGTCCTAGGTATACTGGCGGGTTGATGTTGATATATGGCAGAAACCAACACAATATTGTAAGGCAATTATCCTTCAATTAAAAATAAAAACCTTCTTAAAAAATAATAGTAATATCAAGAAGACTTGTTGGGACTCTGACTCAGTAGCAGCTAATCAAAGATCTCAGTAGTGAAAAACAAAGTTCCTCTGCCTCGCACATGGCTGTTCATACAGCCCAAGCCTTTGTTCCTCTGCCCAACAGCCCAAGCAGTTTCATCTGTCCTGAATGCCTTAACATCTTTCTTTACCCGACAGCTCATCAACTAATCAACAGAGATCCGTTCCTCCAGACCCTCCCTTTCATTCCAGGTGCCCATTTCTATGCTCTCACAGCATCCACGGCCTTCTTTAGCCAGAACCTGCATCACACAGCTTCATCATCCGTTTGCTGGTCTGTCTCCTCTACCCATTGGTGAGATTCTAGAGAGCAGGGAAGCATCTTATTCATCTTTGTCTCCTCAGGTTCTCTGTCACCAAAGTACCTCCCTGTAATTACACTCGATCATGTTGAACTTAACTGAGCAAGGACAGAATTGATGGAACAACTGTAAGCCTGAGAAAGCATGGGTACGTTTGAGCAATCTGGAGGCTATCAAATAAGAACTGTCTGCTTCTTCTCTCCCACCCCAAACAAACCACTCCAAAATCAAGATCTCCAGAATAGGGATTTAGCCACCTTTTAAATAGCCAAATCCCATCATATGTCTTCAATGAATCAGAGATATGTTTGAGAGCTTTGAAAAGATCAAAGGAATAGAAAATGGATTTTAGAGATGCAAAGAAATCTACAAAGCCCAAGAGAGATACTTTGATCCACCACAGAGATGTCTGAAAGGAGACCTGGGAATATGCAGGCATTCAGGGAGGGCTGTGTCAGCATTAGAAGTCCCCGAAGAAGCAGCCATGAGCCATGAACTCTTTTAAAGTGGAAGGTTAGACAACTGAGACCTTGGGGATAGCACTGATCAATTCAGCAAGTAAAAATATAGGATGCTTAGTTAAATTTGAGTGTCAGATACACAACAGATAACTTTTTAGTATAATCAGTTCCATTAGGCAGAACTGAGTGTTCTTTATTTTATCTGACAACCCAACTTCGGGGAGAACTTTTAAGACTGAAGCATTTGTCTAGAATAATTTAACACCAGTGGGGTGATCATCATTTCCAGGTTTCTTATGGAAGAGGATCTGAAACACTATTTTCTGTATTCAAAGTAGAGGTATGAACAGGAAGAAATGGGGTCAAATCAAAGCCTGAAAGAGCTCATCTGAACATTAAATGTGTGTCACATTCTGGCACTTTCATGAAAAGTATCTCCAAAAATTTTGCAACATACAAATCTTTGCAGCATTTAATGACAAGTCAGTGATGCTCAGAAAGTTAGGTAGTTGCCAAAGACCCCACAGAAGTGACAGAGACATGACTCTTTGGTGGTTCTGTCTCACTTGTAAACCATACTTAGTCGACGGCTAAGCTGCTATTCTCCTCTCTGCCATCATGTCTCTAGTAACTTTCTCAGTATTCTGCTATCTTCATTTTTACTTAGAACATAAGAACATCATGTTGTCATTCAGGAGAAATTTGTTTCAAGAAAAAAAAGAATCCCGGGTGCCTTTAATAGAGTCGGTCATGTAGCGTCTGGTGTCAGGAGAGCACCGTGGCACAGTACCCCTAAGCCCACATGTTTCTTACCCTGATTATAACTCTTCATGCAATTTCCTATTTGGAAGAAAGAAACCAGATGGGAATATTTTTTCACTTTTGTTTGAGTTTCGAAGTTGCTTAAGAAAAATAAACATATGTATCTATGAATAAGTGAACCCATTCCAAGGGATGTAGCTAGGCCCTTTTTGTCTCCCTAAGAAGGTAGAAGCCCACAAGTTCTCCCCTAAACCCCTCTCTGCTGGCTTCAGGAGGAGAGGGAACCTGTCTGTCTTCCTTGTATTTGAATTACTATAGCCTAGTAGAGAGACATGGCAGACCCTCAGTAAATATCTGCAGAAATGACTATCTCAGTGCCCAGGTGCCAGAAATTCCATTCATTCTTCTGAGTCTGTTTGTGTAAAGGGCAAAATTTATCCACATGTTGACCTGATTGAGTGGTCAGCTCTCTCCTGGGAGGTAGAAATGTTCTGTCCAATAAGGAGTTAATATCCTATATATATAAAGAACTCATGTATATTAATGGTGATTGATTTGGCATCCCTGATGGCTCAGCAGTAAAGAATCTGCCTGCAATGCAGCAGAAGTAAGAGACACAAGTTCGCTCCCTGAATCAGGAAGATCCCTTGGAGGAAGAAACGACAAACCCACTCCAGTATTCTTGTCTGGAAAACCCCATGGGCAGAGGAGACTGGCATGCCTCACTCCATGGGGTCGCAAAGAGTCGGAACTGAAGCAACTCAGCACGCACACAGCATAACTCAGGGAAGATGTTTCACACACTATGATACAAGGGATCTTCATTATTTTCATAGTCACTAACCCTATACATTGTAGACAACCAGCTCTTAAAAATCCATCCTCTTTTTCACGTGGAAAAAGCTAAATATTAAAAATTCACTCCTTTCAGTGACTCCTCCCTCTTCAAAATCTCTCCCATTCGGCCAGGAGAATGGGTGGGTGGTGGCTGGAGCTGTAGTGGGAGCCTGGTTGGTAAATGACGTGGCATCTGTGCTGTGGCTGTGACCCCCATAACGCTGCTCTCCTCCCAGCCACAGCCATCATCAACTCTGCATGATGAATCCCATTACCTCACGGGGCAAGAATTCAGCTTTATAAAATAGATTTCACATTTGGTCTCCTGCCCCTGCATGGGATGGAGCCTCTTTCATCTCCAGAGGCCTGGGGGCAGGAGGCAGAAGGGGCGGTTCAGGAAATGTACACCAGACCACAGCCTGAGCGCAGAGGCTGCAAACCCCTGCTCCCCTGGAGTGCTGGGACCTTTGGCTCCATGGACAAGAGGGGAGGGTTCTGATTCTCGCCTTGGTCTTGCCCTCCATCCAGGATAGTGAGAGGACCTAGGTGGAGAAAGAGGCTCAACGGAGTGCCTGGCCAGGCCCATTCTCCATCATGTGTCAGACATCCTCCTCACATTATCCTCACATACCTTTCAGCTGACCCACACCTCCCAGAAAACCTGGGTCATTATCTGCCTTGGCTAGACATCAGCTCCCCGGATCTCCTCCCTGGTATGTCGAGGGAGGCGTTCTTCTGCCTTTTACACCATTTCCACTCCAAGGAGTGAAATGTCAACCACAAATATGTCACAGGAACACATTTCTTTATCAGTAGAAATTCTGCTGCTGAAAAACCGCACTTAGATATTGAACAGCCCTCTGGCCTCAGCCAGTAGTGGCAGCCGGGGCCCATCTGCACCATTCCCCCTTTGCACAAGTACTGGGTCACCTCCAGGTCACTGCTTGCCCTGCGTGGTGCTGAGCATTTTACACAGTCAATGCAGGAGAGGGAGGAGATGGGGGTACGATCCCTGAGGGAGGAAGATCCCCTGGAGAAGGAAATGGCAACTCATTCCAGTATTCTTGCCTGGAAATCCCACAGACAGTGGAGCCTGAAGAGCTGCAGTCCATGGGATCGCAAAGAGTCAGACACAACTGAGCAACTAACATTTTCACTGTCATAGTGCTGCCTTGGTAACCACAAACAAGGTTACAGATGAAAATACCTAGCATGGTTCAGACACACCACAAATCTTCAGTAACTGTTACTTGACTCAGACCCTTTTCCTGGTGATCAAGTCTCCACATAGGACCCTAGAGTGTATTGTGGAGACACTGGAAGGCCCTCCAATATCATTAGTTTGCACACTTTAGGCTGTAAGCAGGTTCAGAAATTTTCTGAGAATTTATGTTCCAACTTTTCTGCTCTGTTCTTATTTATTTACATAATATTATGTATTTAAGAGAAAAGCCGTTGGGGACATTTTTATTTTATTATGAATCAGATAAGGAGCATCAAAAATAAGAAAGAACTGTTTTATTTGAGTCTTCATGACCTTTAGTATCTTAGGGCATCTCAGGTGACACTAGTGGCAAAGAACCCATCTGCCAAGGCAGGAAAGGAGAAGGGCATGGCAACCCATTCCAGTATTCTTGCCTGGAGAATCTCATGGACAGAGAAGCCTGGGGACTACGGCCTGTAGGTCACAGAGTCAGACACAACTGAAGTGACTTAGCACACATGCACGACATTGGGCTCAGACATTGATAAGAACCTTTTTACATATTATGATGAGCACCTTCCAACCATGCAGAGAGACATCCCCAAAGGCAATAGTTTTCCATGGTTACTCATTTGCCTAACATATGCATATAAACACACGTATATTTTTATATCTGTTTACAGCTTTATTACTCAAGTGTCTGTGATCTTCTTATTCAAGATAAAATTTATGTTTCAGCTGGTTTGAAAATCAAGACACTTGCCTTTAATGAACTGCCTCTCCAAGTCAACGAGGGGAGGAGAATCTTGGGAAGCCCCAGCCCCGCTGACTCTGCTCCTGGCTCCCCTAGAATAGTGATCTCTGGAATCTGCAATCTGCAGCTCACGCTGGACTTGGGCAGCAGTATGTTAATCTCCGGAGACCTGCACCCTCCACTCTGAAGACTTACTTAGCACTTGCCTGTCTGCTTCAAACTTAGATTTAAAAATCTGTTAGTTATGAGAGTGGCCTGGACCACTGACCCAAGGGGGTTATCCAAGACCCCCAAATAAGTTTACCCACTTTGGATGAGTGACAATAAGGGGATCCTTGGAGTAGATCCTTAGGGACCAGTTCCTGGGCTCCTCCCTTCCACTCCAGAGCTCTCTTGGAAAAGGCTTTTTCATAACATGGAATTTAAAATATGTATAGGGGACTTCCCTGGTGGCCTAGTGGTTAGGATTCTGAGTTTTCACTGAGCTAAGAAGTGTTAAGTGTGTTAGTCACCAAGTTATGTCCAACTCTTTGTGACCCTATGGACTGTCACCCACCATGTTCCTCTATCCATGAAATTCTCCAGGAGAGAATAATGGAGTGGGTTGCCATGTCCTCCTCAAGGGGATCTTTCTGATCCAGGAATCAAACCCACATCTCCTGGATTGCAGGTGGATTCTTTACCATCTGAGCTACCAGGGAAGCCCTTTCATAGCAGTGGACTGAGTTCAATCCCTAGTCAGAGAAAATCCAACAAGCTGTATGGTGCAGTCAAAAAAATAATAAAATAAAAGTATAGAACTTGAATGATTTCCAAAGAGCAAGAAGAGCATTCTAAATTGAGTTTTAAAAAATGAAATTTAATAATTCAATGTTTGATAATTAATTTACATGTTCACCGTAACCTCCCAACAAAGATACCAGGCCTTAGGAGAGAGAACAAAATTTACCTCCTGCATGTCTTATCTGTGTCCCAAAGCTCCCATCTCAGAGGTAGATATTAGTGAGCTCTTTAAACATCATTAATTATTGCTCTGAACACCACTGTGTGGGACATATACACACAGATAAGACTGGGTTTTTTTTTTTTTTTTTCTTTGCAGCCAAAGATGGAGAAGTTCTATACAATCAGCAAAAACAAGACCAGGATCTGACTATGCCTCAGATCATGAACTCCTTATTTCCAAATTCAGACTTAAATTGAAGAAAGTGGGAAAACCACTAGACCATTCAGGTATAACTTAAATCAAAACCCTTAGGATTATACAGTGGAAGTGAGAAATAGATTTAAGTAACTAGATCTGATAGAGTGCCTGATGAACTATGGATGGAGGTTCATGACATTGTACAGGAGACAGGGATCAAGACCACCCCCATGGAAAAGAAATGCAAAAAAAACAAAATGGCTATCTGAGGAGGCCTTACAAATAGCTGTGAAAAGCAAAGGAGAAAAGGAAAGATATAAGCATCTGAATGCAGAGTTCCAAAGAATAGCAAGAAGAGATCAGAAAGCCTTCTTCAGTGATCAATGAAAAGAAATAGAGGAAAACAACAGAATGGAAAAGACCAGAGATCTCTTCAAGAAAATTAGAGATACCAAGGGAATATTTCATGCAAAGATGGGCCCAATAAAGCACAGAAATGGTATGGGCCTAACAGAAGCAGAAGATATTAAGAAGAGGTGGCAAGAATACACAGAACTGTACAAAAAAGATCTTCATGACCCAGATAATCATGATGGTGTGATCACTCACCTAGAGCCAGGCATCCTGGAATGTGAAGTCAAGTGGGCCTTAGAAAGCATCACTACAAACAAAGCTAGTGGAGGTGATGGAATTCCAGTTGAGCTATTTCAAATCCTGAAAGATGATGCTGTGAAAGTGTTGCACTCAATATGGCAGCAAATTTGGAAAGCTCAGCAGTGGCCACAGGACTGGAAAAGGTCAGTTTTCATTCCAATCCCAAAGAAAGGCAATGCCAAAGAATGCTCAAACTACTGCACAATTGCACTCATCTCACACGCTAGGAAAGTAATGCTCAAAATTCTTCAAGCCAGGCTTCAGCAATACGTGAACCATGAACTTCCAGGTGTTCGAGCTGGTTTTAGAAAAGGCAGAGAAACCAGAGATCAAATTGCCAACATCCGCTGGATCATGGAAAAAGGAAGAGAGTTCCAGAAAAACATATATTTCTGCTTTATTGACTATGCCAAATCCTTGACTGTATGGATCACAAGAAACTGTGGAAAATTATTCAAGAGATGGGAATACCAGACCACCTGACCTGCCTCTCAAGAAACCTGTATGCAGGTCAGGAAGCAACAGTTAGAACTGGACATGGAACAACAGACTGATTGCAAATAGGAAAAGGAGTACATCAAGGCTGTGTATTGTCACCCTGCTTATTTAACTTATATGCAGAGTACATCACAAAAAACGCTGGGCTGGAAGAAGCACAAGCTGGAATCAAGATTGCTGGGAGAAATATCAATAACCTCACATATGCAGATGACACCACCCTTATGGCAGAAAGTGAAGAGGAACTAAAAAGTCTCTTGACGAAAGTGAAAAAGAAGAGTGAAAAAGTTGGCTTAAAGCTCAGCATTCAGAAAACTAAGATCATGGCATCTGGTTCCATCATTTCATGGGAAACAGATGGGGAAACAGTGGAAACAGTGTCAGACTTTGTTTTTCTGGGCTCCAAAATCACTGCAAATGGTGATTGCAGCCATGAAATTAAAAGACGCTTACTCCTTGGAAGGAAAGTTATGACCAACCTAGAAAGCATATTCAAAAGCAGAGACTACTTTGCCAACAAAGGTCCATCTAGTCAAGGCTATCGTTCTTCCAGTAGTCATGTATGGATGTGAGAGTGGACCACTGGTGAAGAAAGCTGAGTGCCAAAGAATTGATGCTTTTGAACTGTGGTGTTGAAGAAGACTCTTGAGAGTCCCTTGGACTGCAAGGAGATCCAACCAGTCAATCCTAAAGGAAATCAGTCCTGGGTGTTCATTGGAAGGACTGATGCTAAAGCTGAAACTCCAATACTTGGCCACCTGATGTGCAGAGTTGACTCATTGGAAAAGACTCTGATGCTGGGAGGGATTGGGAGCAGGAGAAGGGGACAACAAAGGATGAGATGGCTTGATGGCATCACAGACTCAATGGACACGAGTTTGGGTGAACTCCGGGAGTCGGTGATAGACAGGGAGGCCTGGGGTGCTGCAATTCATGGGATTGCAAAGAGTCGGACACGACTGAGCAACTGAACTGAACTGATAAAGAGGGTTTACTTGTTATGTAAGGATCAAATTGTTCCCTAACCACTGCCTATTCTCAGATGGAAACCCATCCGAAAAAGGGGAATAGCTCATCTTAAATCCACAATCAAAGAGGCAGCATTTCTTTCTTTTCTAAACTCCACTTGGGAGTTAGAGTCCAGGATGGATGAACATATTTAGACTCTAACTGAACAAAATTGGAGGACATGGGCCACCAAAATTCAGTCTGGTGAACTGTATCGGGAAGAATTTGCCATCTGGTTGTGTGTGGACATCTGTGCTGTTAGCATGGGAGACAGTTTCCGCTGAAGTCAGGACTTGCCCAGTGTACCTTATGGCATCAGATTTTAGGCCTTGTCTGGGACACATTGCCCTGGGCACACAGTGTCTCTGTCTTTTTACAAGGGTGATGTTTTTAAAGCGTTCCATGAATTAATCACAATATCTGCCCCTCATTAACCACTTCACTACCTGCCTGCCATGATTCTAAGCATCTTAGGGGCATTTTCTAACATAAGCTTGTCAGCAGTCTGTAGATTAGGACTGGGACCTAGAGAGGTAAGCATTATTCTTATTATTTTAATTAGAGGGTTACTTCACAATGTTGTGTTGGTTTCTACTCCACAACAACATGAATCAGCTACGGGTATACATATGTCCCTTCCCTCTTGAGGCTCCCTCTGTCCCACCTCTCTAGCCCAATTCAGCCTCTGCAGCCTGTTTCACGCTACTGTGAGTTCACCCTGCTCTCTGCCTACTTGGACACAGCCAAGGTACTGGGAACCCAGGGAAGAAATGGCCTTGACTTTATCTCTTTGACTTTCCTGTCTTAATTTTTCACAAAAATGTATACAAGAAATAAGAGGTTAGAAAACTAAACCTGGACCTATATCTCCAAGCAGTGAGGAGGTAGGTTGACCAAGGATCTTTGATCTGTGTTCTTTGCAGGTAGAGGCTGGGCTCTTACCGGTCAGTGTAATGGTTCTCAAAGTACGGCCCTGGGGCCAGCAGTCAACATCATCTGGGAGCTCTCTAGAAAGATCGATTCTTGGGCCCCACAACTGAAAAGGAAACCATGGGAGTAGGAGTCAGCAACCTGTGTTTTTAAAGCTCTTCAGGCATTGTAACATGTATGATATCATAAATGAAACGAATCGCCGGTCTAGGTTCGATACAGGATGCAGGATGCTTGGGACTGATGCATGGGGATGATCCAGGGAGATGGTGTGGGGTGGGAGGGGGGAGAGGGGGTCGCGACTGGGAGCTCGTATACACTCATGGCTGATTCATGTCAATGTATGACAAAACGAATACAGTATTGTAAAGCAAAACAAACTAAAATAAATAAATAAATAAAGCTCTTCAGGGATTCTGAGGTTCACCAAGTCACAGAACCTCTCTCTGGCTTAGTGAAATAACAAACAGATCCAGAAAGGGCTTAGCAGTGAAGCCAGTGAAATACAGGAGGTCAGGACTTTCAAAACTAGTCTTGTGAATTTCATATTTAGAATCACAATATCATAATATGAAATGGGAAGAAAGTTTGGAAGTTTTTCATTTATCTCATACTTGGAAAAACTGAAGCCCAGAGAGGTAAAGAGTGTTATTCCTAGTCACACAGCAAACAAAGATGTTCCAGAGCCTTCCACTGCCCCCTGCTCCGAACTCTGAGTCATCTTCTGCAATTCAATTTCCCTTCCAGTTCCCAAATACACCTTCCACAACTGTAGCTTCTCCCAAGTCTGTGTTTAGAGATTGTCTAAGAGTCTATGAGTGGGAAAAAAAATTTCTCTTTACTCTAAACATAAAGTACTTTCTCTTCTTATAGTTCTATTATGTATCAATTTTTATATACTCACAATTTTTGCAGCAATTAATTAAACATCTTATTAAAATTAGTATCATAATTTTTACTTCCTCTTTTATCTCATGGTTGGGTTAGAATCAAAGTTGTTACTTTTTCAAATTTTTCTTATACATTTGCATATTTTTTTCTGCAAAACTCAGAACTATGCTTCTTTATCTCTCTGGGAAGATAATTATCTCAGATTACTCTAATCATGATGTGCTCAGTGACACTGTTTGACAGTCTTTTCTGAGCTGTGGGAAGCCATTTTTCTAAAATTTTTTATCCCCATATCCAAACCTACATTTTCCCATTCTCACAGAGCAAATCAGATAGCCAGACAAAAAATTAAAGTGATTTACTTGTGAAAATAAGTAGGTAATTGGCATTCAAGGTGATGGGTCATCAGAATCAAATCATTGGAGTTTTTAAGTGGGTTATTTGCTGAGTAGTTACTATTGCACTTAATATTTTTAATTTTTCCTTTCCTGTGAAGTGTTTGAGAGACCAACCTATTCAGAGATAATCTTGACTGTGTTTCATGCTAACGATATTCTGGAACACACAGAGGTGGGCACCCTCCCACCCAGGTAGGAGTTGTGGTCATGGATCTTCAGTAGTCACTCAAGCTTTATTTCACAAAGACCATAACTTTTTTTTTTCCTGACTTATTTTCAATTTTCTTATTTAAAAAAAAAATAATTAAGTGCTTACTATCTTTCTTTTCAAAAAGAATCATGGATAATCTCAGAGAATTAAAATGATGTTATGAATCCATACTGTAAGAACTTGCAATCTAGAGCCAACTCAAGGGTATCAATATCCAATGGTACAGGGAGAAAAAAATTGACATTTAAAACAAGAATGCACTGCCTTGGTTAGCATATAAGAGTAGCCTGGTACATAAATCAGGCATAAATCACTCTTTCTTTGGAAAAAATAACTCAACTGAGCACCTTTTGTGAGAAAGGTTACGATTTCCTCCAGATCAGAAGTTGGAAGGAGAAATGAAGGCGGAGGAAAGAAAGTGTTTAGCCCTCTTTCTTTCCTTCTCTGCTTGAGGAAAGTTGGAGTTTCAGAGTCACTCATGAACAGCTGAAGACATGAAAAGTGAAGGTGAGATAGAAGAAGGATTGAGAAGATGGTAGAAGGAAAAGAAGTCTAGTAGGAGCTGAGGTGCTGGCCAGCCAGGCACTCCCCCAGTCCTGTGTTAGTAATCACCAAGCAGATGAGTCCAGAGCAGGGCACAACAGGAGAGTAAAAGAGCAAGGCTCAAAAACCTTTTGTGGAAAAGCAAGGGTGGTCACTCATGTTCACAGACCCACATGAATGTTCACATGAAGTCCTTAGGGCACATGAGAAAAGAAGCAATTACTGGAACTAGGAGTTGACATTATGATTCAAAACAATCTAATTGAAAACCCCGAACATGACATTCCAGTATAAAGCTAATGATCCTAAAACTTGGTCTTAAGGAGAACCCCTAGGGAACTTTTAAAAATACAAAATATTGAGTCCAATACAGACCTTTTTGGGCCATAGCTGTTTATAAGAATACATGGTTTAGGAGCCTCTCAGGGGACTCTGATACACATTTAGGGGTCTGTGCCTATGCAATTTGAAAAATATATTAAATTTCAAAATTACTGAGGAACTTTATCAAAGATAATGGCAAATTCTAACTCTTCCTCTCTGTTGGGTTGGCCATTCTTCTACATCCAAGCTTCTCAAATGATTTCCATCTACTGATTAATTCAGAAGGAGAAAACTATTTGGGGAGCAAACCCATGTCTACCCCACATTGTTGCTGAAAAAAAGAAAAACTCTGTCACTATAATAGAAAGAGAAATGTCTTCATTTCAATAATAGGTGAATCAAGGATCAGGGTGAATTATTAACAATCTACTTGGAAGTCAAGACTCCATCCCCCAAGTAGTCCCCAGTTCCCTGCTGAGAGTATTGTCCTGGAAGACCAAGCCATGAATCAAATATATATCAATGTCTCTTACGAAATATACATGGAATGTGAGGGCAAATGCGCCATCCATGCCCGGTCCCCTAAAAGGGCCCTCTTATCCCCACTAGCCTGAGTCTGACTCATAACCCACGTGCTGGGTGGCTTAAGAATTAGAGTTTTAAGAATGAGTCAACAGGCTCCAGAGGCCCACATATTATTTTCATTGTGATATGGGACACTCATCACTAGACTATCTTCCAAAAGAACTGTGCTTGTCAGTTGTTCATTTCAGTACCTATGATCTAAATTATAATCATTTTTAGAAAGGCTGTAAGTGGTCTATTAAAAAGTCAGCTTCCAAAGTCATAAGAGATTTAAGATTTCTGGTGTCAAACAGGTGCTCAGAAATCATTCTACAGCAAGAACAAATGAACTGAAAAAAATTTAATCAACCCAGGCTCTTTTAATTTAATGCACTGCAACAATATGACACTGGGAAGAATGACATTTGCTTTTATTTCTTTCAAGAAGACAACAGATGCCAGAAAGAGAAGGTAAAAGGAAGAAACCACCTCATCAGGTCACTAATATATTGGTCAAATCAATTATTTATTATTGTCACTGAATATTGATTAAATAGCCATGGTTTGATTAGCACAATATGAGGAAGTACTCTTTTATTTCTTAGCCTTCTGTGTCTTGTCCTGAGGTCTTTAACCATTTATGACCCTTTTCTACCAGAAAAATGCTCTTGAAGCACAGTTGTAATCACATCTCTCTTGCTCAAAACTCCCCAGAGACTCTTCCCTTTTGGACCAAAATCATCGTTCCATGTGCAATTCCTCCATCAGTGCTCCTTGGAAGGAAAGCTATAACAAGCCTAGACAGCATATTAAAGAAGCAGAGACATCACTTTTCTGACAAAGATCTGTATAGTCGAAGCTATGGTTTTTCCAGGAGTCACATACGGATTTGAGAGTTGGACCACAAAGAATGCTGAGCACAAAGAATTTATGCTTTCCAATCTCACAGCACCAAACTGTGGTGCTGGGGAGTGTGGTATTTAAAAAGTCCCTTGGACTGCAAGGAGATCAAACCAGTCAATCCTAAAGGTAATCAGCCCTGAATATTCATTGAAAAGATTGATGCTGAGGCTAAAGCTCCAATACTGTAGCCACCTAATTCAAAGAGCTGACTCATTGGGAAAGACCCTGATGCTGGGAAAGATTGAAGGCAGGAGGAGAAGGGGACAATAGAACATGAGATGGTTAAATAGCATCACAGACTCAATGGACAGGAATTTGAGCAAACTGTAGGAAAGAGTGAAGGACAGGAGAGCCTGGTGGGCTACAGTCCAGGGAGTCGCAGAGTCGGATATGACCTAGGGACTCAATAACAACAAAGTAGGCACTGTCCTCTTAGCTACAAAGGGTATTAGAACTTGTGGAGGATCAGAATATGCAACCTTGGCATAAGGATTATTATGAGCTGCAGGCATTTGAGATTCAAAGAAAGGAGCCTTCCTGGAGCTTCCCTTATCTAACAGAGAGAAATATTTGAGAAGTTAGTACATGCTTAAGACCTCTCTCCCAAGGAAGTTTATGATCATGAACAAGATGGAAAGTTGATGCCAAAATGGACCTGCACAAACTTTATTAGTTTCCCCCATGTATTTATTTGCATTCTCTCAGAAGCCCAAAACCTTTTTCCTTTGTCTTATCACTTCTCTATAAATTTATTCTTCTCTGTTAATCTGCTATATAATACCAAGTACTAACCACCCATTTGGGTTACTCACCACTGTGTTTCTCCTGTGTGTATTCATGATACATGTGATAATAAACTGTTTTTTTTTTTTCCTTTTCCTTTTTAAAAAAATCTAATCAGGATGTCTTATTAACTTTTTTAACACTTTTTTAATGTCTTGGTCTTTCCTAGTTCATGGAAGAAAATTAAATTCTTTTATTAAAGGGCCATGGAATTCTCCTGAGATTAATAAAGATTACAAAAGAGACTGCAATATCCTCTTACCAGACCATCCACTTGTGCCACACAATAGAACAAGGATGATATGGCCATAGAGAGTTCAACTTTCAATAGGCTCTTCTTTCCTGCCAACTCTTCCACTGCCCTCGACTCCAACTCCTTCTCTTTCCAACTTTTGTAAGTTGAAGGCCCAGTCTGAAGGAAGCTTAACTCTCCCCACAGGGTGAAGACATTTCAACCCTCAAGCTCTCATTTGCATATATACTTTGCAGTCAAGGAATCTCTGTCCATTGTGAGTAGAAGTTCTCGATTGTGCTTACTCTGCTATTCCAGGGAAGGCAGGGTTGTCTGCGGTCCCACGGTATAGATAACAGTGGTTTCTGACTCATCTTTGGTATTTACACTAGAGGGAGCTACAGTTGAGGTCCTCATGGCTTACCCAGGGAGCAAGCTCATCTCACCAAGGAGAACATAGACTATGTGTCTGTTATGAAGGAAGGCTATTCTTGTTATGAATCTAAGGCTATTCTTATGTTATGACTCCAAGTCCACTTGCCTCCTCATTTATTGTTTTACTTCTTGGACCTTGGGTGTAAAGGCTTGACTCCTCCCACCCCCATCCCCTTCGCTTGATGAAACAATAAACCCAATTTGAAACATGAGCCTGACCTAAGTTACAAGAGTTATCTCACCAGCTATAAATGGCCCTATGAGTGAATTCCCTTCAAAATGGTCCCCAGCATGTCCAACTTCACTTTCAGTACGAGGAAGGGAGGACAGAATTTTGATTCTTCTTACCGCAAATGCAAGACTTTCACAACTCAGCACCCTCCATTCTCCAACCTCACCTTCCACCACTCCACCCCTGTGGATCAGGGTTCCTTGCTGTTTTCCCAAAGCAATCCATGTTCCCTAATGCCTCTGTACCTACACATGCTATTGTTTTAAGCTTGGAGAATCTTCTCCATATTTCCACACTAATCCCTGCCCCTCCCATTACTATTCCATTACTCTCCAGTTTTGGGATATCTTGTACTCATTAGCTGAAATCTTGGAACCTTTTCCATACTCTGCCTTCCTCTTAGGATTGGATGGCCACCCTTCATGTTTCACACTGACTGAATGTAGCTCTATCATATCATTGCCACAGTGGGATGTTTCTCTATTTCAGCCATGAAACAGAAAGCTCCTGGATATAGAGATTAATGTGTGCGTTTTTTATACCTCCAAGGTTTATTAAAGTACCTGATTCAGAGCCAGTGCTCGTCAGCCATTTTTGAAATATGGGCAGATGGTAGGTATATAGATGGTTAGATAGCCAGATGGATGGATGGAGAGATAATAGGTGGATGTATACAGAATGAGATTTTCATCAGAAAGAGTAGAATTTCTTCACATATATTTGATTTTGTCTTGTCTTCCATCCAAGTGGAGCAGGATATGACTTTAGGAAGTAGCGTCATTCACTCAGAGACACTGGCAGATAACTTTCAGGCCCCTGGCATATTTGCAAATGTGACTCTGGGGAAATTAAAACCCAAGATTTGGGGCAGATGAGTGTGTTTGTGTATGTGTGTCTTGTGATATTGGAATAGAAGTGGATAGAAGGACCTTGAGGAAGTGAACCTTAAAAACAGAGTGTAAGATGGATGAGAACTTTTGCTGGTAAGGGAAAAGCCTAGCCAGCCAAGCAAATGACTTTCTCAGATCAAAAAGCACAAGAGAATCATCTGTTTGGCACCTTTGTTATTGGGCCTCTCCCTCTAGCTGGCCAATACATGTTCTAGCATTTTCCATTTCACAAGGTAACATCAATATTCTCCCTTCAGCAGACAACCCCTCAGCTGGATGTTCTGCCAAAAACACAACTTTCTCTGAAAAAAAGGATCAAAACAAGAGGCAGAGCTTTGCATTTCATTTGGACTCTGGGCCTCATTTTCTCTGGACTCACTATCTGACTTCTTTAGAAATTCTGGTCCAAAGGCTAATTAATGCCTATACTCACAAATAAATACGACATTGAAAGTACAGGTGAAAGTCACTCAGTTGTGTCCTGCTCTTTGTGACCCCATGGACTATACAATCCACGGAATTCTCCAGGCCAGAATACTGGAGTGAGTAGCTGTTTCCTTCTCCAGGAGATCTTCTCAACCTAAGGATTGAACCCAGGTCTCTCACACTGCAGGGGGATTCTTTACCAGCTGAGCTGCCAGGGAAGCCCAAGAATACTGGAGTGGGTAGCCTATCACTTCTCCAGGGGATCTTACCAGCCCAAGAATCAAACTGAGGTCTCCTGCAATGCTGGTGGATTCTTTACCAGCTGAGCTATCAGGGAAGCCCTAAATAAGACATTAGAAAAATTAGATTGGATCCATGTGCTGAAACTGAATAGAAATCCCCAATATAGTTGAATAGTGACTTCTATACATGTTTTTACCAACAAACACACAAACTGAAACTGAAACAACTTCACAAAGCAATATAGACAGCTTCAAATGTCTGACTGCCATTTCAAGCTCTAATAACTTGAGAAAAATGAATGCTCCAAACAGAATAGCATCATTTGAATGTTTATTTAAATTTATTATATATTTATTATTCAGTTTTGTGAATTTTGAAAGATATATTTTTTTATTTCTTTCAATATTTGCCACCTTCAATCAGAGGTAATGAAACAAAAAAATTAAAGCTGAATTTGTACTTTTGAAAATACATCTAAAACTAAAGTAAACCTTTTATTTTGATGCTCTGAACATACTTTCAATACTTTTTGCATTCTCTGATACTTTCTGCTTTATTCAATTATATTCTTTTCTATTTTTTCTAATGGATGTTATTGCATTCTGTTTGTCTTTTCTAAATACTGATCTCACCCTCATAAATTGGTTTCATGACCTGCAAATTGAAACCACAACTCTAGAAGGCCAGAAGGAGTATGCCTGGGTGAAGGAAAAATCCATTCTTCCTTGGTTCAAGAGCTCAGTCCTTTTGGGCTCCGGTGAGTTGCAGATCCATTCATTCATTCCCCAAATACCCTGGTGAATAAAAGTCACCAAAGCAAAGGTGGGATGACATATGTGGGGCTCCTTGCTAAAGAAAATAATTCCCATCACTACCCGGCAGAGCTGACAGTGCCTTCGGGCAGATGTCACTGCAGGAAGCCATCATCTTAACAAGGTCTGAAAGCAATGGATTCTTGGGATACGATGATTCTGTGACATAATGGAACATTTTCTGCACTCAAGGAACATCTGAAAGTCTTTAACTTGTTAACAGTGAATCTTGTCCCCTGCCAGCTCTCTCTGCTCCCCATTTCCCATCCTTGGTAACAGGATAATGGTAATGAAAAACACCCAAAGTGGAAATGACAAGCTTTTAAACACCAGTCACCGAGTTTAGAAGCCTCGAACAGAGGAGAAATAAAATCACATCCTCTGTGACATATCCTCTGGCTAAAGATGCCTGGTTCTAATCACTACAGTTATACCAACCACCCCTAGCTTATGACACTGCTGCTAAGTCACTTCAGTCGTGTCCGACTCTGTGCGACCCCACAGACGGCAGCCCACCAGGCTCCCCTGTCCCTGGGATTCTCAGGCAAGAACACTGGAGTGGGTTGCCATTTCCTTCTCCAGTGCAGGAAAGTGAAAAGTGAAAGTGGCCTCGCTCAGTCGTGTCCGACTCTTAGCCATCCCATGGACTGCAGCCCACCAGGCTCCTCCATCCATGGGATTTTCCAGGCAAGAGTACCAGAGTGGGGTGCCATTTCCTTCTCCAGCTTATGACACTATGAGGCTACTAATATACCACTCATACTCAACTCTTTCCAACTTTTATTTTCTTAGCTCTAGTCACATGCACTTTACCTCTCACTTACTTTAAACTACATCTCAAGAGCTCTGTCTACTATCTCTTGTATGTGTAACCATATTTTAGAACATTTTCAGTTGCAAGTTAATAAATAGTCAATTAATAAATATTGACCCATTAATAACAGTGGCTTGATGTTCCTGAGATCAGTTAACTCAGTGGCACAATGATATCCTCAAGGATCCAGCTCTTTCCATTTCTGTGTTCTGTCATTCTCAGCACAGAGGCCTTCATCGTCAGTCTTATCACTTCATTGGTTCAAGATAGCTGCCAATGACCACTGCTCCATACATTACATCCACACCCTGGAACTATCCTGAGTCAAAAGCCAGTGAGGGAGTCTTCTCCTTACCCTTCCTGTTCTTAGATTCTGTTTGTCCACAGATCTCTACTCAGGACCCACTGGTCAGGATTAGGTCCATACTTATGCCCCAGTTGTGAGGAGAGCTGGGCAAAGTGGGTCTTTGGCATTTTAAATTCCTACAGCAAGAGGTAATCTCTACCAGCAAGGAAGACAAGCAGCCCTGGAGTTCTGTGTTCAGTCTGCCCCGCTACATTTTTTAACAGACCACTTTGTGATTGCTTTCAGGTAAGAGGGAACACACAGGTTTGGTTTCAACTCTAAGTGAATCAGTTAACTTAGGTTTATCAAAAGTTAACTTAGATTTATCAAAAGGTAATCCCTCTGCCTATGTGGAGGGAGAAGCATCTTGACACAATGCTTGTTACTGTTCATAGGGATGTCGGGTGTGCAGAAGGATCAGGAAAAAGTCATTCCCCAAACTATCAACCAACTATAACAACAGCTCCCTGGTACTGAGTCAGGAGGGCAGCAATTGTTTTTCAACTAATAATGCAGATTCCTCCATTTTGTTACTATCTTTGCTTTGCGTGTGAAGACACTAGCTGTAGAGAGATGTCCCTAGACACACTATATCTTGCATCCATCATACACAGAATAACTTTTCAAAAAGAACATTTTGATCATGTGATTCAGTCAACAAAGATGTACTGGAAACTTACTATGCACATAGCTTAGTGATAGGAATGAGGGATGTAGCATGAGAAGTAGAAGGCATTTTAAATAGTAGATGTGTGTGCATGTGTGTATCTGTGTGCGTATGCACACACGCGCCAAACTTGTACTTAATGTTTGGCTCATATCTCTGAATTAAGACTCAGAATTTGATTTGGTGAAATTACCCATTAATGTCTATTACCCATTGATGTCTACTGCTTTTTGCTGGTCTAAGTGGGTTGGTCTTGAATCTTAAGATAGGAAATATCCAGGGACTTCCTTGGTGGCCCAGTGGCTAAGACTCTGTGCTACCAATGCAGGGGACCTAGGTTTGATCTCTGGTCAGGAAACTAGACCCCACATGCTACAACTAACACCTGACACAGCCAAATAAATAAACATTCTTTAAAAGATAGGAAACATCTGTATTTCTATCTTTAAACTCTTTTCTACCAGCGTAGCTCATGGCAAATGATAGGTAAAGAATATAATCATTGTGTTAAGTTCCTTAAGGACACAAAAATAATATCAGTTCAGTTCAGTTTAGTCGCTCAGTCGTGTCTGACTCTTTGCCACCCCATGAATCGCAGCACACCCTGCCTCCCTGTCCATCACCAACTCCCGAAGTTCACTCAGACTCAAGCCCATCGAGTCAATGATGCCATCCAGCCATCTCATCCTCTGTCGTTCCCTTCTCCTCCTGCCCCCAATCCCTCCCAGTATCAGAGTCTTTTCCAATGAGTCAACTCTTCGCATGACGTGGCCAAAGTACTGGAGTTTCAACTTCAGCATCATTCCTTCCAAAGAAATCNAGTTCATGATTTGAGCCACAGTCAGCTCCTCGTCTTGTTTTTGTTGACTGTATAGAGCTTCTCCATCTTGAGTTTTAATTCTCATAGACTTTTTATTCTAGAATAAAAGTAAAGTAAAAAGGAAAAGAAAGACAAGAGAAAGATTGTTTCTACCTTTGTGGAAGCAATCTTAAAAATTTATTCCCAATATTTAAAAAAAAGAGAGGAAAAAAAAAGTTATTTCCAAAATAGTTTTAGGAAATTTCTCATTCATTCAATAAGTATTTATTGAGTGCTTACTATATGCTTAGCTCTGTACACCTTGAATAAATACATGCTTCCTTGCTGCTGCTGCTGCTGCTGCTGCTGCATCACTTCAGTCATGTCCGAATCTGTGCAACCCTAGAGACAGCAGTCCACTAGGCTCCCCTCTCCCTGGGATTCTCCAGGCAAGAACACTGGAGTGGGTTGCCATTTTCTTCTCCAATGCATGAAAGTGAAAAGTGAAAGTGAAGTCGCTCAATCGTATCTGACTCCTACAGACTCCATGGATTGCAGCCCACCAGGCTCCTCCGTCCGTGGGACTTGCCAGGCAAGAGTACTGGAGTGTGTTGCCATTGCCTTCTCCACATGCTTCCTTAGGGATCAGCATTTATTTGCATGTGTGAATTATGTCATGCTGAGCATCATATCAGCCCCTCTCATAGGTATAAGATACGCTCTGCATCTCCTTACTTTCTGATGCCTGAGAACATCATTTGGATTAGCTACAAAGAAAAGTGCCTAATCCTTTGGTGAAGATGAAGCATATTCTGGCTAGCTGGATGCAAGCAGTCCCAGTTCAACTGGTCATCAGCGCTGAGCCAGCTGGTGTCCTCTTTTATCCTTACACAGGTTTGAGGGGCCTTCCTGGTGACTTTCCTCGAAAGAGAGGAGCTGTTGTTTGATCAAGGGACTGTGAAAGTGACCACCCACTGGAACCTCCCAAACTCACAATTCTTTCCAGCGTGACTTGCCATCTTATCTCCCTTTGCCCAATAGAGACTCATGTCTCAGTGTCATTTAATGACTTTAAGTAAAGCTAAAAAGTAACAGAACGCTTGAAAAGTAAGAGAATCAATTTGCAATGTGTCTTTTAGAAGAGCAGAGAAGTCAGATCAGGTACACATCTGAAATTGAGCTGGTTTCTGGACAGCCATCCCCATAGTCTGAAACTGTCTTGCTTAGAATCCCCAAAGGGCAATATCTGTGTCAGGAAGAATGTTATTTCTGCTAAGCCTACGGGGTTGTTTCCTATCCAAAGACACTCATCTTCCCCCAGGTCAAGATAAGGCGCACGTAGAGGCAAGAAATATTATCTGAGTGTGAAAATTCAACTGCTTCATTTAAAAATGAAAATTGAATAAATCATTTTATCACTACTATTGAATTAGTACAGGTGAATTTTTTCGCATAATAGAAGTACTCTTGAAAAGTTGGATGTTCATGGAATTCTAAACCAAGTTGTATACCAAATGTTCTTTAATAGCTCTTTATATAAATTTAAGATCTCTTTTTAAATGTAAACTGCCAGATCCCCATTCATCTGATCTAGAAGCCTGAATTTACTTACCAGGATTTCTTAAAGAGAAGCAAGTATGTACTGAGGTCATTGAGTCAAATGAACAAGCTGTTGAGGGGAGTGGGATTCCCTGGTGGCTCAGCAGTGAAGAATCTACCGATCCCTTGGTCAGGAAGATCCTCTGGAGGAGGAAATGGCAACCCACTCCAGTATTCTTACCTGGGAAATCCCATGGACAGGGAAGCCTGGCGGGCAACAGTTCATAGGGTCACAAAGAATCAGACACAACTGCATAGCTGACATGCACACAAGCACACGAGGATAAGTATAGTGAGCCTCTCACTTCATCAGAATTACTCTCAGGTCTTTAGTATGCGTCTGCAGGTCCCTGGAAGACAGACTCGAGATGAAGATTACCAGCAGGAAGTTTACTGGGGAGTTCTTTCTGGATCAATAAGTCCTGGGGGCTGGGTTAGGAAGCAAGACCAAGGAAAGTGAGAGAGAGAGGGGGATATTGAACTTTCAGTTCAGTCGCTCAGTCATGTCCGACTCTTTGTGACCCCATGGACTGCAGCATGCCAGGCCTCCCTGTCTATCACCAACTCCTGGAGTTTACCCAAACTCATGTCCATTGAGTCAGTGATGCCATCCAACCATCTCATCCTCTGTCGACCCCTTCTCTTCCCCACTTCAATCTTTACCAGCATCAGGGTCTTTTCAAACAAGTCAGCTCTTTTCATCAGGTGGCCAAAATATTGGAATTTCAGCTTCAACAGCACGCCTTCCAATGAACACCCAGGACTGATCTCTCCTTTAGGGTGGACTGGTTGGATCTCCTTGCAGTCCAAGGGACTCTCAAGAGTCTTCTCCAACACCACAGTTCAAAAGCATCAATTCTTTGGCACTCAGCTTTCTCTCTCACATCCATACATGACTACTGGAAAAACCATAGCTTTAACTAGACAGACCTGTGTTGGCAAAGTAATGTCTCTGCTTTTTAATATGCTGTTTAAGTTGGTCATAACTTTTCTTCCAAGGAGCAAGTGTCTTTTAATTTCATGGCTGCAGCCACCATCTGCAATGATTTTGGAGACCCCCAAAATAAAGTCTGCCACTGTTTACACTGTTTCTCCATCTATTTGCCATGAAGTGATAGGACCAGATGCCATGATCTTTGTTTTCTGAAAGTTGAGCTTAAAGTCAACTTTTTCACTTTAACGCGCTTTAAGCAAAGGTCTCGGACAATTTCACAGATAATTCCAAAACTAGGATTGTCCGGCAATACTTTTCACTGGGGAAGGGGATGAGGTTATTAAGCTCCTACACTAACAGTCATTGACTAGGCTACCCAAGAGATGGGAAACCGCTCAAGAAGTGGCTATCTTTAACCAAGAGCAGTCACCAGGATGGGGAACTCAGCTGTAGTCGTTAGCCATCATTTTCACCACTTCTGTATTCTTTGTATTTATTCAATTTATTCAAGTTTTTCTCTGTCACTTTTCTTTTTCCTGAAAAACTTCCTTTAACAGTTCTTTTACCACAATACTTCTGGCAGTAAATTCTCTCAGCTTTAGTTTGTCTGAAAAAAAAATGTTTTTGCCTTCATTTTTTAGGATATTTTCACTGATTCTAGAACTCAGGCTTTAGTTTTCACTTGATTTTTGTGTTATCATTTGAAAAAATATTCTTCCATTGCCTTTTGGCTTGAATTTCTGAAAAGAAGTCTGCTCTGATTCTTTGTGTTTCCTCTACACAAAATGTGCCTTTATCTCTGGCTTTATTCAAGATTTTCTCTTTCTCCTTCTTCAAGATTTTCAGAAGGTTAACTGCGATGTGGCAGGTTTTTATTTGTGGTTTTATTCTGCTTAGGGTTCTCTGGGATTCTTGGATCTCTGGTTCGATGCATTTCATTATTGAGGGAAAATTCTCATCCATTATTTCTGCCACTCACATCCCTTCTTCTTCTAGGATTCTAAGTACCTACATCATAGAGTTTTTGATATTGTTCCACAGCTTTTGGGGATCTGAAGGCCTCCCTCCAGATACACACACACACACAGACATACACTCTTAATTCTCTATATACTTAACTTTAAATAATGTCTACTGATTTATCATCAAAGTCAATGTTTGTTTCCTCAGCTCTAACAACTCTATGGATGATTAAGTCAAAGAAATTCTTTGTCTCTGATATAGTCATTATATACCTGGCATTTGCATTTGATAATTTCTTCTAGTTTCTTCCTCTCTGCTGAAATCCCCTAATGTTTTCAAACATACTGTCAACCTTTTTCATTAGTTTTTTTTGAAAACATTTTAATTGCAGTTATTTTACAATTATACAGTCTCTGTTATAAACTGAATGTTTGTCCCCCTCCAATTCATAAGTTGAGGCCCTAACCACCAATGTGACTATTGGGATATAAGGCCTATAAGGACCTGATAAGAGTTAGTTGAGGTCATAGGATGGAGCCCTAATCTATCAGGGCTGAAAAGAAGCAGAGTTACCAGCACTTTCTCTCTCTCTCTCTCTCTCTCTCTATATATATATATATATATATATCTCCCTGCCATGTGAGGGCACAGTGAGAAGGTGGCCATTTACAACCTGCCTATCCTGGGCAGCAGGAAATAGAAAAAGGAATTATATACCTTGGGAGATGTGGGGAGCACAATTATAGTAGGTTGATGTTTAGTTGCTCAGTCATGTCTGACTCTTTGTGACCCCACAGACTGCAGCACACCAGGCTTTCCTGTCTTTCATCATCTCCTGGAGCTTGCTGTAACTCATGTCCATGAAGGCAGTGATGCCATCGAACCAGCTCATCCTCTGTTGTTCCCTTCTCCTCCTGCCTTCAACCTCTCTCAGCATCAGGGTCTTTTCCAATGAGTCGACTCTTTGAATCAGGTGGCCAAAGTATTGGAGCTTCAGCTTTAGCATCAGTCCTTCCAATGAATATTCAGGATTGACTTACTTTAGAATTGACTGGTTTGATCTCCTTGCAGTCCAAGGGACTCTCAAGCATCTTCTCCAGCACCAGATTTCGAAAGTATCAATTCTTCAGCACTCAGCCTTTTTTAGTGTCCAGCTCTCACATCCATACATGACTACTGGAAAAACTGTGGCTTTGACTATACAGATGGTAGTAGGTAGATTTTTGCAACCACGGTGGTGCAAAATGCATCCAAGCCATAGCTCGAAGCTCCTCCAGTCTGGCAGATTCTCATCTCATACAGAGCATTGACCACCTCATTTCAGGCTTGTCTCCAGAAGGAACGGAAGAGACACTGAAATGACCCATCTCCTTACTAATATCATTATATAGTATATACATCATTTGTACTACTTATTTGCTGATTCAGCAGTAAAGTGAAATGAAAGCTCAGACTCGAGCTCAGTCTGAGTTCCTGCCAGTCTTCAAATACACTCTAGCTTATATCTGGGAATGTCCAGATAGATAAACTTTGCATACACACATAGACACAGATTCCTCAGATCTCTTAATTTTCCCAAGACTTGTTGTATCAAGGCTCCAAAGACAAATGTGGAAGTCTCTCTCCCCTAGTCAAATTCTTCTAGAGATCTGAACTTTTCCTGTTGAAATAGAAACTAACTCTGAATGCAGTAAATGTTTGATGAATTGACATGTCAGCCCCCAACCAAAAAGCTAAGTGAGTAAAAAATATATATATATATCTGGTATATCTTGAATTTTTTTTTCATTACCACCATCTCCCTAACGAGCCAGCTGGCACTATAAGAAAATCAGAGATGTATACATTAAAAATGAGAAGAAGCACATTCATTAGTCAAATGAATGTGCTTGCCCCAAATGTTTCTGCTGCCACAAATCTTTGAAACAGAAACACAGATGAGGTTTTTATCCTCTGGCCAAACACATTTCTCACATTTCTCTGTGTGTGTGTGTGTGTGTGTGTGTGTGTGTGCACGTGTGTATTACATAGCTGTGTATGTAGATAAATAGATGATCGATAGATAAATTTGGATATACAATCCTCCCAAAATAGAGATATGATTCTCCTGAAGATACTGTTCTCCAAAACTAATTTCCCTGCCCTTAGCTATATATAGCTTAAAACTAACTTAAGCGTTCCTCTTTCAAGTTCTCTACAGAGACCTTCCTGACAACTGTCATTCTCTATGATCTTATAGCTACAGCCTTTAACCAATCTTAAGCTTCTGTGATCTCAGTTCATGTCATCCACCCTCTCTTTAGGCTTCTGAGCCACGGCAGTGGTCTCCATATTCTAAGACCAGAGATAAGACAATTGGTTTTAATCATGCTGTTCAATTGAGATCACAAAGAATTTGGTAGTATCAGCTATGAGTTCAGCACCAAACCAAACCCATCTATCCCAAGAAACAGTGAGGGAAAGATCTCTACTTCCACCTAGAGAAATCAGGACTGGCATCAGCCCTGCATCTAGGATTTATGAACTCCTCCCTCAGTGTTTGTCAAAGTGTGGTCTCCAGACCACCCACATTAAAATTACTTAGGGACTTACTGTGGAGAAGGCAATGGCATCCCACTCCAGTACTCTTGCCTGGAGAATCCCAGAGATGGAGAACCCTCGTGGGCTGCCCTCTATGGGGTCGCACAGAGTTGGACACGACTGAAGCGACTTGGCGGCGGCGGCAGCAGCAGGGACTTGCTGAAGGCAGATTCTCCAGCCATGCCTTAGATTCAGTAACTTTGAATTTCTGGAGTATGAGGCTGAGAATATGGCTTTTATCAAGCTTTCTAGAGGAGTTTTTTTTTGCACAATATAGTTTGTGAATCACATCAATAGGGTTCAAGGGAGAGGCATCATCCTCCATGCACCTCTATTCTTCCTCAGAAGACAGATGTTGGAAAAAAAAAAACAACAGATGTTGAAGTGACAGATACTAGTATCAGCTTCAGTTTTGTTTCCTCTGCTTTTGCCACTAATGTCTCTCCAAACACAGGACACTACATATGAAAGCAGTTAGTGCTTACAATGTAGATTCAAGCTGGTGCCTAATCTTGACAGACCATTCTTGCTATCTAAAAGTGACTCAGCACTTTTTTCTCCAAAGCTTTTTCACTTTTTTTTTTTTTTTTGAGCATTTCATTAAGAAATTCTCAGAAGCAGACTGTTAAAGAAACCAAAATCTAAAGGAATTTCTTAAAATCACAGTTACCTAGCGATTGAGCAGGGAGTTGACCTCAGAACCCCCTTTCTCCAAACTCATTACAATTATTTATTAGAATAATAAAGAACAGGCACTTCACTGTTGGGTTTTACGTATCAGAAGCATTTATATTCTTATATGCAAGAATTTTAACCTGATAGTATCAAGTGAGAAAAAAATTCTATGACCAAAAATTATTTAATAAACTTGAATTGTGTGTCATTTAAGTCAAAAATGAAAGACTTAGAGATGTCACTACAAAGGAAGTCGTAAGGGAATTTATAAGTGCTGATGTGTCTGTGAAATGATTCTTAAGGACATTATTGAGTGACCTCCCCCCACCCTCCAAGTTTATCCTTAATGGAAACTTTGGTCTGATTTATACTCATTTACATGTCCAACACACACACACACACACGCACGCACGCACGCACGCATGCACGCAAAGGCACACCACCACCACCACCACCCCACCCCCCCTAAATCTTATCCTGATTTGCTTAATCTGTAACTATAGGAAGAAGTCCCTGGGGTCACTTAGCAGGACTACTGTCCCTCTGTTTCTTTTTAAAACATTTGTACTTAATAGAAGTACAATTTCCTTTCCTCCCAAAGGAAAATCCTCATGAAAAATAAAAGGAATCTTTGGTAATGCTTGCCCATGTGTGTCTACAACCAAGATTAACCAGTATAATTGGGGGACTACAGGAGATGGGAGGAGTTTGGCCTGAGGTTTCCTTCTAATACAAAAATATTTAAGGCAAAAATATTGCAAATTAAAAAAAGAAAAGATTTTTAGTTTAATGAAAAACTTTTACCCACATAAAAACAACTTCCAGGGGCTTTGTTGAAAACTGTTAAGATAAAATATATTCCACATCTTAGTCTTCACAAGAAAGACTTCTTAAGTTCTCACCCATTAATTTTCTCCTCAGGGTATTTCTGATGTCTGCAAAACATATTATAGTCAATTTCTGCCAAATGGTTTCTCAATCCTGTCATTGAGTTAAATTCAAGAAATGGTAAACCTGTGAAAAAGCATTGGAATCCATAAATGAGGGACCCAAAAAATACAAATAAGAAGGTAAATATATAGGATTGCCCTGTTGGCCCAGTGACTTAGACTCTATACTCCTCATGCAGGGGGCCTGAGTTCAATCCCTTGTCAGGGAACTAAATCCCACATGCCACAACTAAAAGATTGCCACATGATGCAGACCAAGTGCAGCCAAATAAATAAATATTTCTCAAACAAGGTAAATATATGAATATCTAGTTCTATTATTCAGCAGAACCTGAATGATATTGAGAAACCTGTGTACAGGTCAGGAAGCAACAATTAGAATTGGATATGGAACAACAAACTGGTTGCAAAGAAGAAAAGGAGTACATCACGGCTGTATATTGTCACTCAGGTTATTTAATTTATATGCAGAGTACATCATGAGAATGCTGGGCTGGGGGAAGCACAAACCGGAATCAAGATCGCTGGCAGAAATATCAATAACCTCACATATGCAGACGACATCACCCTTATGGCAGAAAGTGAAGAGGAACTAAAGAGCCTCTTGATGAAAGTGAAAGAGGAGAGTGAAAAAGTTAGCTTAAAGCTCAACATTCAGAAAACGAAGATCATGGCATCTGGTCCCATCACTTCATGGGAAATAGATGAGGAAACAGTGGAAACAGTGTCAGACTTTATTTTGGGGGGCTCCAAAATCACTGCAGATGGTGATTGCAGCCATGAAATTAAAAGATGCTTACTCCTTGGAAGAAAAGTTATGACCAACCTAGACAGCATATTAAAAAACAAAGACATTACTTTGCCAACAGAGGTCCATCTAGTCAAGGCTATGGTTTTTCCAGTGGTCATGTATGGATGTGAGAGTTGGACTGTGAAGAAGGCTGAGCGCTGAAGAATGGATGCTTTTGAACTGTGGTGTTGGAGAAGACTCTTGAGAGTCCCTTGGACTGCAAGGAGATCCAACCAGTCCATCCTAAAGGAGATCAGTCCTGCGTGTTCATTTGAAGGACTGATGTTGAAGCTGAAACTCCAGTACTTTGGCCACCTGATGCAAAGAGCTGACTCATTTGAAAAGACCCTGATGCTGGGAAAGATTGAGGGCAGGAGGAGAAGGGGATGACAGAAGATGGCATCACCAACACAAAGGACTTGGGTTTGGGTGGACTCTGGGGGCTGGTAATGGACAGGGAGGCCTGGCATGCTGCGGTTCACAGGGTCGCAAAGAGTCGGACATGACTGAGTGACTGAACTGGACTGAATGATGTTAATCATGAAACTGCTCACTCTGCTGACCAGACCCTAAATCCACCTTTCCCTAGCCAACTGGCCCCATGCTCTGCACCCTCAACCATCCTTTCTCAATCAGCCTTGTAACACTGTTTCTTAAAATGCTGAAGATCTCAACTCTCCATAAAGCAAAGCACTCCAGACAAGGGCAGCAGAGCAGAGTCTGTTGTTGATGGTCTCTCAGTGCTTCACTTTCACACATGAACTCCATTTTCTAATTTTACTGGAGGGCCAGTGGATCTTCCTCCAAGGGAGGAAGAAGGCAGAAGGCGTGGCTGAGATAACCAAGGTTGATAACCAAGGTGTGATAACACGTCATGTCTCTTTGATGTCCCATGATGACTGTTCTGCCCAGTGTGGCCTCAACAACATGCATTAAGAGTTCTTCTAAGGAACTTGACTTCTTGCACTTAGAAATAATCATTACTTCAGAAACAGCTCCCTTTTAATTAGAGATGCAAATCAGATTCTTTGGTAAGCCATAATTTAAAAGTCATCTTCTTCTTTAGAAGAAGAATGATGTATAAAAGGATTAAGATCAAAAATTGGAAAGGTCAAGGGTAAAAGCACCATAATCTCACCCCAGGAAGAACTTTGACTTGGCTTCCCAATGACACTGGATGGTACTTTGGTGGATGTGTGCGTGTTCAGTTGCTTAGTCGTGTCTCACTCTTTTGAGACCCCATGGACTGACCGGGCTTTTCTGTCCATGGGATTTCCCAAGCAAAAATACTGGAGTGAGTTGCCATTTACTTCTCCAGAGGATCTTCCCCACCCTGAGATCAAACCCTTGTCTCTTGTACTGGCAGGCAGATTCTTTACAGCTGAGCCACTACAGAAGCCCAAGGTCATAACTTGGGACAGCCGGGGGGGTCAGGCAGAGAGAGCCTAGGTTAGCACTTCCATGTGAAGAGCAAAGGCCCCCTCGGAGGCAGAGAGGCTGTTGAAACTTGGAGTGGGCAGCTTTACGAGTATTCTCAAACAAAGCTAAGTGACTTTTTTTTTCCCCCTCGGTGTTTCAAATGTTTTTACTGCATTTAAAATTCATTTAAGGGATATACAGATATATACCTAGTTTGATCCAGCTACCAATATGTTGGGATATCTCTTTATTTTTATACCCAAGAGCCAGTTCATTTTTTTCCATATTTAATACTTAGCTTTGGTAAAATTTTACTGTGTTCTTCATCTGTTTGGTCAGTGCCTTTTGTACAATATTATGAACCTCTGCCCATAATTCTTTGGGCATAACAATTCACTGGAAAGACCCTAATGCTGGGAAAGATTGAGAGCAGAAGGAGAAGAGGGCAACAGAGGATTAGATGGTTGTATGGCATCACCAATTCAATGGATATGAACTTAGGTAAACTCCAGGAGAGTGTGAGGGACAGAGAGGGCTGGCATGCTACAGTCCATGAGGTCCTAGAGTCAGACACGACTTGGTGACTGAACAACAGCAACAACTTCACCTGTTACTGATGCATTAACGTTTCCACCCTTCTTGGTATAAGCTACTATTTGAGTTTTCTTCTTGTAGGGATGTTATATAGAACTCTCTTGTTCTTCCCACCACTCCCTCCAGTAAGCAACAAAGAGTACAGTGCAAGCCATCCAGACATAGGACTGGATGGGGGCCACCACCAGACCTCAGATCTCCTCAGCTCCAGCCTGACCTGAGTTGGGACTAATTCAGACACTGGCCCTGACCCAGCACGAAGAGCCCACCATAAACTCAACTGCCCCAAACATCTACATCAAACAACAGAAGAATACGCAGGGAAAGGCGCCATCACCCCAGAGGCCAGGGGAGGCAGCAGACAGACCAAAAGCCTGTGCATGCCCGCCTAAGGCCCCAGTCCTCTGACCACCACTAGGTCACAGTCATACACCTCTACACACAAGCCACATGCCATCCTGGTGTGGACCAGAGGGTGGGGAAAGAAGGTGAGAATTTACACCAAAAGAGTTGAGCTAAACTAACCAGATGAGAGTGGGCTTCCAGGTGGTGCTAGTGGTAAAGAACCCGCCTGCCAATGCAGGAGACAAAAGAGGTTGGGAAGATTCCCAGAAGGAGGGCATGGCAACCCACTCTAGTACTCTTGCCTGGAGAATCCCATAGCCAGAGGAGCCTGGTGGGCTATGGTCCGTAGCGTTGCAAACAGTCCAACATGACTGAAGCAACTTGGCATACACGCAACCAGATGAGAGTACACTTAGATTTCCCCTGGGTGGAGAGGATGGGGATGGTGGGAATGGTAGGATGAGTGTCCTGGGAAAGATTAGGTTAATTACAGGAAAACGTAAAGGAAAGTTTCCTCTGCACCTCTGAATACAGTGTAAGAATATTTTCTACCTGTCTTTATAGTGTATTAATGATCCTCTCCAGGAGTAGAGCTTTTCCCATATTTTCAGTTCCTTCCTCAGAGTAAATTCCCAGATGAGCTACAATTAAATTGAAAGTTTTAAAGTATCTTGATATGTTTTGCCAGATTGCTTTCCAAAAGAAATGCAGAAATTTTGACTTTTCAAAGCAATGTGTGTGAGAGCAACTGGTTCTCTTTGTCCTACTTTCCAAGAACCCCTTTTCATTTCCAGGAAAGCTACTGAACTTGGGATATGCACCAGGGTTAGGAAAATATGCCTTGAGTCACACTGCATTCTGGGGTCAGAGCTGAGCTCTTGTTGGTAGCAGGGACCTGAGGTCAGATCACTTAGGTCGCAGCCCCAGCTATCCCACCTCCAAGGCGTGTGAACTTGACAGGTGCTTCTCTTTCTCAGCTATGAATGGGGATGAAAACATCTACTTCATGGTCAACAACATTCAAACAACATTCAAAACACACACGTTACCCAGCACCTAGTAAATGCTCAATAAATGTTGCTGCTGCTAAGTCACTTTAGTCGTGTCCGACTCTGTGTGACCCCATAGACGGCAGCCCACCAGGCTCCCCCATCCCTGGGATTCTCCAGGCAAGAACACTGGAGTGGGTTGCCATTTCCTTCTCCAATGCATGAAAGTGAAAAGTGAAAGGGAATTCGTTCAGTCGTGTCCGACTCGGCGCGACCCCATGGACCGCAGCCTACCAGGCTCCTCTGTCCCTGGGATTTTCCAGGCAAGAGTACTGGAGTGGGGTGCCATCGCCTTCTCCGCCATAAATGTTAGTGACTTAATTTTAGCTTATAAACTTCATGCCTCGTCCATCTCTGTTCCCCTAAGGACAAGTAAGTTGCCAAGCCTATGGCAATGTTTCACAAACATCTGTTGCGTCAACACTGAATGAACACATGCCCGTATTTTTATGCTCAGACACACTCGCCAGCAGGGCAGGAATAACTCCAAAGGCAAGTTGTGCAGAGCAGTGATGTGAAACTTCGAGCACCAAGCGTCGGGAGCTCCTCCATTGTCACAGATGAGACAGAAAACAGCCCCCACAGGATACTCACAAACCCAAAAGCTAATGTTGGAGAGGAAGAGATGAGGATACACCAGCATCAGGCCAAAAGTTGAGAGATGCCCTGGATGTGGATAAATTAAAAATATAGAAAAGAATCAGGGATGGAGGGGAGGAAAGCAGACATTTTCCCACAGCTGACACGGACATACAAGAGGATTGTCATACAACCAGCTGGCCCAGAGAGTAAAACAGTCACGAGAGTAAGGAAATATTTGTGTGTGAAAATTCAAACAGCAGAAACCAGTTTGCCAGAGGCGGGGGGTGGAGGTAAGGTGTCTCTGGAGGGAACAAGTAAGACCCTGAGAGACTTTTTACTAAGAAAAACCAGGACACTATTTTTCTAATGTTCACTGTACATCAGCTTGAGGAAATAAAAATGTTGTCCTGTGGAAACAAGCCAAATGCCCATTAATAGATAATTGGTTTAACAAGATGTGATGCGTTTGTATATATATAAGGAGATCCAGCCAGTCCATTCTGAAGGAGATCGGCCCTGGGATTTCTTTGGAAGGAATGATGCTAAAGCTAAAACCCCAGTACTTTGGCCATCTCATGTGAAGACTTGACTCATTGGAAAAGACTCTGANCCTGCCAATGCAGGAGACAAAAGAGGTTGGGAAGATTCCCAGAAGGAGGGCATGGCAACCCACTCTAGTACTCTTGCCTGGAGAATCCCATAGCCAGAGGAGCCTGGTGGGCTATGGTCCGTAGCGTTGCAAACAGTCCAACATGACTGAAGCAACTTGGCATACACGCAACCAGATGAGAGTACACTTAGATTTCCCCTGGGTGGAGAGGATGGGGATGGTGGGAATGGTAGGATGAGTGTCCTGGGAAAGATTAGGTTAATTACAGGAAAACGTAAAGGAAAGTTTCCTCTGCACCTCTGAATACAGTGTAAGAATATTTTCTACCTGTCTTTATAGTGTATTAATGATCCTCTCCAGGAGTAGAGCTTTTCCCATATTTTCAGTTCCTTCCTCAGAGTAAATTCCCAGATGAGCTACAATTAAATTGAAAGTTTTAAAGTATCTTGATATGTTTTGCCAGATTGCTTTCCAAAAGAAATGCAGAAATTTTGACTTTTCAAAGCAATGTGTGTGAGAGCAACTGGTTCTCTTTGTCCTACTTTCCAAGAACCCCTTTTCATTTCCAGGAAAGCTACTGAACTTGGGATATGCACCAGGGTTAGGAAAATATGCCTTGAGTCACACTGCATTCTGGGGTCAGAGCTGAGCTCTTGTTGGTAGCAGGGACCTGAGGTCAGATCACTTAGGTCGCAGCCCCAGCTATCCCACCTCCAAGGCGTGTGAACTTGACAGGTGCTTCTCTTTCTCAGCTATGAATGGGGATGAAAACATCTACTTCATGGTCAACAACATTCAAACAACATTCAAAACACACACGTTACCCAGCACCTAGTAAATGCTCAATAAATGTTGCTGCTGCTAAGTCACTTTAGTCGTGTCCGACTCTGTGTGACCCCATAGACGGCAGCCCACCAGGCTCCCCCATCCCTGGGATTCTCCAGGCAAGAACACTGGAGTGGGTTGCCATTTCCTTCTCCAATGCATGAAAGTGAAAAGTGAAAGGGAATTCGTTCAGTCGTGTCCGACTCGGCGCGACCCCATGGACCGCAGCCTACCAGGCTCCTCTGTCCCTGGGATTTTCCAGGCAAGAGTACTGGAGTGGGGTGCCATCGCCTTCTCCGCCATAAATGTTAGTGACTTAATTTTAGCTTATAAACTTCATGCCTCGTCCATCTCTGTTCCCCTAAGGACAAGTAAGTTGCCAAGCCTATGGCAATGTTTCACAAACATCTGTTGCGTCAACACTGAATGAACACATGCCCGTATTTTTATGCTCAGACACACTCGCCAGCAGGGCAGGAATAACTCCAAAGGCAAGTTGTGCAGAGCAGTGATGTGAAACTTCGAGCACCAAGCGTCGGGAGCTCCTCCATTGTCACAGATGAGACAGAAAACAGCCCCCACAGGATACTCACAAACCCAAAAGCTAATGTTGGAGAGGAAGAGATGAGGATACACCAGCATCAGGCCAAAAGTTGAGAGATGCCCTGGATGTGGATAAATTAAAAATATAGAAAAGAATCAGGGATGGAGGGGAGGAAAGCAGACATTTTCCCACAGCTGACACGGACATACAAGAGGATTGTCATACAACCAGCTGGCCCAGAGAGTAAAACAGTCACGAGAGTAAGGAAATATTTGTGTGTGAAAATTCAAACAGCAGAAACCAGTTTGCCAGAGGCGGGGGGTGGAGGTAAGGTGTCTCTGGAGGGAACAAGTAAGACCCTGAGAGACTTTTTACTAAGAAAAACCAGGACACTATTTTTCTAATGTTCACTGTACATCAGCTTGAGGAAATAAAAATGTTGTCCTGTGGAAACAAGCCAAATGCCCATTAATAGATAATTGGTTTAACAAGATGTGATGCGTTTGTATATATATAAGGAGATCCAGCCAGTCCATTCTGAAGGAGATCGGCCCTGGGATTTCTTTGGAAGGAATGATGCTAAAGCTAAAACCCCAGTACTTTGGCCATCTCATGTGAAGACTTGACTCATTGGAAAAGACTCTGATGCTGGGAGGGATTGGGGGCAGGAAGAGAAGGGGACGACAGAGGAGGAGATGGCTGGGTGGCATCACCGACTCGATGGACGTGAGTCTGAGTGAACTCCGGGAGACGGTGATGGACAGGGAGGCCTGGTGTACTGTGATTCATGGGATCACAAAGAGTCAGACACAACTGAGCAACTGAACTGAACCAAACTGAATGGAATATTACTCAGCCATAAAAATGAAATAATGCCATTGTAGCATCATGGGTGGACCTAGAGAATGTCGTACTAAGTGAAGTAAGTCAGACAGAGGAAGACAAGTACCATATGATATCACTTCTTATGACATCTAAAAAATAATACAAATGAATCTGTATATGAAACAGAGACAGACTCTTAGACATAGAAAACAAACTTATGGTTATCCAAGGGGAAAAGAAGAGGGGAGGAATCAATTAGGAGTTTGGGATTAATAGATATAAACTACTATATATAAAATAGACAAGCCACAAGGATTTACTATACAACACAGGAAACTATATTCAATATCTTATAATAACATATAATAGAAAATAATTAGAAATGCATATATATACATAGATAAAATCTGGATCACTTTGCTGTGTATCTGAAACTAACACCATATTGTAAATCAACTATAACTCAAGAAAATATATTTCAAAACACAGTGCTGTCCTGGGGCATACAGAAATCCATACTGTGACCAGGTATGACTGGAGCGTTTTCTCACATATGTTTTTTTCAAGATGGGGCCTTTGTGGAGATTATTGTGCACATTCTCATTCCTAAGGTCGTCTCTGGCCCGTAAGCTGTGAGTTCCTCTGTGCTTGCCATTAGCCACAGGTGATACACATCCATGTCCTCCTGAAGGACACCTTCTGTCTCCTTCAGAGTCTAGAAGGAAAACTGATTTTGTGTTAGACCAAACAATGCCTCCCAAAGATATCCAGATTCTGATCTGTGAACCTGTAGATGTTACAGGGCAAAGGGGGCTTTGCAAACATGATTAAGTGAAGCATCTTGAAATGGGGAGATTACCCTGAATTATCACAAATGCCCTGATGAGGAGGAGATAGGGGGAAATTTGACCATAAAAGAGGCGAAGGGGATGTAATAATGGAAGCAGAGATTAGAGTGATGCAGCCAGAAGCCAAGGCAGGCCAACAGCCACTAGAAGCTGAAAGAGACAGGCCCCTCCCCTGGAGCCTCCAGAAGGAATCAGTTCTGTCCACACTCTGATTTTTCAGGCCCACAAAACCATTCGGGATTTTCAGCTTCTAGAACACTGAGAAAATAGATTTCTGTTGCTTCAAGCCACCAAGTTTGTGATAATTTGTTGTAAGAGCCCTAGGAAATTGACACAGAGACCAAAGCATCCTGTCCCTTCTAATGCACCCTGCTCCTTCCAGTTTTCTGCCAGCCCCACACACTGGAGCGTGTTCATCCACAAAGTACTTGGCTGAAGGGTACACCCGTCTCTGTAGATCAGCATCACGCAACAGAGCGTGGACTTGGCCTTGGACCTCATAAGAGAAGGCAAGTCTACACACAGTCCTGCAAGCCTTCTCCAGGGAAGTGGTCTCATAAAGGCTCCACTCCAGCTTTTCCTTCTTGGGAAAACTGCCCTCTTCTGCAGAGAGAGATTTTGCCCCCTGGCTCCCTCTTGTAAGAATTTTCCTTTGAGACAACCTGATCTAATCCAGAGCTTACAGCCTAGAGGCCAGTAGCCTTTGTTAAACCTGAGCGCTGCTGGAGCACAAGGTTGTGTGTGTTTTGGCTTTGTTTGGTCGGGTTTGTGTTTTTTGATTAATTACCAATATTTAAAGATCCAAATCTCCAACTTCTTTTGAACATTCAGAAGGTGTACAGACAAGCCTGGATTTCCTTCAGCAACAGCTTGAACTCAGCCAGCTGCCTCCTTTAGAGCAGGCTTGATATCTCCACTTCCCAGTTCTCACAGCCTCCACCATTCCTGCCCATCTCTTCAATTCTGACTACTCTCACTATGCGGGGCCACCTGGAGAGGGAGGAACTTTAGGCACTACATTTTTATTCTGCCTAGGGTCAAGCTTTGTTCTTCTAAAGCCTGGAAACATTGTGCCAAACCTCACCAGCTCTTCTGACTCTTCGTCGCAACCTATGAGGAATCACATGAGACTGGGGAATGACACACATGGGGAATCACACAAGCCTCCCATTACATTTTTGGGGTTCCAGTCTCCCTTCTCTGTGTGTAATAGGGAAAGGAAGCAGGGGAAAGTGAAGAGGAATTTTTCTGGTCAATAATCCTGACACGAAAAACAATCCAAGAGACAGGAAGTGAGGGAAAGCACACAGTCAGCAGATTTCAAAACCAATGTTTCATCCCAGCTTTAGAAATATCTCTATTCTTTCTCTTGGAAACCTGGTGTTAAAGGCAATAATAGAGTCTCCTTCATTCTGGCTATTCAGTGGGGCTTCCAAGGACCCTCAAGGCATTAAAACAAAGGCTGAATGAATTTGAGCAGGGCCTCCAACCACATCTCGTCATTCATGACTTCCTCCATGGGGTTATCTCTGACTCCAGCCTCCATGTTTCAGCAACATTCTGATCCCTGTCCTGGAATAGAGTTGCTTGGATGGTCAGAGCCCAGAAGCCCTAAAGAAATAATTTATTGGTAAAAATTTAATTTCTTGGTAGCTCTCTTTCTAAAGTTTTTCTACTTCGATATATTAAAATGTGATACTCTTTTTTCTTTTTAATTAGGATTTCTGTGATGAATAGCAAATTTGAACTTTGTGATAAGCCTTACAAATGACGACTCTGGTGGGACTCTTCTTCACTGAGACTGACATCCTGACCACTCGGGGTACTCAGGGACCAGCTTGCCTGCCAATGGACCAGACCCAGCGGTGCAACTGGGACCCTTTTGTCCCTGGTCTCCTCCTGACATGTACAACTGGCCAGAGTGCCCTGACCGGTAAGGAACAAGAGACTTTTTTGACCTTTCTCCCCTTCCCTCTCTCTTTCCTCTCCTTAACCCTTCCTATCCTTCCCCTTTTATCTAGTCCCCCCATCCTGGATGCAGGAATCTGGTCGAAGGGCCAATCTGGTCAAAGGGCCCTCAGCCTGAGCTGAGGATTGGAGACTGATCACCTCCTCTTGGTAGAGAACTCGAATTCTGGTTCTGGTCTGGTCTAATTTCTGGTAGGGCCGAGTTCCAGTCCTCCTTTCTCTGGAGGCCCAGGGTAAAGTTCCATAATGCCTGGATATCTGTAGGTGGCAGGAGACATCTGTAAGGCCACTCCTTTCGCCCCCTCTCCCACCTCCTCCCCCTTCTTCTTTCAACCTGGCTTCCTTTCCTCCCTTTGAAATCTTTGATGTTAGTACTTGGATCTGAAGTTCTATGTCTCTATAGGAGGTTTTCTGAGAGACTGTATTCTTGTATTTAAGGGAGTGTCTGATGCGGACTGCCAGGTTTATATGTGTGTGTTTTAACTCTGTGTTCTGTGTTGTGGTTTTTGATGGCCATTTTGCTTTATCTGGCCACCATTTAGTTTAGACCTGCCGCCGTTTTGTTAGAACTTGATTTCTTTCCCTGTGCCTTGAGACCAGGGCTCTCAGGAACACTTATTTAGACCATCTCTAACTCCTGAGACTGAGGGAAAAGGGGGAAAAGACTTTAAAATTTTTAGTTATTTCAACTTTTTTTATAAACTAGCAAATTTTATACTGTAATATCTAATTTATGACTAAACTTAGAAAATGAAGCTAGATCTTGCACTGTGTCTGTCTAAATATGTCTTGATATGTCTTTGTCTCGGTAATATTTTTGAGGTTAATTTGTAAATGAGCTCTATTTATTTGGCTTAAAAAAAGGTAAGGTCTTACAAGTCAAATAATTCTAAATTAAACAATAAATTCCAAGTTCATGTGAACTGGGAAATATTCAGTATTAAATACCTGATATTAATGTATGATTGTTGACCTATCTAATATAGAGATGTCTTAGAGTAATTAACATTAAGTAGAATATTTTCATTGTACCTAGGTTTAATATAAGTTAAATATATGTGTTTCCACGTTTGTCAACAAGGAAATTACCTTGAGTGAAGAAACTTCTAAAAAAACGCAAATGAGATATGAGCTTTAATATAAACTCTATTAAGAATAATTATTCTTTAGAAATATCTGTCTAACATAGTCTCTCTAGATTGGCATAACTTAAATTTCTAAAGGTTGTGCCAAGTGTGCTAAGTGTTGGAAGTCTATTGAATAGTTAGGTCATTCCCAAGTAAAATAAGATTTTGAAACATTTACTACTAAACACTAATTTCCTTTTACAGAGAAACTAAAGAGATTTGGGACTATAAATGAACAATGTTTGGTGCCATCCTAAAATGTTCTAAGAAAGCAAGTGTTTTAGAAATTATCACTGGTATTTATGCTCACCAATCTATAAAATGCTAAATAAAAGTTAGTTCTTAGTTTTCTTGTAAAGGAAAGTAGGAAGTGTGTTTTCAGTAAAAAAAAAAAAAAAAAAGAAAAAGAAAGAAAGAAAAAGGTATGAAAAAATGCAAAAAAGTTATGCATGATCAAGATTTTCTAATTAACTAATTGGATTACAATTAGTTAAATAAATGGATTTTGTTAGAAATGACACAGCCATAAGAAAACTGGTTAGAGTCAACTAGGTCCAAGATGGCAGAGCTGACTTTCACTAGACCTTGAGCCTGGGTATTTAGGCCTATTGTGACATCTCAACAAGTTAAATGATACACCCATCAACATTGACTAAATCTGACCAAATGTTCTAAACCCTTTTAATTGAGCTTTTCAATAAAACTTCCTAAATCAAATTCTTTTGAAGTTATTTTGACCTCTAGCTAACTTTGAGGGTGCTTTAGAGGGCCCCTGAAACATCCCAAAGAGAGATATTAAACTGTGTTTATTTGGTTGGTTAAATTACATGAAAAAGATTATCAAATGAGTAATAAATCCATTCATGTTATAATGTATGGTAAAATCACTAATACAGATATCCTAGAAATTATATGGAGTTCTTAACATTCTGNAGTCCTATGCTCCATTTTGACAGGAAGTTATCACAGTCATAGTTGCCTAGTTCCCTAAATTAAAACTGAATAGAACTCTGGGCTCTGAGTAGAGATCTGTTCTGTGTTCTCTATTTCTTGTCTGTAAGATATAGGCTTCATTCAGCCTCCTTGACCTTCCATGAGTTCCAAAGGGTGGATTCAAACAATTGCTAATCCGGGAAAGGAGAGGATACAGAAACTGGAGAAACAATCAAAGGTTGGCACAGCGTCCAGGATCCTACTCAAAGAAATATGCATAACAATGTCTTTGAACCCCCACCCAGGTGGAGGATGGTAACTTCAGACTAAACACAAGATTCCTGGAGCACAGCTCTGTTGCCTCACCACCAACCAATCAAAAAGGGTCACAAACCCTGAAACCCTCACCCCAAATGTTGCCTTCTGTTTCTGGGGACCGGAGATGACCATCCTGTTAGGTCTCCCGTTTGGTCCCTGTCTATTTCATCGCTAAGAGGGACCAACAGTTTCAAACTAAATTGTTATTATAAGGGTGAATGTTGGTTTCAGGCAAGAAAAAAAATATCTTGACTTAGATCTAGTAGAGAGAGACTTCTGCTCTGCTAGGCAGGCCTATGCCCATGCACAGCAGGAAGAAGTTACAGAAGAAAGAGCCCTCCGCCCCAATTCCCAAGAAGTATCTTGAGTATGACGTCTCTCAGAGGGGAGTTGTTAGGGGAACCACACTGATTGAAACCGCCCACCCTGGCCAGGCACCATAGTAACCATTTGCATGAGTTGTTTTATGACAGGAGATCCTGATAAGGAATACGGAACTAATAAGCCACCACCAACCAGAAGAGTTCGGGAAAGGTTGAAAGGAAACACCGCCTATCTGTCCACCTCCCAGAATCCCTCTCACTAGCATCCATCTTGGCTGATCAATGTGTGTGCCACCAGGAAAGACTTAGAATGACTGGCCAAAGACCACCCAGAAACTAATCCCATCACCATAAAACCCAAGACTGCGAGCCAAGTGGCAGAGCAGTTCTCCTGGGTTCCCTTACCCTACTGCTCTCCACCCCCGGGTGCCCTTTCCCAATAAAATCTCTTGCTTTGTCAGCACATGTGTCTCCTTGGACAATTTATTTCTGAGTGTTAGACAAGAGCCCAGTTTCGGGCCCTGGAAGGGGTCTGCCTTCTTGCAACATTACTATTGTATAGGTTCTCCTAGAGTTTGGAAAGTTCTTTATAAATTAAAGCACAACATTTTGTTCTGTTTAGCAGGACTGATTCCCTTTAAGTTTTGTACACTGTTTAAGATTTGTCAAACTATTTCATTTCTTATGTCAAGTCTAGCAAACTTTCCATTTGTGAATTTTCCACAAGGCTTATGCTCAAGTTAATTTTTTGTTGTTTTCCAAAAAAAGATACATATTAATTTTTTATTTCTTCTAGACATTTATGATGACATTTGATTCATTATTCCCATAATTCATCTGAATTCAAAATGAAGAATGGTATTAAATAAACATGGGGATGACAGAGGATGAGACGGTTGGATGGCATCACCAACTCAATGGACATGAGTTTGAGTAAACTCTGGGAGTTGGTGATGGACAGAGAGGCCTGGCGTGCTGCAGTCCACAGGGTCACAAAGAGTCGGACACGACTGAGAGAGTGAATTGAACTGAACTGAATTTAATTTCTCCCAAATGCTCATTTCCCAAATATCAACAGTTATTGAAAAGCTATTCTCTCCCCTGCAATTTGTTTCAATAACACAAATACTTATTTTCTACTCTAGCAGAAAAATACTTATTTTCTACTGTAAACCAGGTACTATACTGGGAGCTGATTATATAGGTTTGGACAAGGAAGACATGGTCATTAGTCTCACTGAGCTGACAAATATCAGAAAAACAATTGTAATTGTACTGGAAATACTATGAGGACACTACCAAGAGGAATCTAACTTATTCCGAGGTCAGTGAAGGCATCTTAACAGCAGTGATATATGGAATGCTTCTTTCCTTGTATTAAGTTTTTACCTATACATATGAATCATAAGTGTATGATTTAGAACTATTTGTTATTGTTTAGTCGCTAAGTCATGTCCAACTGCTTTGTGACTCTATGGACTGTATCCCACCAGCATCCTCTGTCCATGGGATTTCTCACGCAAGAACACTGGAGTGGGTTGCCATTTCCTACTCCAGGGAATCTTCCTGATGCAGAGATCAAATCCGGGTATCCTGCATTGGTAGGCAGGTTCTTTACTACTGAGCCACCCAGGAAGTCCTTAGAGCTATACTACTTTAAAAAACCAATTTATCAATTCTTACATTAGTTCTACACTATTATAATAGCTTAACTATATATATACATATATGTGTGTGAGTGTATATATATATATATATATATATAAAAACATCTGTCACAGTATGTTCCCCTCCCAGGACTCTTACCTTTCAAAGTATTTTTCGGTTTTGTTGGGATTTATTTTTTAACACTTTTGCCTGAAATTTTTAGATAAGTTTAAAATCACTTCACTGGGTTACAAAAGTAATTGCCACATTATTTAGATTAGAATTCTATTAAATATATTCATATATTTGAGAAAAATTCTACACTTTTATGACACCGGTCTGATAGTTCTCTTAATTTATACAAAATTTCATTTCATATTATCTCTTATAAAGTTTTATAATTATGTTCATATAGAGTCACATGATTATTATTCATATTTTACCTGGGTGTTTTTGTTTCGAGTTGCTATTCAAAATAGGAGAAATTATATCAAGCTAAAAGGATCCTGAAGAACTCTGTGGAAAATTAGGATATATTCAATACTGGCTTTAAAATGCTAGAATAAAGTAGACAAGTGAAAGATGTCCATGTTCCCTGGGAAGGAAATTCTGTAAACAGGCAAGAGCATAAGGATAAAAAATAGAAATACATTTTTAAAAACCAAAGAGATAGGAAAGCATTGAATACATTTGTGGTAATAAAGTAAAAGCTATCTTAAATTCATCATATTTTAGGCCTGAAAGAGAATTGGTTGAACTTTTCATTTTGTAGATGAGAAATATGATGATAAGTGACTTTCCAAGATCATTCAACCAACTAGTAGCAGAACCCAGAGAAAAATCTGAGTGTTCTTAATTGAGTCCATTTTGTTTTCATTTCCTTTTTCATTTTTAAGCTCCAAGGCTTTAAAATTCAAAATCCTGCTCAGATAATTGTACATGTTCTCACTTACATAAAACATTTACTTAGATTTTTTTTAAGTGGTTCATTCTCCTACACTGAAGTTTGTGCTCTAGATTTTAAAAATCTTCCTAGTTCTCCAAAAGAATCTGGCTTCTACTTTCATCTATAAAGGTAATAATTGATACAGTAAATGTCATCCTACATTAACAACCAGTAAATCAAAAGGAAAAAGAAAAAGAAAATGGTAGTCCAGGACTGTGATCGTTGACGGAAAGTAGCCAGTCCTGTAATTACCCTACCCGAACTACCTGCCCAGAGACAGTTTTCATCTGTGGTGTAAGGAAGAAAATTCAAACAGAGTCTGATAACATTGAGTGGTGTAGATAAGATAGGATTTCTGGAGAACCAAAGCAGTAGGAATTAAAAGCACAGAATAATGGGGAAAAAGGAAGTGCAGAGAGAGATTTGGGGATCTGCAGAGAGGTCTTTTTTAGTATTTAGCTGAGAAACCATCTATGCATATGTGGGGTCAGTTCAGTCAGTTCAGTTAAGTTGCTCAGTCGTGACTGACTCTTTGTGACCCCATGGACTGCAACATGCCAGGCCTCTCTGTCTATCACCAATTCCCAGAGTTTACCCAAACTCATGTCCATTGAGTCGGTGAGGCCATCCAGCCATCTCATCCTCTGTTGTTCCCTTCCCCTCCTGCCTTCAATATTTCCCAGCATCACGATCTTTTCAAAGGACTCAGCCTTTGAATCAGGTGTCCAAAGAATTGGAGTTTCAGCTCCAACATCAGTCCTTCCAATGAACATTCAGGACTGATCTCCTTTAGGATGGACTGGTTGTATCTCCTTGCAGTCCAAGGGACTCTCAAGAGTCTTCTCCAACACCACAGTTCAAAAGCATCCATTCTTCGGCCTTTCGCTTTCTTTATAGTCCAACTCACATCCATACATGATCAATGGAAAAACCATACCCTTGACTAGATGAACCTTTGTTGGCAAGTAATCTCTCTGCTTTTGAATATGCTATCTAGGTTGGTCATAACTTTCCTTCCAAGGAGTAAGCATCTTTTAATTTCATGGCTGCAATCACCATCTGTAGTGATTTTGGAGAGCCCCCCCAAAAATAAAGTCTGCCACTGTTTCCACTGTTTCTCCATCTATTTGCTATGTCATGATGCGATAGGATGCCATGATCTTAGTTTTCTGAATGTTGAGCTCTAAGCCAACATTTTCACTATCCTCTTTCACTTTCATCAAGAGGCTCTTTAGTTCTTTGCTTTCTGCCATAGGGGTGGTGTCATCTGCATATCTGAGACTATCGATATTTCTCCCTGCAAACTTGATTCCAGCTCGTCCTTCATCCAGCCCAATGTTTCTCATGATGTACTCTGCATATAAGTTAAATAAGCAGGGTGACAATATACAGTCTTGATGTATGCTTTTTCCTATTTGGAACCAGTCTGTTGTTCCATGTCCAGTTCTAACTGTTGCTTCCTGACTTGCATACAGATTTCTCAAGAGGCAGGTCAGGTGGTCTGGTATTCCCATCTCTTTCAAAATTTTCCACAGTTTATTGTGATCCACACAGTCAAAGGCTTTGGCATAGTCAATAAAGCAGAAATAGGTGTTTTTCTGAAACTCTCTTGCTTTTTCAATTATCCAGCAGATGTTGGTAATTTGATCTCTGGTACCATTGCCTTTTCTAAAACCACCTTGAACATCTGGAAGTTCATGTATTGCTGAAGCCTGGCTTGGAGAATTTTGAGCATTACTTTACTAGCATGTGAGGTGAGTACAATTGTGCAGTAGTTTGAGCATTCTTNATGATCCAGCGGATGTTGGCAATTTGATCTCTGGTTCCTCTGCCTTTAATAAGTGGTAGTGAGTTGCTTTTCTTTAATAACTCATGGAGGTTTGGAGGTCTACAATTTATAAACTCTGTAACACTTCCAACAATATATATATTCCTAAGAAGGTCTCCCTTAGAAATCTGAATAATGCAACAGGGTGCTGAATTTCCAGATGGTAAGTTCATTTTGCCTGACAGTTTCTTCTTTAGACAACTGTCTTTGCATCCGGGGTGCTGAGCTTGCTCTTGAAGGATGGAGAACCGACAGCCAGTGAGAGAGCATCAGGTACCACAGTGCAACTGCTTGGCAGTGCGTTGGGCACCAGAGACACATCCATGAACAAAATCCTCATGGACAGGGATTGGCCATATCTTTGATCTTTAATTGCTCTAACACATCCTGCTGATTTCTACATGTGTCCGTCTGCCTCTTTGATAGCCACATTAAATTTAATATGGAGTTTGTTGGCAGTGAAGTGGTGCTAAACCACCAGTTCATCTTATTCAACTACAATCTTCCATCATCCATCCTCTGTCCCTCATTCATGTGTCTGTGAGACTGATAAACTATAAAGATGGTACCCATTATATTTTATTATGATGAAATGTGGAAGGCCTTTGATATATTCCACAGAGGGCTCAATAGAGAAGCCGCATTTTGACAAATCATTAAGTAAAATGATACAGCAAAACTATTCTGACATAGAATAAATAAAAAGTAAAAACAAAACCCCCAAGACTGCTTCACAGCTTTTTTTGTGTGTGTTACCTCCTTGGATAATTTACCCCTATGTAAAAGCCCATCCTTATACAAAAGTTCACCTTTCACTCAATACTTATCCATGAAAGGAAACATTGGCTCAGCACGATACTGGTTCTGGCTTATACCAACTCACAAGAGCCAACTGTTAAATTTTCAGGAAATTTGTAAGCCAGTTGTTAAACACAGTCGATATTAAAAATTAAATTAGATAAACTTGCAATTAAACAAATTATATAAAGTAAAGATAATTAATACTCTAAATCTATCACATCTTAATCATTTTATGATGTTTAAGACCATCCCCGTGGAAAAGAAATGCAAAAAGCAAAATGGCTGTCTGGGGAGGCCTTACAAATAGCTGTGAAAAGAAGAGAAGCAAAAACCAAAGGAGAAAAGGAAAGATATAAACATCTGAATGCAGAGTTCCAAAGAATAGCAAGAAGAGATAAAAAAGCCTTCTTCAGTGATCAATGCAAAGAAATACAGGAAAAGAACAGAATGGAAAAGACTAGAGATCTCTTCAAGAAAATTAGAGATACCAAGGGAACATTTCATGCAAAGATGGGCTCAATAAAGGACAGAAATGGTATGGACCTAACAGAAGCAGACAATATTAAGAAGAGGTGGCACGAATACACAGAAGAACTGTACAAAAAAGATCTTCACAACC
>SJYA01002291.1:435390-460022 GCA_006410615.1 Neotragus moschatus
TGATGCTTTCTAAGGCCCACTTGACTTCATATTCTAGGATGTCTGGCTCTAGATGGGTGATCACACCATCGTGCTTATCTGGGTGGTAAAGATCTTTTTTGTATAGTTCTTCTGTGTATTCTTGCCACCTCTTCTTAATATCTTCTGCTTCTGTTAGGTCCAGACCATTTCTGTCCTTTGTCAAGCCCATCTTTGCATGAAATGTTCCGTTGGTATCTCTAATTTTCTTGAAGAGATCTCTAGTCTTTCCCATTCTGTTGTCTTCCTCTATCTCTTTGCATTGATCACTGAGGAAGGCTTTCTTATCTCTTCTTGCTATTCTTTGAACTCTGTGCTCAAATGGGTACATCTTTCCTTTTCTCCTTTGCTTTTTGCTTCTCTTATTTTCACAGCTATTTGTAAGGCCTCCTCAGACAGCCATTTTGCTTTTTTGCATTTCCTTTTCTTGGAGATGGTCTTGATCCCTGTCTCTGTACAGTGTCACAACCTCCATCCATGTTCATCAGATACTCTATCAGATCTAGTCCCTTAAATTTATTTCTCACTTCCACTCTATAATCGTTAGGAATTTGATTTAGGTCATACCTGAATGGTCTATTGGTTTTCTGTACGTTCTTCAATTTCAGTCTGAATGGCAATAAGGAGTTCATGATCTGAGCCACAGTCAGCTCCCGGTCTTGTTCTTGTTGACTGTATTAGAGCTTCTCCATCTTTGGCTGCAAAGAATATAATCAATTTGATTTCAGTGTTGACTATCTGGTGATATCCACGTGCAGAGTCTTCTCTTGTGTTGTTGGAAGAGGGTGTTTGCTATGAAGTGCATTCTCTCGGCAAAACTCTNGACTGTATTAGAGCTTCTCCATCTTTGGCTGCAAAGAATATAATCAATTTGATTTCAGTGTTGACTATCTGGTGATATCCACGTGCAGAGTCTTCTCTTGTGTTGTTGGAAGAGGGTGTTTGCTATGAAGTGCATTCTCTCGGCAAAACTCTATTAGCCTTTGCCCTGCTTCATTTTGTACTCCAAGGCCAAATTTGCCTGTTTCTCCAGGTGTTTCTTGACTTCCTACTTTCGCATTCCATCTCCCTATAATGAAAAGGACATCGTTTTGGGGTGTTAGTTCTAAAAGGTCTTGTAGGTCTTCACAGAACCTTTCAACTTCAGCTTCTTAAGCATTACTACTCATGGCATAGACTTGGATTATCGTGACATATAATGGTTTGCCTTGGAAAATCTGAAAGTGCCTTCAGACTTTTTTGTTGACTATAATGGCTATTCTATTTCTCCTAAGGGTCAGGAAAACTGCAGGAAAGTTGCTGTCGGGAATTATTCACATTCTAATCAAGTAGGCTAGAAAGGCTTTGGGATACATAAGATATTGGGGGAGTCTTTAGAAGAATCATGCCTTAATATCAGAGTTAATTAGCCCTAAAGTAAAAAATACTCTAATCCCATCCCAAAAATTTTAAGGTAAGCCTCAAAAATACCAAAGTGATTTACAAGAAACTTATTGTATGCCAAGAATAAGTCCAGCACTCTATAAGAAACAGAACAAAGCAATGTAGACTTGCAATGTCATCTAACCAATAATTACTATACATGCAATATACAAGAGAAAAAGCAATCAATAGAAATAGACCTAGAAATAACAGAGATGATGAAATTGGTGGACAAGAACTTTATAACAGTTACTATAAATATTATAAATATGTTCAAAATTTAAAGGAAAATATAAGCATAATGAAAATAGATGGAAGATATAAAATAATGAAATGTCTAGAGACAGAAAAAAAATTTTTAAGGCATTTCATGCAAATGGAAACAGCAAAAACAGGGGTAGCAATACTCATATCAGACAAAAATAGAACTTAAAGCAAAGTCTATAGCAAAAGACAAAAGAAAGGCATTATATAGTTACAAAGGAATCAATACAAGAAAAGAAAGCAATAAAACAATCCTATGTAATGTTGCTTCAAAAATAATAAAATAATGAAATAACAGAAATACAAAGCAATAAAGTAATCTTATTTAAAGTTACATCAAAAATAAAATATCTAGGAATAAATTTAACTAAGTAAGTGAAAGACTATAAAACTCTGATAATTATAAAACTCTGATATTTGCAAAAAATTTATGAAGTTAGTCGGTAAAATTAAAAAAAGAACAATACCGCATGTCTTTGGATTAGAAGAATTAATGTTGCAGAAATGGCCATATTACCCAAATCAATCTACATATTTAATGTAATTTCTATAAAAATACTCCAATCATGTCTCACAGAAGTGGAACAAGTAATTCTAAAATATACAAGGAACCACAAAAAAACCCAAATTGCCAAAGTAATCTTAAATGTAAAAAAGACCAAAAGCATGGACATTACATTCTCTGTCTTCAGACTATTCTATAAACCAAAAGTAATCAAAACTGTGTGGTACTGTCACAAAACATACATAGTTCAATGGAACATAATATAGAGACTAGAAATAAACCCATGCACTTATAGTCGATTAATCCATGAGAAAGGAGGCAAGAATATGCAACGGAGAAAAGACAACCTCTTCAATAAGTGGTGCTGGGAAACTGGACAGCTATATGTAAAAGAGCAAAACTGGAACATTTTCTCACACCACACACAAAAAAATAAACTCCAAACAGATTAAATGTACCTAAATTAAATGTACCAAACAGATTAAATCTTACCTAAATGTAAGACCAAACACTATACAACTCTTAGAGAAAACATAGGCAGAACACTCTTTGGCTTAAGTTGCAGCAATATTTTATCTTTTAAGGTAAAAAAAAATAAAATAAAAACAGTCAAACAAAGATATAAAATGGAATTATTAAATTAAAAGCGTTTTCACAGCAATGGAAACTATCAACAAACTGAAAAAACAGCCTATTGAATGGGAAAAAGTATTTGCAAATGATATGACCTATAAGGGTCATATGCAAAATATATACATTTTACATGCAAAATATATAAATACTTCATATGACTCAATATCAAAAAGACAAACAACCTAGTTTAAAAATATGGGCAGAAGACATGAGTAGACATTCTTTAAAGAAGATAGTCGGTCAACAAGTCGATGAAAAATCCTCAGCATTGTGAATCAACAGAGAAATGCAGATCAAAAACCACAGTGGTGTATCACCTCATGCCTATCAGGATGGCTATCATTAAAGAGTCTACAAGTACTAAATGCTGGTGACGATGTGGAGAAAAGTGATCCTTTGTATACTCTCAGTGGAAATGTAAACTGCTGCAGCCACTGTGGAAAACAGTATGGCAGCTTCTCAAAAAACTAAAAATAAAACTACCACATGATCCAGCCATTCCATAGCTAGGTATGCATCCAAAGAAAATGAAAACGCTAATTCGAAAAGATGCATGTACCCCAATGTTCATAGCAGCATTATTTATAACAGTCAAAATATGGATGCAATCTGTCAACAAATGAATGGATAAAGATGTTTTATACACACACACAGAGAGAGACACTATGGGATATTAGCTATAAAAAATGAAATTCTGCATTTGCAACAGTGTGGATGGACCTAGAAGGCATTACATTAGTGATATAAGTCAGATTATGACAAATACTCTATGTTATCACTTGGATGTGGAATCTAAAACATAAAACAAACAAATATATGTAACAAAACAGACTCACAGATATAAACTACAAACTAGTGGTTACCAGTGGGGAGAAGGAAGCAGGAAGGGGCAAGATAGGGGTCTCAAATTAAGTACAAACTACTATGTATAAAATAAATAAATAACAAACATACTGTGCAGCACAGGTAAATGTAGCTATTATTTTGTGATAGTCAATAAAATATTGAATCACTATGTTATACACCTGAAGCTAATATAATATTGTAAATAAACTGTACTTCAATTTAAAAAAAGAAACTAAAATGAAGTACATGGAGAAAAAAGACCCAAATAAAATAATCAGAACCACACTAATATATAACAATATCTATAGAACCAATGTATGTGTAACTGGCATCTCAAAGAAAGAGGAGAAAGATTCAAGAAAATTACTTGAAGGAATAGAGGCTGATATTTGTCAAATTTGATGAAAACTATAATTGCACACATCCAAGAAGTTCAGCAAACCCTAACCAATATAAACATTTTTTTTTAAAGGCACATCATAATCAAATTGCTGAATGCCGACATTAAAGAGAAAAATCTCAAAAGCAGCCAGAGGAAAAAGAGACAAGTACATCCAAAGGAACAAAATATACCAGCCATGTACTGAGCTCCATGGATGGGCCTTTCTTTGTTGCACCTGGACTGACCTTGAGCATCATCCAGAGTGTGCTGACTACTATTGCATTTCACACATGATTAGACGAGGTCTTATGGATGCTTTTCACACATTTTATTCTGGGTTGCGTTTTTCCATTAGGATAATAGGATAAGGGTCTCTGCACATCCCAATTACCAAATCTTTAAAAGAATCTGCTGACACATGGAAACTTTTAACCATCTACTATAAACTAGACCATATAGATATATAGGCTTTTATGAACCATTTTCTTTATTTAAATATTAATCTTAAATAAATTAAATTAATGTTAAATAAAATTAATTATTATTTATTAATATTAAATAAAAATTAAACAATATTTACATATGCCCTCCTGAAGTGTATGCGACTCTGTTGGGAAAGAAATAGAAATCCTCTGTAAGTTTATAAGTATTGAAATATTAAGTGATTTCTCAACCTCTCTTGTCCACTTGATAAGTAAAGAAGCAAAATCAAGCAGAGAAATAAAAGTGTAGAAAGGCCCACAACTTCTCCCATAATACTTGTTTCTCAGGACCCTCTCAGAGACAGGCTCTCCTGGAAGGTCATAGTCATTCCTTCTCATGCCTCCCATATGCTACTAGTTCCTAAATACACACACCCAGGGCTGAGAACATACCCACGTATGTCCAGTCACCAAACACCAAAGAGTCCCCTCTCCCTGAATTCCTTTTTTTATTGGATGGCATCATCATCAACCCAGAATGCCAGGACCAGAAAACTGAGTGTCAAACTTAACGCCTCCTTTTTCCTCAAGCCTCACATCTAATAAATTAGCAATTTCCATCAAATCAACCATCTACATATCACCTTATCACTCCTCTTCTCCACATTCCCAACTTATTGGGAAGTTAGGAATTAGAAGTTAGTCTAACTAAATTAGAAGTTAGTCTCCCAACTTCTACCTTGTCCTTTCCACACTTCAACTAGAAAGATGCACTTTTTTTTCCTGCCCAGTGTAATCATCTCACTACAGAAATGTGTCTGTACACTTACTTAAGAAGTTAGTCTAACCTTTCTCACTTTAATTGTATTTTTATGCAAAACTTTGTAAGACTTACTAGGAAAAACAGCCACTCCCTAAACTTCCTCACCATCCTATTCTCTTGATGCCTAATGGCAATCACTTTTTATCCTTTTTAGTATTTTCGTGTTTACAAAATACCAAGAGCATATTTATATTCCTCTCAACAGCATACAAGTTCTTGATTTTTCAGATTTAGATATCATTTATTAAATTCCTATAGTAGAGAATAATGGTTTAGCTATCTTCCCAACCACTATCTCCCAAAGCCACACAAACACATACACACACACACAAGCTTTCCCTCCTTCATCCTCTGGAATAATTACATTAAAATATGGGATGGAATTCATAATCAGGTTAATGTGACTAGGACCATGTAAATGTTATTCACAGGGAGCAATGCAGTATACAGCAATTAAATTTCCACTCATATAGTATTTTTCTCTTGACTTCATAATTGGTTCCATTTTTAGAGCAATGTCAGGCTGAATAATGGCTCTCAAAGATATTAAGCTTCTATTAACAATCATTGGAACCAGTAAGTGTAACACTTTATGGCAATAGAAAATTTGCAGATTTTAATTAAGGATATTGAGATATGGACATTATTTTTGATTAATCAAGTGGGTAGGAAAAGATTCTACTACAAAAAAAAAAAAAAGATGTAACCTCAGGCAAGAGAGATTTGAAGGAGATAGGGTCTGGGAGCCAGGAATGCAGTCCTATAAATCAGAAAAACCAAGGAAATGGATTGTTACTGAATGCTGCCAGTGCTTGTTACTCACTCACTCCCCAGTTCCCCACCAGCAGGGTAAGTCTGGTCTCAAATCATTCAAACACATCAGCTTGGGTATCCATTTCATCTTCTTAGAGACTTTGCTCCTGGAGCCCTCCCCCGTCTGCTCGGTCCAGACTGCAGCTCCGCACACCTCCTGCAGAGCTGATGGCCTGAGGACTCCCTTCACCACCATCCAAGTAGGTCTGGTCACCCTGACTCCCTGCTTCCTAGATCCCATTTCTCTCTCCCTCACTTACTCCATGCATCCCCTGAGGAAATAAAACTGAAACCTTGCCTCTCTGAAATGCTGTATTCAAGAGTCATGCTTAATCAGTTTGGACATGATGGAACTTAAAAGACATTCTTCTTCCCTTTCCTTCCAGCTTTCATTTTTACCCTTGAGAAGCTGAAAGCCATTCTGGTTCTTCATCTTATGTACGTGGCTTCTTTTCCTCTAAAGGGGAGGTCCTGGAATCCTCTCTTTGGCCCCAGTGTTCTGGAAGTTCGTATTTAATGTGCACCATAATGGGTCTTCTTTGACGCATTGCATTGGTCACTCAGGGGCTCTTTCAATCTGAAAACTCATATTCCTCAGTTCTAGGAAATTTTCTTGAGTTACTTCTTCGATGTTTTCCTTTAATTTTCTTGTTGTGAAACTGTTAGTCTTAAATTTGGACCTCCACATCTGGCTCTCTAGTTTTCTTACCTTTATTATTCTATTGCCCATCTTTTTTCTCCTATGCTACTGTCTGAAACATTCCCTCATTTATTTTCCAAATGCTTTACTGAGTATTTTATAGTTTCTATAATAACTTTCATTTCAAAGAACTCTTTTTAATCATCTCAGTGTCCTTTCCTCCAGATTTGCCTCTCCTTGTTGTACAGATGAAGTATCAACTCTTACTTCTCTAAGAGTATGCTCTTTAAAAAAAAAAAGTGTTCTACTTTTCTACACTTTTTCTTTCTTCTGAAGACTGCATTTTAAAGGAAGATACACTAAAAACTTGATTAGGAGTTGTACACAGGTATGTGGCTTATCACCTAGTAGTCTTCACCATGGGCTTCCCTGGTGGCTCAGTGGTAAAGAATAAATCCAAAGTCTCCAACACAGGAGACACAGGTTCAATCCCTGGCTCAGGAAGAGCCCCTGGAGAAGGAAGTGACAATCTTCTCCAGTATTCTTGCCTGGGAAATTCCGTGGACAGGGAGCTTGGCAGGCTACTATCCATGGGGTTGCAAATAGAGTCAGACATGACTTAGCAACAAACAATGACAACAAGGGCTCAGCATAGTGTGTTACAACAGGGGCCATGCTGTTCCTTTGCAGATCCCTAAATAATGTTATTTGTACTGCTATTTGTGTTGTGCAGATATTTTCCAGAATTAAAGTTTTCAATTTTCTGCCAGAAGGTTGGGGTGAAAGAAAAGTGAAAACCCAACTGTGACCATTTTGGAAGGCAAGGGATTTGGGGATTTGGAAGGTAAGGAATTTGAAAGAGATTTAGGGTATGGATATCATTGCTCAGAATGCCAAAGAATGGATGCCTTCAAACTGTGGTGCTGGAAAAGACTCCTGAAAGTCCCTTGGCCAGCAAAGAGATCAAACTTAAAGGAATCTTAAGGGAAATCAACACTGAATATTTACTAGAAGGATTGATGCTGAAGCTGAAGCTCCAGTGTTTTGTTTTGTTTTGTTTTTAAAGTAGCTAAATATGTTTAATAAGTCAACAATGTGACAGAAGTCTCAAAAATCATGACGTGTAAAAGAATGGTTAAAGTAATTGATGATATTTAATCTAGAGAAGAAAAGACTTGGGAAACACATGATAGCTATTTTTAAATACTTAAAAGAGCAATCCCAGGGAAGAGTGACTAGATTTCTTAGCACCCATGGTAAAATGTATAAAGGTATACTCTTTGACTTGATATAAAGGAAGATTTTAAAAACATGACTGTCTAGGAGTGCTCAAGAAGGGTCAGATGACCAGTGATTGGAAATATTTCATAAGCAGGAGCAAATAAGATCTGAGCCACTCTTCTGTTGGCAGGGCATCTGTAGTGTGTTCATTAGTTAAGGAAATCCTATAAGCAGCTTCAGTCCAATGAGTTACCATCACCTGCTCGTGGGCTTTGTGTTAGGAACTCTAAAGAGGAAGTTAGCAAGGCAGTAATATTGGATCCAGAATATAGTCAGACAGGAGCCTTCATGCAGATACCCTTTCCAGTTCTCCAAACACCCACTCACATGTGGTCTCAAAAACACCCAGTACCTTTACTTAGCTTTACCCACTTCACAATATGCTCAATAGGAGCAATTTGACTCCCAAGCCTAGGTCAGGCTGAGTGTTTCTTGTGAGTCATAGTTTTATGCTGAGACTTGAGAGTTTGTGGAGGGAGAACCCCCCTGCCCAAGGGGGGCCATGATGCCAGGAGAAGTCTGTGGAAGGAGAGGGATCTAGGGGTCCTGGGGAGGCAGGTCTAAAGATCCAGGCCTGGCAGCATCACTGTCCAGGAAGGCCCCAGTTCCTATGGCTGTGTGCTTGGAGCCAACTGTTCTCGGCAGACATCATTCCAAGGGTCCTGTGAGGACCATGACTAGGGACCGGGCAGGAGGCAGTGGCTGGTTGGAGGAAACCAGGCCCTGGAGAGGGGGAGGCCAGCTGGAACACAGTACTGAAGTGGCCTCGGCTTTCAAGCTGCATATGGTGGCCCAGTGGACAGGTGAGTCCACAGACAAAATGGATCCGAACCAGCCCCGACTGTCCTCCAGAGACCAACCATCCATAGGAGTCCAGGTTTGGACTGAAACGTACCTTATGAATAGCTTCCAGCTGCAGCTGGTCCAGGCAGAGCCGTGTTTGCCCCTCTCCCTCCTGCATGCACAGCATCGGTTCTCTGTGGGGCAGACCATGGAACGAACGCAAATCTGTGTCTTGAAACCTCAAGTAGTGATGATTGACCGTTTCAGCGTCAGTTCGAGCCTTGGGAGGGTTGGGGGCCCCAGATGAAGCAGAAGTGTGGTCTTGACCTTCAAGACTGTCCTGATACGGTATCAGATCTGCTTTATATATAGGGAATCTTTGATCTAAAGGTCTCTTGACATTTGTTGGGTTCAGTGCCATATCAGGCAATATAGCTGCAATGAGCTCTCCAGATATATCTCCTGCGGCTATTGTCCCGAGCCAGTCAGATCCTGAAAGACTCCAGACAGTGCCTTTTCAGGGAGCAGTGACATAGGCCTTGAAACCAAGGTAACCAGCATCAATGTAGTGAAATCCACAGAGTCCATAAGAGGCACAGCAGTTGTCCTAAGCCACAGTGACACCACTGTAGGGGAGCAGCCAGGCCAGCTCTGTACTCAAGAAGCGCTTGATAGAGTTTATTGGTTCATAAGGTCGTTGAAGGTCCCAAAATTTGATTTTCCAGTCACTCCCTGCAGAGGCTAGGAAATGACTGTTAGCTTTGCACCACTGAAGAGTAAGCACAGCCTGGTCATGGGCTAGGAAACACTGGAAGGGGTAGAGCTTCAAGGAGCTATCAGAGAGCCGTATCCGCTGCAGGGGTGAGTTCATGGGGAGGTTCCATAAAACCACCATGCCATTGTAATATCCAGCAGCCGGGGGGTGGTGGGGCCGGGTGGGCATCCAAGCCAGGCTAAGGCACTGACCACACTCAGAGGGGTCTGAAGTTTGCATAGACCCTACCTGGAGGGTTGCCACACATTGAACCTTATAGATGGCAGGCTTCACTGCATCTAGGGGCTGCTAAGCCAGCAGGGCCTCAGGATGGGGCAGGCTGAACAGCAGCACCTTCCCATCTGAGCAGGCAAGAGCCAGGAGACCCAGTCGGGGCAGGAGAGGAGCCTTCCGAGGGGTGCCTGGAAGTTCCCATGCTCCACTGGGGCAGAACTTGAGGTCCCAGATGCAGCCGAGGTCACAAGCTATCCCATAGACAAAGTGGGCTCTGTTGCCAAGACAGCTTTCTTTCTGCAAGGTCCCATGGTCCCAGAGCTGGAGCAGCCCAGGGCCCGAATACAGCTGGCTCAGTGAGTGTGTCTCATTCATGTCAGGGCTGGAGAAAAAAGCCACATCCTGCAAGGCTGCTGACCCCTCTGGCACCGGGCACCAGTCCAGAGCGCAGAGTGGGCCCCCCGCGAAGAAAGACACATCCAAGCGCTCTGGGTGTGCTGTGATAGAGCCAAATATGTTTATTCTGTAGAGGGTGCCATCTTCAGGAAGTCCTTCACGTTGTACAGAAAACAGCGGGGACTTCTCCTCCTGGGGCAGGTAGGGAGCTGCCTCAAGTTCGGATAACAAGCGCCACTTCCAGGCTAAAGGAATCCATTCCGCAAACTCCCAGTATGAATGCTTCTGATCTCAGATATCCTTGGTGAGATGAAGGCACTTCCAAACAGGGGCCATGATGTGATCTGGTAAGCCGTTGTGAGCCATTCCCCGGACGGGTGGCTTCTGCTTCTGAGTAGATCCTCAGGCAGTGCTTCGGGGCACTGCAGGCTCAGGGTCAGAAGAGTTCTCACTTGGGGCCTTGCTTTCTTCTGCTTCTTCAGCCTCAACCTGGAGAACAAAGTCTTCATCCCGTGTGGTGTTATCCCCTTCTCCATGGAGACAGGCTGCCTGGGGCTGGATTATCTTCGGTTGGGTAGGGCTGCTCACCTGGGGGCCCTCAGGACAGGACACTGGAGTAGGCAGGGCTGTTGAGAGCTCTTCCGCCAGTTCCTGAAGATACAGAAGTGCCACTTGGGCAGCCCTTCAGCAGGGTCGTTCCCCAGGAGGGGTCTCAAAGTCCTCAGGGGGCATCTTTGGATGTGGAGACTCTGGCTGATCTAGGCCTTTGGACAACTTCAGCAGAAGCAGATCTGCCTTGGACTTTCGACCTCGTTTCTTAGGCATGGGGGTGGACAGAGGGTTGGATTGATCTAAGAGACCAGGAACCCGAGGGGCTGATGGAGAATTAGGCTGCTGGGGCCTTTGGGGGCCTTTCCGTGTCCTACCACCTCTCTTCGGGCCAGGCTTTGAGGCCCTAGGCTTTGGGACCTTTGACATCTCTGAAGAAAGATCTTGCTGTTGCAGTCTGGAGAGGCTTTCCTGCTCTGGAAGGAGCCTCCTCTCATCAAGAGAATCATCNGCAGGGTCGTTCCCCAGGAGGGGTCTCAAAGTCCTCAGGGGGCATCTTTGGATGTGGAGACTCTGGCTGATCTAGGCCTTTGGACAACTTCAGCAGAAGCAGATCTGCCTTGGACTTTCGACCTCGTTTCTTAGGCATGGGGGTGGACAGAGGGTTGGATTGATCTAAGAGACCAGGAACCCGAGGGGCTGATGGAGAATTAGGCTGCTGGGGCCTTTTGGGGCCTTTCCGTGTCCTACCACCTCTCTTCGGGCCAGGCTTTGAGGCCCTAGGCTTTGGGACCTTTGACATCTCTGAAGAAAGATCTTGCTGTTGCAGTCTGGAGAGGCTTTCCTGCTCTGGAAGGAGCCTCCTCTCATCAAGAGAATCATCGTATCCAGGGAAAGGGGTAGATAATGGCATCTCTGTGGAAGCCTCCACACTGGTTGTTTCTGAGGAGGCCTTGACATCAAGCTGGTTCAGCACCTCTTGTCCAGGAGAGTCTACCACAATCATGCTCCCCTCGGGGCCGGTCTCCTCCAGAGCCATATTGCCGACCCCGTAGGTATCCATCAGCACCCCAAAAAATGGCTGCCCTTATCAAACTGAGAAGTGGTTCATAGCTGCTGGTCCAAGAACCATCTGGCCTCTCCTCTGCCACGGTAGGGAGTCACGGCTGAATCAAGAAGCCCCTGCCATAGGTGATGGCTCCATAAACAAGCTGTCTCCTCACCAAAGTCCTTCCGGAAGTCCAAGTTCGAAGATGGCGCCACCTCAACTCCAGTGTTATGATCGTCTGATACAAACAGACGACTCATTGGAAAAGTTCCTGATGCTGGGAAACATCAAGGGCAGAAGGAGAGGAGGGTCTCAGAGGATGAGATAGCTGGATGGCATCACTGATGCAATGAACATGAACTTGGGCAAACTCCAGGAGATAGTGAGGGACAGGGAGGCCTGGTGTGCTGCAGTCCACGGGGTTGCAAAGAGTTGGACATGACTGGGCAAATGCACAACAGTCATTTTTCAGAACATCAACCTTCAGTTAATTCCCATATTTTCATTGGAACCCCCAAACTTTACATGCCTGGTGTTCCTAAGTACAGAACCCCACTGGCTTAACCTCTTCAGAGACTGAGTTACCATCTTATGCAGAAAGGTCTAGTGATATTTCTAAAAGCATGCACTTATGGCTTTCTCTTACATATTATCTCTCTTCAAAGAGTTCTATTGCTCCCTGGGGAAAATTCACCTCGCTAAGCATAACCTCCTAATCTGGTTTCTGATCACCTTTTCATTCTCATATTTCAGCACATTTTCTCCCTCTGCAGTTCACCAATATCATTCCATGCACTCCTGAGCCAGGTACACTGAGTTTCTTTCAATTGTCTGCCTGGGACCTGCTCTTCTAAACCTATAGGCCTTCTCAGTTGTTCTACCCTCTTCCAGTGACCAGTATTTTCACCTTTCTTTGACATGACTAACTCTTACTTACCCATTAGTTATCAGCCCATCTGTCACTTCCTATACAGAATTTTCTTTGACTTAGATAAACTGAGTTAGATTACATTATGTGCTTCCTCCAGCATTCTGTTCTTTTGTCTTCATAGACTTTATCATAATATATTATATATTTGATCTTCCATTAGAGAAAAAAAGTTCTTGGAGTGCAGGAACCTAGAATTGATCACAGTACCTGATGCATAGAATTGTTTTAACAAATATTATTTAGATAAAATGATTAAGGAAAAGAAGGATGGAGAATGTGAGGGAGGCAGAAAAAAGGAGGAAGCCCTCAGGATTCTTTTCTTCCCAGCTTCTGAGATCCTTTCTTACAGTCAATCTGAAATTTTATAAGGTGTGTATGGTTACTTTTCTTTACTTATAAAACTAACATATCTATGAAAATAGTAAACTGATGTAAGACATAATGGTGTGGGTAGCCACATCCATTTTATTTCAAAGCAAACTGGATGTTAACTCCGTCTAGCTCCCTATCTCAGAAATATATACCAAAAGACACCAGAAATGCTGGGCAAGAGAATACACTAGGGAAGCCAAGATCCAGTCCTCTTACTGCTTGAGGGGCAGAGGGGGAGGCCTGTGACTTCTGACAGTGAATGAATGGCATCATAAATAAAAGATGACATACAATTGGATTTTCACAATGAGCCAATTTGGAGAATATAAGGAGAAAGGATTTCTTGCATTGTTCTTAAATACACATTTGGACTTTCCTGTTAAACCTATTTAGCAGTGAGCCTTTTAAGCATGAGCTCTTCCATCACCTTCTCTATGACTCCCTTCAGTGCTGAGTATTCAGCACAGCAATTTCTCACTCTGTCTGCATCTCCACCTCTCCCTTTCTGAATGTTTAGGAAGAACATAAATAAAACACTGGAATTTTAATTCCTCTTCTTTCAAGAGGCCCTTGTACCAGCTCTTGGCCCCCNCATAATGGTGTGGGTAGCCACATCCATTTTATTTCAAAGCAAACTGGATGTTAACTCCGTCTAGCTCCCTATCTCAGAAATATATACCAAAAGACACCAGAAATGCTGGGCAAGAGAATACACTAGGGAAGCCAAGATCCAGTCCTCTTACTGCTTGAGGGGCAGAGGGGGAGGCCTGTGACTTCTGACAGTGAATGAATGGCATCATAAATAAAAGATGACATACAATTGGATTTTCACAATGAGCCAATTTGGAGAATATAAGGAGAAAGGATTTCTTGCATTGTTCTTAAATACACATTTGGACTTTCCTGTTAAACCTATTTAGCAGTGAGCCTTTTAAGCATGAGCTCTTCCATCACCTTCTCTATGACTCCCTTCAGTGCTGAGTATTCAGCACAGCAATTTCTCACTCTGTCTGCATCTCCACCTCTCCCTTTCTGAATGTTTAGGAAGAACATAAATAAAACACTGGAATTTTAATTCCTCTTCTTTCAAGAGGCCCTTGTACCAGCTCTTGGCCCCCATACTCACCATCAAAATATACCCTTCTTCATTGGTTATATGTAATAGCTCCTAGGTAAGTTACACAATAACCTTCTAGATGAAATTTCCAGTTTAATCAGATGGTCGCAGAGCCTTCTCAGAGATATATTGGAACATTGAGTCTGACCCTGTTTAAACACAGCAGCGGTACTGAGAAGAACCCAGCTGCAAAGTAGATGACCTAATAAGGCCTTTTTCCTCTGTAGAGTCTCTGATTATAGGCGTGTCATTTCTATTCCCATTCCAGAATAGCTTTGTTACTTTCTAAAGACTGAAAAAAAAAATCTCATTTAGTTCTTTATGAGGCCACAAGTACGGAATTTAGAGAAGTTCAGGTTTAATGACACACTTGACATACCATGTTTAGAGTCTCCATAGAAACAAACTTCATCACAGTGTCTGAAGGCGTAACATTAACAACTAACACTCATGAAGAAAAATCCCTATATGGATACTTGCAGTGCAGCTTTGAAATTCCCATGTGTTCTGAGGGGCTAGTAAGAACTTTACCTTTAAATGGTAGCTTTCACACCAATAAGCCAAAGAATTTACAAATGTTATCCCAGAAGAGAATTTCTCACGTTATTTTAAAACACAAGAGTTTATGTTCAAATGACTTGCCTAGTTACTCTCAGAAAAAAGATGAAGGAGGGGAAGTAGGATTGGGGGAGGTAATTGTAGATCTGGAATTCTCTTGGAAGAGGGATAGTGTTTTATCCCACCAAAGAAGATTTGTCATCTTACATCAAGGGCCACTTTGACTTTGAGTCTGTCTCCTCTAGAGATTCAAGCTAAACTTCAGAAATCCCACTGTTTGATCATTTATACTAAGCTTATCTTTATGTCAGTGTTCCCCAGTCCATCATGCTACTTTCCAGTTGTGCAGAAATGAGTTACCATATCAAGTTATCCTTAGACCTACTTGGAATGTTTACCTTTGGCTGGCCTCTGGGAACTTGGATTTCAGGAGGTTTTCCACCACCTTAACTTACGAATGGCCCACTGTGCCTACACTGTTTATACAAATAGTATGGTTTGTGATGAACACCTGCTGTCCTTCTGAAATTCTGGAATTTTGGTATTTGTTGGCAGATAGGCTGATATGATGATCCCCCAATAAAAACCCTGGGCATTGAGTCTCTAAGGTTCTTTCCAATTGGCAGCATTTCACTTGAGCTGTCATAACTTATTGCTGGGGAAACTGAGTCCTGAGTGACTTCACTTGAAAGCATGCACTTGGATTTCTCTGGATATCACTCACATACCTTTTCCCATTGCTGATTTTGCTGTCGATCTTTTGAAATAAACCACAGCCATGGGCTTTCCTGGTGGCTCAAATGGTAAAAAATCTCCCTGCAATGCAAAAGGTCCGCTTCAGTCCCTGGGTTGGGAAGATCCTCTGGGGAAAGGAATGGCTACCCACTCTAGTATTCTTGCCTGGAGACTTCCACGGACAGAGGAGCCTGGCAGGCTATATAGTCCATGGGGTCACAAAGAGTCAGACACTACTTAGCAACTAATACTTGCACTTTTCATGAAAACAACTGTATGATTAATTCTGTGAATCCTCTAACGAATCCCTGAATCTGGCATGGTCTGGGTGACCCCCAAAACAACATTGTAGTCACAGATTTTGCAATTAGAAGTTATTGTTATCAATGACATTGTTTTTAACATCGAAGTTGTCTCTTGCTGAATTACTAAAGTGGGCCCCTCTAATCTTTTAATTGTATGGCTGCACTCACCATCCACAGTGATTTTGGAGTCCCCCAAAATAAAATCTGTTTCTGTCATGAAATTAAAAGACATTTGCTCCTTGTAAAGAAAGCTATGACAAACCTAGACAGCATATTAAAAAGCAGAGACTTCACTTTTCTGACAAAGGTCCTCATACTCAAAGCTGTGGTTTCTCTAGTAGTCATGTACAGATGTGAGAATTGGACCATAAAGAAGGCTGAGCACCAAAGAATTGATGGTTTTGAATTGTGGCATGGGAGAAGACTCTTGAGAGTCCCTTGGACAGCAAGGAGATCATACCAGCCAATCCTAAAGAAAATCAACCCTGAATATTCAGTGGGAGGACTGTTACTGAAGCTGAAGCTCCAATAGAAACGAAGAGCCAACTTGTTAGAAAAAACCCTGATGCTGGGAAAGATAGCAAGTAAAAGGAGAAGGGGATGACAGAGGGAGAAATGGTTAGATAGCATCACTGGCTCAAGGGACATGAATTTGAGCAAGCTCCAGGAGATTGTGTAGGAGAGAGGAGCCTACCATGCTGCAGTCCATGAGATCACAAAGAATCAGACACAACTTAGCAACTGAACAACAACAATTCTAATGTGCATACTCATTTCTCTCTATTACTCCCAATAAAAATGCACCATAATTCTTTTTCTGATCTTGATGTCATGTATTATTTTCTCTTCTGAATCCTACTGCCAGAAGTCACTTGTAAAGCTAGAAGCTGAATTCATAACTGGCTGGCTTCACTCACCAGTGGTCCACCAGTACTTTAAACACATTATGTGTTACTGTTTTTCTGAGGTACTCTCTGTGTTCTCATGAACTTTGAAAACTTTGTCTTGTTCTTTGATTTTAACATAGGATAGTCTGAATTCTATTTGCTTCTTTCATTTTCATGCACAACACTTATTTGTAGTTACCCTTGCCTGGGCTCTCAAAGGCACGTTTTTTCAAGACAAGATGCTCTTAGAAAATGCTATGTTTCTTTGGCAGGAAACTGACAAGGTAAATGTTTCTGCTTGTCATAATAATCTTATTTAATTGGATTTATTAGAAGGCAGAGGAAAAGATGGACTTCCCAGGTCACGTTAGTGGTAAAGAATGCACGGGCCAGTGCAAGATGTGAGTTCAATCTCTGGGTCAGGAAGATCCCCTGGAAAAGGAGGAAAAAATATTTGGGGCAAGTTCCAGGGCAAGGCCACTCTCTTGACAAAACCCAGACAGCAGTTTAGGAAATGTGATCAGAAGACCTATGACATACTCCACTGGATTGGAGTCAGCCCCATTGTTAGTGTGGTACACGATGGACATATTAGAAACAAGAACCTGGCTTTCTCTGAAAGCACATGAAATCACAAAGAAGTTTTCGGGAAACTTTGGAAACCAAAGGAGAAACTTAAGAACCAAGAATGTTTTAGACTGACAAAAGTCAGTTCAGCCCTTTAAATCTTGCCAGTTAAACTTCAAGATTGCAGCCTCAATAGCAAAGAGAGTAAATAGCAAATGAGAGTCAAGCCTCAGGAAATTCTAACCCTTCTGCCTAAATCCCTTAGCTCCAAGTCGGCAGGTTGAGCCTGTCCCTTCAATGGCCTCTCACATCCAAATGCTATCCCCAGTTCTGACACCATGAATGATTGCTATCCATTATCTGGTCACCAGGTTCAAAGTCCAGCCTGACCACTTATTAGCTGACTGATACTGACCAAGTTAATTATGTACATAATTTACATTGGGCCTCAGTTTTCTCATCTGCAAAATGCACATGATAATAGCATCTTCCTCATAAAGTTGTTGGTAGGATTAGATGAGTTCATATATAATTAATACTTATATCAATGGCTGGTACCTTGTAAGCACAGGAATCTGATTATGTTTTATCATTAACATTACCATAGCCACTTGAGATCACAGCTTTCTTTTCATAAAAGTTAAATGCGTATTTCCAAAGTTGGCAAAGGGCTGTATGACCCAAACACTCTCTTCAATGGTTGAGTCTTTGGAAGAAAAAATATTTGACTTGAACGTTCAAGAAGTTAAAAAAAAAAAAAAAAAAAAAAGAATCCAGCCTAAGTTAGAATGAGAGGGCAGCAACTGTAGCTGGTTTGTGATATGGTTCAACCCTTTACTGAGAACTAAAAAGGGCAGCATTTTTAAAGACTTGACATAACTCTTAAAGTTCAAAATGTTCTGTGAGTTTTTTTCCTCAACTCAGGACAGCCAAGCATGTAAGTTCCTGGAAGCTTCTTTTTAGTTTTATTTTGTCTACACCACCCCACCTCAGTGCCAGGGAATAAGTCAGCATCCAGTCACTGTGACAATCTTGATGCAACACATTAACTCAATTAATTAACCAACTGATTGGCTAAGAACCCATCAAGCCCTGCAGATGTTTTCTTGAATCCCAGGATCTTGGTATTTGGTAGCATTTAGACACTTGTTGTTTAGTAGCTAAGTCATCTCTGACTCTTTGCAATCCCATGCACTGTAGCCTGCCAGGCTCCTCTGTTCATGGGACTTTTTCAGGCAAGAATATGGGAGTGAGCTGCCATTTCCAGGGGATTTTTCCAACCCAGGGGTTGAACCAGTGTCACCTGCTTGGCAGGCAGATTCTTTACCACTGCTCCACCCAGGAAGCCCATTTAGAAACAACGTGTAAAAACCCAAACGAAGCAGCCTCTAAGCATATGCCAAATGGAGTTAAGTTTCCAAGAGGCTGTAAGAAATGGTAAATGCGTTTACAAGACTTTGAGAGGATTTCTTCCATATGAAGGGCAAAATGTTTCAGCATTCGGTTAGTCATAAAGTTTATTTAAATGCATATTCAGGCACAGATTACTATTTTAGCTACATGAATTATTTTAGGCTTAAAACACAAATCTCTGAAACCAAACATAGATAATATGAATTTTCTTTTTTAGATTGACAAAAGGCCCACCCTTCATGATTTTGTTTCTTAAAGAAAGCCTTTCCTTGGTTTTGCTTCAAACTTTTATAGTTTGTTGACACAGTGTTAACTTCAACTCCAACTTGGATCAGAATTTGCAAAAATCATCTGCAGACGTGAATCACAATCCTAAGGATTATAAAATTCCAGTGACCCATTGACCACCTTTCTCCAAAGGGNCGTGAGTCTGAGTGAACTCCAGGAGTTGATGACGGACAGGGAGGCCTGGCGTGCTGCGATTCATGATGTCACAAAGAGTCGGACACAATTGAGTGACTGAACTGAACTGAACTGGAGCATTTTTCAGTAATCTTCAAAATTCAAGCTGTGATAGTAGGTGACCATAATTCTATCTTTTCATTCACTCTAGCCAATTATACTTTATTGATGTAAGAAAACTACTCTAAACAAGTTCACTGTTCCAGGGTCCCTCAATTTCTTCTCTAGCAACACCCAGGCCAGTAATATTTCCAACTAAATGAAGATTTATTATACCTACTTTGAATCTTCCTATCTCCTTCCTCCCATCTAAATGCATCCAACCCTCATAACTCCCATAAACTATCTCCAAGAAACCAATTAGTAAATAATCTTCTCACAAGTGGACCAAAATTCTAACCCACACAGAATTTCTACAGGGTAGACTTACAATTTAATTTCTCTTTTTCTATCCAATGAAGTAGTTAATCATTGCTTTCACACACAGTATTACTGAGGTTCTTCTGTTTTAAGTGCCAGAGCTGAATTCAGGTTTGGGAAAAATCCTGAAGTTGGTAAACACCTATTTTTGAGTCCTTGTTTAGCCTTTTCTTCACTGGATAAAATTATGAGAAATTAGAACTGTATCTTAACTCCAGGAGATACTGAAGGAGAGGGAAGCCTCATGTGCTGCAGTTTATGAGTTTCAAAGAACCAGACAGGACTTAGTGACTGAACAACTCCCTCCAATCCGCCTTCCAAGGCAGTATTGTATGTGTTCCCCAAAAGTTTTGTTGTATGAGATTGTCCTTTATAAATAGTTTTGTGTTCATATAAATGGGGGAAATCCTGCATCTTAACTACCATCATCATGGATTTGTTCTGCATAAACATATGTTAAAGGATTTCAGAAACGCTAGGGTATTAACTTTAAGCCAGAATTCTCAAAATTATTTGACTAACAAATTACTTTTTTCCCCTCAATACCTATTAACTTGCCACTGAATTAGTGTTCCTTGAAAGGCTCTAGGTCTTTGTAATCCCAGCTTTCTATATCCTCCCAACCCCTGTTGCCACCAAAGCCAAACAATGTTCTTAAAAAATAGATTTACAATTCTAAGTGATTTCCACCACTCATCAAACGTCTGCATTTGTATCTCTGGGGCTGCTGCAGTTCTGACCTGGGCTGGTACTGGGGAGTGTCCTTGAAGGCACTGTCTCTTCCTGCCCTTCTCCTTGGCATTCACTCAGCTTCCTTTGGCAAAGTCCAGCAGTCCTTCTTGCTAAAGAGCTATCTGAGTTCTTTCATTTTTCTCTCCATGTGTCAACCATTCTCCCAGGCACTCTGCTCCAAAATCTAAGTGTTCCCTGCCATTTAAACAATTGCCTCATGAACTGTGATTAATCTGGTGACAAGAAGAGTCAGGGTCGACAAGAGGCCAGGAAGGCTTTCACTGTGGCTCTCCAGTCAACTCCAGTTACTTCTGTAAATGAAAGAAAGGGGTAATTTGGAGAATCCAATCAGTCTCACTGTGTAACCTCCAACATGACATTTGGATAAAACAGTGGATCCCCTCTCCCAGTCTTGCAGCCATTCCAGTCTAAGGACCACCATGGAATCTAAATAGCCTTCAGAGCCACATCCACCTAACCACTTGGGCCAACTTCCGTCATAAGAGGAAACTTCAAAGGGAATAGGCAACTTCTCCCCAGCATCAGGGCAATCAGGGTGACCAAATTTCATAGAAAGTTTCTGGATGTTCTAGGTATAGAAAACACCTCTGCAGAATTACAAAATAAAACTAGGAAAGGGCTGCTGTGCTGAGTTTCACCTTTGGAATAAGTGCCAGCCACCTGCTCCATTTTCTCTGGGGGATGCCAGCTTGGCAGCATGAACACTAGCCTCCAAGTTTTAGACCCTGGAAGTAGGTACAGCTATAAGGGCATGAAAGTCTCCTAGGAACAGGTCTGATTTTGCTGCTGGTTCTACTTTCAATCATTTTTGAGGGTCAATTTTCCATTCTGAATCCCTTTAAGCATTTGTAACACAGCTGCCTGCAGGATGACTGAGTTACATTTTATTTTTATTTTTTTAATTANAAGTAGGTACAGCTATAAGGGCATGAAAGTCTCCTAGGAACAGGTCTGATTTTGCTGCTGGTTCTACTTTCAATCATTTTTGAGGGTCAATTTTCCATTCTGAATCCCTTTAAGCATTTGTAACACAGCTGCCTGCAGGATGACTGAGTTACATTTTATTTTTATTTTTTTAATTAATTTATTTATTTTAATTGGAGGCTAATTACTTTACAATATTGTGGTGGTTTTTGCCATACATTCACATGAATCATCCATGGGTGTACATGTATTCCCCATCCTGAAACACTCTCCCACCTCCCTCCCCTTGCCGTCCCTCAGGGTCATCCCAGTGCACCAGCCCTGAGCACCCTGTCTCACGCATCGAACCTGGACTGGCGATCTGTTTCGCATATGATAAGATACATGTTTCATTGCTATTCTCTCAGATCATCCCCACTGTTGCCTTCTCCCACAGAGTCCAAAAGTCTGTTCTTTACATCTGTGTCTCTTTTGCTGTCTCACATGTAGGGTCACTGAGTCACATTTTATGACAGCTTGGGAAATGCTATGGTTTTTCACACTCTTTAGAGCACAAGGTTGCTCAGATGGTAAAGAATCTGCCTACAATGCAGGAGACCCTGATTTCATTCCTGGGTTGGGAAGATCCCTTGGAGAAGTGAATGGCTAGCCATTCTACTATTCTTGCCTGCAGAATTCAGTGGACAGAGGAGCCTGGCTGGCCCCAGTCCATGGGGTCACAAGGAGTCAGACATGACTGAGTGACTAACACTTTAGGCTGAAGTTAACAGCATAGGTTTGAAGCTACTTAGACATGGCGTATAGTCAAGTCACAGTGTTCAGTAGCTTCAGAAAGCTCCTATGTATAGCAAAATGGTACTCAAGAAGGTCATTAGGAAAGAAGCAAGACACTAGTGAAGAAAGCAAAAATAGTAAAGAAGAAGAAGGGTATTTTTCATGTATAATAAAAAAGACAAACTTGTTCAGACTTATGGAAACGGTTAACAAATGAGAAAAAGCATGAAAAAAAAATTACAAGGACTTCCCTGGTGGTCCCAAGATTATGAATCTTCCTTCCAATGCTAAGGACGCAAGTTTGATCCCCATTTCAGCAACTAAGATCTCACATGCTGAGGGTCAACCAAGCCCAAGCCTGGGTGCCCCAGCAAAAAAGACAAAATAATTTTTTTTTAATACAAAATTTGTTTCTTTTTTTATTGCCCCCAGCCTCCTGAAACAAAGGGAGCAAAGGAGTAAGAGAGTTAAGAATCTTTTGAGCATAGTCTATTTATATGAACTTGAATCTTATCATTTATATCTAGCTCGTGCTGCAATTCACGGGGTCGCAAAGAGTCAGACACGACCAAGCGACTGGACTGAACTGAACTGAATGTCTCTTTAAGAAAATCCAGTATTTTATTTGGCCACTAGTATTTGCTTTCTTGTAATAAAAATGGATTTAAAAAAATAATTTTCGCTTCCACTTTTATCTAAAGTTGAATTTAGAAATTTCCCACCAATCAGTCACACCCATAAACTTCCACTGAAATTGCTTTTGTTGAAAATGATTCTTGTGTACAAAAGAGTCTATCAGGCATTCTCCTGCCACCATCAAAGCGAAATACATCAGTGAGTGACCCAAACTTCTCAACATAATTTTGTGTCCTTGATGGTGCCCGTACTTCTTTGGATTGCCCTTCTGTTCTTCTCTCCCTCTAGACTCTTTTGTTCAGGGCAAAGAAAGATAGAAGGGGGACAAACCCAGGAAGTCAGGAATTTCAAACGTACTTAGAACTGCTATCTCACTCAATTTAAAGTTAATTAAAGGGAGAGTGAATAGCTATTTTTAGGATATTACTGAGTCTTGTTCAAATCTCAAAAACAGAGATTTTGTCTGTTAGTTTTTTCAATGTCATTGCATATGACCTTTGAAAGTAAAAAAGTCGTTCAGTCGTTCAACTCTTTGTGACCACATGGACCATACAGTCCATGGAATCCCTCCAGTCCAAAATACTGGGGTGGGTAGTCTTTCCCTTCTCCAGGGATCTTCCCAACCCAAGGATCAAACCCAGGTCTCCCGCATTGCAGGTGGATTATTTACCAACTGAACTATGAGGGAAGCGCACATATAACCTTTTGACCTATGTAAAAACATTACAGTGATACACTTAAGAAGTAGCAACTTAAGTTTTCTTCTTTTCTGCAAGATATGCTTTTTTTTTCTTCCTTCCCAGAGCAAACACATCTACTGATATTTATATGCTGTCAAAACGTGATTCCTACACAAAATTAGCCTGCGAATAAGTTTGCCCCTAACTAGATGTCTCTGAGTCCAAACATGACGATGATTCATCTTTTCATCTTTTCAAACAGAATGTAACTGGCAAAAAAAAAAGTTCTATTGCTTTAATTTTGCCTTTGGGTTTGAGGGAAAAAGCAGCAGCTCAGCTTTTCCTGAATGAACTATTTATTCTTCAACACTGAGTCTGACCGGACCAAGAGAGCACGTAAACAGTCTGCTTACTTTAAGGACAGCTGGTTGACTCTCTGATTACAGTCAGCAAATTTTCTAGCTGTGTCAGAGCTGGCTTGCGATGGCTACCAGGGAAGCAAAGATATTCCTTTGGCAGGTGTGACTTCTAAAATCAGCCAGCGGCTCAGGAAAGTCACACGTTCACGTCCTTAGGAGGCCAATCTCATCAGGCAACCTGGATCAGCTTCTTCTCCCTGTTTGTGATGCAGCCACCCACCCGGAAAACAAAATTATTCTTCATCGCCATCAGCATCTTCATCATCACTGTCAGGACCATCCCCCAAAGGAATTAATCAAACTCCCACATGCACGCGATACAGTACCTGGTGCAGCACAGACAGGAGGAAAGCAATCTCTCCTCCCTTGCTCTCCCGCTGCTCCTATAACTGAATCTCATTTACCACCCAGTACAGGAATTAATGGTGCAGGTGTGCACAGGCATGTGCTTATTCTCTAGTCTGTCTACATGAGACATGCCACTTAGTCATTCCTTTTTGCTCACCATAGTCCCCTGCCAGGGACGGATAATCCAAAGGAGGATTCTAAACAAAATTCAAGTGGGACCTAATAAAAAATTCATCATCCAACATGAAGCCTCAAAGTGATCATTTATCACAAAATACTTGGAGACATTTTGATAACTATACATTTACAAAAAATATACAAGTCAATCTCTATTATTTTTATTGATGAAAAATATGAAGCAGTTAATTCAAAGCAGAATTTAAGACACCATGAATATATGCCTTAGGAATGTTATAGGAGTTTTATGCAGTGACTTGATGTGTGCTTAGTTCCCACTAAAATGAGCTTGCATTCCCCAAGCAAGGCCACAGAGAAGTGTAGCTCAGCACATTCTGCGT
>SJYA01002291.1:461947-489359 GCA_006410615.1 Neotragus moschatus
CAGAAGGAGAAGCAATCACGCCCTTCCTCTGACTACAAGACAGACATCATTTTCATTTCTTATTCTTCCAGGTTTATGACCCCTGGATGGACTTCCTAGAAACCACAGAAATTATAAGGCAGAAATTTCAGTACTTAGCATTCTCTTTCCTTCCCTTAACTCTAAGACAGAGCTATTCTCTCAGAACAAACTTTAAGTAGAAAATCCCACTGCATCCAACTAGGTTAGGAAGTTGCTGACCTTTCAGTGTCTTGCACATGCAATCCAGGAAAAACATGCTCCTCTCCGACAAAGATTCACCAATGTTTTACTGGCTATCTTGCATTTGCCTCCCTGATGGCTCAGTAGTAAAGAACCTGCCTGCCAATGAAGGAGACATGGGTTGGATCCCTGGGTTGGGAAGATCCCCTGGAGAAGGAAATGGCAACCCACGCCAGTATACTTACCTGGGAAATTCCAGTGACAGAGGAGCCTGGCAGGCTACAGTCCATGAGGTCACAAAGAATTGGACATGACTTAGCGAATAAAACAACAACAGCATCTTTCATTCGCCCTTACAACCACCCTCTCCCCACTGATTCCTCATCTTCTCTAGCCGACTTATGTCCGGGGGGGTGACTGGTACAAACAGCATCAATAGGCTTTCCAGATCCTGGTTGGGCCCAGCCAATGGAAATACTGGCATGAGTGGGAGGGAGGCAGGGTGAGACAGGGTCAGGTGCTCTGGGCTCCCCTCAGAGTCCTGGCTGATGCCTGAGATGGAGGCTTGATGCTCTAATCAGGTAGCCTCTGCACCCAACTGTCTGTTTGGGTTCCAGTAACCAGTCTTCTCTTCATCTCCTCAGGCCTCTAGAAACACCCTTCACCCTTCACAAGGGACTATATGCTCCCTTGTGGCTTTTTATACCCTGCCATCTCCTCTGAAAATGGTTTATTTATTTAACTCTCTTAAAATACCTGCCATCCCCTCATTCTGCTGTTGAGTTTCTGACCCTACCAGTAAAGATAATAAAACTCTGGGAAAAAGAGAATAGTGGTTATAACCTGAAAACCAGGGCCAGGCTGTGAATCAAAGTGCAGGGTCATGACAGTAAGGAAATGTCTCCTTAGACTTGTCACTTCAGGATATTCCAAATGCTAAATAGGAGGAAAGGCTGATGTCTACCTCACTGAACATAGGACACCAAGATTAAATGACTATCTCACTTCAATGCAATATATGTGCAATAAATATTTGCAGAAGCATTTGTTAATACTTGGGAAATAACATTCCTTCCTAACAAGGAGAGATTTCTGTTTGGGTTTTTTAATAAATCATCCCTTGCTTCAATATTCTACAAAGATCACAACTCGTCTGCACAAGTGTCCAAAAAGACACATGCCACCAGTCCTACTGGTCAGTCTGTCCTTGCCCCAGAGATCTGAAATGACCTGGCTGATGTGGTCCAACTCTATTTATATCTCTTTCTAGTTGAAATCCTCATTTCCATCCCCTTCTCAATGTGCCTGCTTTAACTCTGTAAACAGACATCTCCAAATAGGAAATAAGGAGAAATATGTAAAATAAATGATTGTCAGATATTTGGTCCAGTCTAAATTGACCATGCACTTAAAAATGAAGTAGAAAATGATTAATTTTGAGTTCAGAAACCCAGGTTCAAAGTTCAACCCATGTACTTTAGTGTATCATTTCAACGCTCAGATGCTCATAATAGTCATCTGTAAAGACAGAGGATGGGATGGTTGGGTGGTATCACTGACTCAATGGACATGAGCAAACTCCGGGAGACAATGAAGGACAGGGAAGCCTGGCATGCTGCAGTTCAACGGGTCGCAAAGAATTGGACATGATTTAGCTACTAAACAACAACAAAGAGGCTACTCTGCAAAGAATACACGAGTTCTTGATCAATCACTGATGATAACAACAACAAAAGTGGGTATAATAAAATGTTTCCATCTGCACAGTGTCATTGTGAAATGTAAATAAAGTAATTGACATACAAGACTATAAAAATCGAATATGTCAGGCAAATGTGTGTTTTAAAAATAATCTTTGAGAAAATCATGGAACCCAAGCAATTTTATCCAAAGATCATTCATCCAAATATTAATTAANCAGTGTCATTGTGAAATGTAAATAAAGTAATTGACATACAAGACTATAAAAATCGAATATGTCAGGCAAATGTGTGTTTTAAAAATAATCTTTGAGAAAATCATGGAACCCAAGCAATTTTATCCAAAGATCATTCATCCAAATATTAATTAAGGGCTTGGAAGGGATTCCAAAGTTGTATACAACATAGAGTCTGCCTCTGGAGTTTGTAACATCATTGGGGAAATGAGCTGAATATGCCTTTAAGAATTACTAAAGAGTATTAACAAGGCTGTTCTGGAGTGCTAAGTTGTGCCATTAAAAAATAGTAAGTCCTTTAATGACTGTTGGGGGAGGTCACTGAGAAGTGACCACTGGTTATACCCGCATGCTGGACCCAGGCAACTGGCATCTCCTCACTCCCTCTCCAGTCTTGGAATGTGCCTTCCTCTTGCCTTTTCTGTTCCCAGAAGCTGCACCAAGTACTGTGATAATGTCAACACTATTTGAACTGTGAAGGTGAGTGAACCTGGTTTAGACTACTATATAAACTTTCAGGATTTTGGCACGTGAGTGAGAAAATCATTTTTCAGCCACCCAAAACAAGCTTCATAAAGAGGTTCCCTTGCTTATAACCTTGCGGCCCAACAATCTGCAAGGGGCTACCTCTTTCTCCAGTTTCTTCCTGCCCTCCATGTATAGGGGCCAGTTTCAGATTCATCTGGGAAGCTCCAAGTTTGCTTAAAAATGACTAGCGTTCAGAAAAGAAAAAGAGCCACGCAGATTCATTGGTATAATGACAGAAGTCTTTACAGAGAAATTGTCAGTGTGATAATCAGTTCAGTTCAGTCGCTCAGTCACATCCAACTCTTTGTGACCCCATAGACTGCAGCACACCAGGACTCCCTATCCATCACCATCTCCCAGAGCTTGCTCAGACTCATGTCCATAAAGTCAGTGATGCCATCCAATCATCTCATCCTCTGTCATCCCCTTCTCCTCCTGCCATATTTATTTAGAATTTATATGCCAGGCATAATTTTAAGCTCTCTTTACATATGAATGTAATGAAGTCACAAAACAACCATGTGAGATAGTTATTACAATTTTTTTTTCATTTGCAGAGAAGGAAACTAAGGTTCATGGATTTTAAGTAACTTTCTCAGTGTATACAATCAAGGAAGTAGACGAGCTAAAGTTCAAACGGGGCAGTCTGAATCCAGAGCCCCTGCTTTGAGCTTCTCTGTCCTCTGCATCCATGTGAGTCACCTGCTAACGCTCTGCACCTCCATCAGACAACCTGCCATCAGGCTGCTTCCTTCTCGGCTCCTTATTACCCAGCAACTAAGTGAGAAGTAGAAGATATTCTACTCCAGGTCCTCTGCTAACTTGTCATCTTGGGAAATTCACTATTTGCTGTCACAGCTTCCTTATGGATGTTTGAAATAATGTTACTTTCACNACGCTCTGCACCTCCATCAGACAACCTGCCATCAGGCTGCTTCCTTCTTGGCTCCTTATTACCCAGCAACTAAGTGAGAAGTAGAAGATATTCTACTCCAGGTCCTCTGCTAACTTGTCATCTTGGGAAATTCACTATTTGCTGTCACAGCTTCCTTATGGATGTTTGAAATAATGTTACTTTCACAGATGAACTTAACAACTTACATGCTTATCAGAATTTTTTAAATGTGGGAATAAAAGAGAAAACCCATAGAAAAATATGAAATACTTAAAAGATGATATTAGTGATTATCATTTTTTATTTAATAGTTTTCTATCCAAATCCATGGCTAGAAGGTAAATGTCTAACCACAATCTGGGATGACAAGGGGCAGACTTGGAAGAAGCATTTACTAACAACTTCTGCTGGAGGAACTACTATGACCCCCACGTCCAAAAGCAGATGGGACGATGTGTGTATAGGTTTGGATTACCCGGGTGGGCTGCATGCATGTAGAAGAAAAGAAATGGCCTTGGGAGTAAATCTTGTTTTCTGCTTGTGTTATATTACACAGGACTACTTAATATCTCATTTTCAAATTTTTCTGATTACACATTTCTCTGATGCAAGCAAGACACATGTATGCATGCTAAGTCACTTCAGTTGTGTCTGACTCTTCGCAATCCTATGGACATTATCTGTCAGGCTCCTCTGTCTAGGTGGATTCTCCAGGCAAGAATACTAGAGTTGGTTGCCATGCCCTCCTCCGGGGAATCTTCCCAAACCAGGGGTCGAACCTGCATCTCTTAAATCTGCTGCATTGGCAGGTGGGTTCTTTACCACTAGCACCACCTGGGCAGCCCAAGCAAGACACAGGGTTCCTAAATAAAGGAAGAAATAAGAACACAGACAAACAGTATTGAGATGTATTTCTTTTTTTTTAATGGTCAATGAAAATGTCTCCTACTCTTGTTGTTCTTGTTTAGTCACTAAGTTGTATCTGACTCTTTGTGACCCCATGGACTGTAGCCCACCAGGCTCTTCTGTCCATGGGATTTCCTAGGCAAGAATACTGGAGTGGGTTGCTATATCCTACTCCAGGGGATCTTCCCAACCCAGGGATACAACCCAAGTCTCTTGTATCTCCTGCATTGGCAGGTGGATTCTTCACCACTGAGCCACCAGGGAAACCCAAGATGTATTTCCTCTTCTTTGAAACTTATGCTTCTATCCTGGCAGTGCATAGAAGCCCAAAGGGGGCACTGAGAAAAAATCTTTAAAAGCACTTACACTCTTTCACTCAATACTAACTTCACGATGAACAGTTAGTAAACTCAGATGCATGAGTCCACAGTGAAGGGACAGAAATCTATCAAAAGACTCTATGGCTACCAAATTCACATGATGATAATGTCACTGACCAATAAGGAGCTAAGATTGGCCCTTACACCGAGTGTGGGAGCCCTGAAATACATAATGTGGAAATAATAGAGCAGGAAGAATCTGTTCTGCATTGGATAACCATCAAAAGCCAAAGGAATAGAGGTAATATTTCCTGATGAATTGGAGGGAAAATTTCCTTGGCTAAAGAGAATGCAAGAGTAGAACCACAGATGTGACAAAAACACTGACAAATATTTATGCAGTCATTATTTCATTCACTCATAAATCACTCAGTGATTGTTAAATAACTGACTGCATGTTAAGTGGCCAAACACTGCGCTAAGTGCTATGGATAAAAATGAAGGGCGCATAGTCCCTAATAAGAGTAACTAACAATCTAATGTCAGAAACATATAAGCAGATACATATAATGTGATGGGTTTAGAGAGATGGGCATAAGGCACTATGGAAGCATCCAAGGGGACATGGGGAGGCTGGAGAAAGGCTTCTTGGAGAAATGACATCTAAGCTGAGCCTTCAAGTGTTGGAAGGAGTTGGCCAGAGAAGGGCCTGAGCCTGCCCACAGAAGCCCTGCTAGAGTAACAACTAAAAATGATCTGGAGAAGCATCCACTCATTCTCTGCAGGCAACTTCACACAGCTCCTCACTCTCGTGGTGGAAAATTCAGGGCAGGGGAGGTGGAGAAACTGGAGAGGCTGATGGGGACCAGAAAAGAGGAAGCTTTGAAAGATTTCTCAGGACAGAAGCTTATATTTTTTCCCCCATTAGCTAATAGTTCTCAAACTTAAGCATGCTTCAGAATTTCCTAGTGGGTATTTTTTTTTAAAAACACTTGTTTCTGGGCCTTATCCCCAGAGTTTCTGATTCAGTAGATCTGGGCTGTAGCCTGAGAATTTGCAATGTTTAACAAGTTCCCACGTGATTCTGAAGCTGCTGGCTTTCAGATCTAACATAATGGGCAACTGAAGGAACACACAAGATTTCAAGCCAAGGGTGATAAGGTCAGGGGAGCTCCTTCAAGCCTTGGGCTTTGGACAGGATTCCTGTGCAGATTAGATGGAGGGGACAAGGTCTTGAGGGAGGGAGGCCGGTTAGGAGGCTGTGGCAGAGTCACAGGGGGAGCAGGAGGTAGACAAACCTCTATTAGTTAGAGGTTACAATTGCCAACATCCACTGGATCATTGAAAAAGCAAGAGAGTTCCAGAAAAACACATACTTTTGCTTTATTGACTATGCCAAAGCCTTTGACTGTGTGGATCACAGGAAACTCTGGAAAATTCTGAAAGAGATGGGAATACCAGACCACCTGACCTGCCTCTTGAGAAACTTGTATGCAGGTCAGGAAGCAACAGTTAGAACTGGATATGAAACAACAGACTGGTTCCAAATAGGAAAAGGAGTACGTCAAAGCTGTATATTGTCACCCTGCTTATTTAACTTCTATGTAGAGTACATCATGAGAAACGCTGGGCTGGATGAAACACAAGCTGGAATCAAGATTGCCGGGGGAAATATCAACAACCTCAGATATGCAGATGACACCACCCTTATGGCAGAAAGCAAAGAAGAACTAAAAAGGCTCTTGATGAAAGTGAAAGAGGAGAGTAAAAAATTTGGCTTAAAACTCAACATTCAGCAAACAAAGATCATGGCATCTGGTCCCATCACTTCATGGGAAATAGATGGGGAAACAGTGGAAAAGGTGTCAGACTTTATTTTTCTGGGCTCCAAAATCACTGCAGATGGTGACCGCAACCATGAAATTAAAAGATGCTTGCTTCTTGGAAGAAAAGTTATGACCAGCCTAGACAGCATATTAAAAGCAGAGACATTACTTTGCCAACAAAGGTCCGCCTAGTCAAAGCTATGGTTTTTCCAATAGTCATGTGTGGATGTAAGAGCTGGACTGTAATGAAAGCTGAGCACCAAAGAACTGATGCTTTTGAACTATGGTATTGGAGAAGACTCTTGAGAGCCCCTTGGACTGCAAGGAGATCCAACCAGTCCATCCTAAAGGAAATCAGTCCTGTATATTCTTTGGAAGGACTGGTGCTAAAGCTGAAACTCCAATACTTTGGCCACCTTGTATGAAAAACTGACTCATTTGAAAAGACCCTGATGCTGGGAAAGATTGAAGGTGTGAGGAGAAGGGGACGACAAAGGATGAGATGGTTGGATGGCATCACCAACTCAATGGACAGACATGAGTTTGAGTAAACTCCCGGAGTTGGTGATGGACAGGGAGGGCTGGTGTGCTGCAGTCCATAGGATCACAAAGAGTCGGATAAGACTGAGCGACTGAACTGAACTCCACATTTATTCCTCATACAACATGATAATAGGCAAATCTATCTATTATGTTTGCAATGACTGGCCCATTTATTAATTAAGGCATCAACAGTGAGCAACATTAAACAAAAACATATTTGAGAGAGAAGAGCTATACACATTTTCTATACAAAAATGAGTCCTACTGATTAAACGCACTGAATGGAGAGTAGTTGCCTTACCTGGAGTCTTTATCCCAGGCTGACTTGTTTGATGAGATAGTAAGAGAAATCTACTTATTCTCTTCAGAAAGTAAACAAATTTCTTCCCTGAAAGAGGAACAAAAAGCCAGGGCTTTGGAGTTATGAAACAACGAGTGTGTAGTAGATGCAAGTGGAAATCGGGAGGAGCCTGTGATGGAAGTAGGGGTGATGAGCTCAGATGCACAGCTCCCCTACTCTGACCTGTACACCTGTCAAACAACCCCTGTCTGTGCTGTGCTTAGACAGTCAGTCATGTCTGACTCTTTGTACCCCAGGGACTGTAGCCCACCAGGCTCCTCTGTATGTGGGGATTCTCTGGGCAAAAATACTGGAGTGGGTTGCCAGGCCCTCCTCCAGGGGATCTTCCAAACCCAGGGATTGAATCCAGGTCTCCATCACCATACATTTACTAGTTGCCTTCTCCAAACTGAGTTGATCAGAGTGCCTCTCCTGAAATCTAAAAATTGTGAGTGAGATGCAGAGACTGAAAGATTCTGGAGGAAAGTTTTTTAGAATAAAAGTTCCACTATTGGAGTGGGGAGTAGGACAGAATCTAGAGGCATCCTGAATCCACCTTTCCCCAGGTCATTCAGAACACCCTCAATTCTATGTGACCCCAGTATTACTAGAGAAGGGTTTCATCAACTATCTGGAGAGGTACCCATTTATTTTAAATTTCCAAGCCACCACTCACCAGTGCTTTTGTAATATATGATTAAAATGATTTACTCTAATTCCAGTCTAACCAAGAGAGAAACATCAGACAAGTCTCAGTTAAGGGATGGTATACAAAAGATCCAATTAGAGAGACCAAAACTGTCAAGGTCATCAAAAACAGGAAATTCCCATAAATTATCATAGTCAAGAGAAGTCTAAAGACACAATAATTAAATGTAATGTGGTGCCCTAAATGCAGTCCTGGAACAGAAAAAAAGACATCAAGTAAAACCTAAGGAAATCCAAATGACTATGGACTTTAGTTAATAACAATTTATCATTACTGGTTTACTGATTGTGACAAATGTATCATGCCGACATAAGATGTTAGAAAAAATGGAAATAGGATGTAGGGTACATTTTACGTTAACCTAAAATTGTTCTAAAAAATAAGTTTAACTTAAAAAAAAAATGAAGTACATACTGGAAAAATGAAACAGGAAAAAAAGATGAACAAAATATAAGCTCAAACTTAATTATTACATTCAGTGGCCATAGTTTTATAACTGTAAGAACAAATAATATCTAGAAAAAAGAAAAGATAAGGAAAACTGTGTACCTTATCTACAGAAAGCATATGTATAAGTGAATAAGTAATTTTTTCATTCTGCATTGTAACTAAACAAATATGTGTGCGAGTGGGAGTCCCCATATGAAATGCTTAAATGCGTGTTTTGAAGGCACATCATATTTTTCAGTATTAAAGTTCTTAACATGGCAAACAAGCATGCTTTGTGCTTGTTAATATATCTGCTTTATTAATAGTCTGGATTGATCATAATGGTCTCACTGGTCAAAATGTATATCTAAATTATTTCTGTGCTTTGTTTTAATAACACTGACAGTACAGAAATCTGTCTCACTGAGGTATGTTGAGAGGAGAGAGATGATTTTTATAGTAATTTTAGCAAACTTAGATAATTCATGTCTGATTTTTATCCAAAACGAAGACAGCAATCTTTTTTTCAAAATTCAGGTTTAATCCTTATTCAGTAACCACTTCCAAAAACTCACTCTACAAAGTTATAATTTAATCTAAATTATCTCTCAATGAAAGGAGTGACTGTCAGTCCATAGATTTTCAATGTAAAGATCTTTTCATGGAAAATACAATGCAAAAATGCTGCCAAAATCCAGAAGGTGTTTGGTGATTTATAGTTTTGAAATTTCAAGACTGTAACCTTTTGACCATTGTTTTTAAATTATGAAACATGCCATAACCATGTGTAGGAACTCTGTTCTTCTAAGTGTGTACCTTTTGTTCTTGTCCTTTGATCTTATCTGCCATTCAAAATCATGCTACACCTTTTCCTTGTCTAGAAGTATTAGCGTCATTATAAGGATATCATTATCACCAAGGATAGCAGACCAATAAGCAAATCCAGCTGTCCAATTTACCCTTTTAACAAGATGAGATCCAACAGAATTCTTGTCTTTCAGGAACATTAAGCTTTTGTTCTATAAATAGATTAAGCATTCTCAGCTTCTCTTCTCCACAATCATGGTGCCTCAATGTGCAGTGAAAGTCACTTATAGTTCATCTTCCATATTATAATAGTAAAGAAAGAATTATCTAGAACTTAATGCATTACTCTTTATTGACAATTTTTCTGTCACTCAGCACATTGCTTATTTTGACTGATTTTTGTCATAGCAAGACTTTCTTAGTAAATGAAGCAGTACATTAATTTCCTTTTGGTCCAACCTCCTTGACCTGGGCTATCCAGTGCAGAAAGTTTTCTTTTCACCACAGCTGTGACATCAGAGTATATTTCCACACAGAACTAGCTCTGAAACATACCGTTAATTTTATAATCCATCACAGTTTTACACATTTTGGAGCCAATTGTAACTGTTGACAATGAACCTGAAAAACATGAATTCTTCAAACTGCCATCATCAAATTGGAGATATATGAAAAAAAAATTGCAAGTACAGCAATATATGTGCATAAGTCAAGGTGCAATGAAACATACATTTCTAGCTTATTTATTCTTTAAGTTGGTTTTCTGTATCAATACCCAGCTTAAAAATATACCAAGGGACTTCCCTGGTGGTCCAGTGGCTAAGACTGGGGGCACAGGTTCAATCCCTGGTCAGGGAACTAGATCCCAGGTGCCAAGACTAAGACCCAGTACAGCCAAATGAACAAAAGTAAAAATAAATTTCAAAATAAAAAATATAAATCAAGCTACTGTGTCATTGAAAAGTGACACTGAATAACCCATCTCTAAGCAAACATCTTTAAAACAGTTTCAATAATATGTAATTTTTAGTGCTGGCAACATGAACTTCCATTTTATACATGAAATAATAAGTATCTATTTCTCCCATCTTTTTAATTCTACATGTTTTCTTTCAAAGATTTCCTTTGGTTTTGAATTTATTTCTTTATGTTTGGGGTAAAAAGGCAACTTAAATCTTGATGGTTTTATTGTTTCATTACCTAGTACATCTCTGAAAATTGAAGCCAACAATATATCAAAAGATTAATACATCATGACCAATTGGAGCTTATCCCAGGAAATCAAGGCTGATTTAACACTCTAAAAGCACAGTGTAAACAAACTAAGAAAAATTATCTCAGTAGATATAGAAAAAGTACTTGACAAATTCCAACATTAATTCCATGAATTTCTGATAAATACTCTTAGCAAACTAAGAATAGAAACTTCCACAACTTGATAACAAGAATTTACAAATAACCTACAGCTAACATCATATTTAAAATAAAAGGCAGAGAGTTGATGTGGAGTGGGAGGTGGGGGAAGTGGTTCAAGATTGGGAACTCATGTACACCTGAGATGAAAAAAAAATAAAAATTTAAAATTAAAAAAAAAAAAAGAATTTATAAAGAACAAAATAAATAAATAAAATAAAAGACAATAATAACAGAAGTCTTAATAACAAAGACAGACTTCTGCTTCGTTATCAGCTGAATTTTGTGTCCCTAATTCAAAGTGCCTCAGAATGTGACTATATTTGCAGACAGGGCCTTTACTGGAGTTCATATGAATGGGCCCTCATCCAATGACTGGTTCCTTTATACAGGAAAAGGAGATTAGGATACAGACACACAGGCAAAACCACTGTGGGGGCACAGTGAAAAAGTAGCCATCTACGAACCAAGGAGAAAAGTCTCAAAAGAAACCAAAGCCTCTAATACCTTGATCTTGGACTTCTAACTTCTAGAAATATGAGAAATAAGTTTATGTTGTTCAAATATACTCATTCTGTAATATTTTATTATAATAGCCCTAGCAAACTACTATACTCCCTACAATCAGAAAAAAAGATAAGTGTGTCTCTTCTCACCACTTCTCTTTACTAGTGTTCTGGATGTATAGGGAGTTCAAGAAAAAGAAATAAAAGCCTAAAATGGGAAGGAAAAGAAAACTATTNAAAGTCTCAAAAGAAACCAAAGCCTCTAATACCTTGATCTTGGACTTCTAACTTCTAGAAATATGAGAAATAAGTTTATGTTGTTCAAATATACTCATTCTGTAATATTTTATTATAATAGCCCTAGCAAACTACTATATTCCCTACAATCAGAAAAAAAGATAAGTGTGTCTCTTCTCACCACTTCTCTTTACTAGTGTTCTGGATGTATAGGGAGTTCAAGAAAAAGAAATAAAAGCCTAAAATGGGAAGGAAAAGAAAACTATTTTTCTTTGCAGATGATAAGATCATGTAGAAAATTTTATGGAATCTCCAAAAAGAAGAACAGAATTATCAAGTAAGTTTAGCAAAGCTGCCATGTACAAAATCAGCATACAAAGTTTTACTTCATTTCCATACACTAGCAACAAAAATGGAAACTGAAATGAAATTTCAAATCATTACTATTTACAGTAACTTTTCAGTTCAGTTCAGTTCAGTCGCTCAGTCGTGTCTGACTCTTTGCAACCCCATGAATCGCAGCACACCAGGCCTCCCTGTCCATCACCAACTCCCGGAGTTCACTCAGACTCACATCCNCTAGACTAACTCTGGTCATCATTTACAAACTTATACTCTATCAAATTATACTGTGGTTATATACACAAATATCAAATTATTTTGCTATACACATGAAACTGATAACTAATAAAGTACTGTATGTCAGTTATACCTCAATGAAAAAATAGCTTGTGAGGAATATTCCTAGCGCATTTATTTGTAATAATAAAAACTGGAAGCAAGCCAAGTATACAGATAAACTGGTATAACCATGCAATGGAATTCCACTCAGCAGTGTAGAAGAACTCATCATTGGCCACTGAACAACACGGATCAATGTCAGAATAATTATGATATGTGAAAGATGCCACACTGAAAAATCAGAAGCATATACTGCATGATTCCACTTACACAAAATTCTAGAGAACCTAAACCGATCTAAAGTGATAGGAAATATATCAGCAGTTGCCTGGGGGTGGGATGGGGGAAGGAGGAACAAAACGCACACCAGAAAACTCCTGAGGGTGACAGACATGTTCATTATCTTGATGGTGGTGGTCTTTTCCCAAGGGTATTCATATGGCAAAACTTACCAAATTATACATAAACTGTAAGTATGGAGTTTTTATTTACATCAGTTACCCCTCGATAAAGCTTTTATTTAGTAGGACAGATTAAAATTTTAATTATGCTTTTAAAAAGTAAACTGTTTTTAAAAATTTAAAGCACACATACACAAACTACCATTTAATTCCTGAGTGTTGTACAATGTAAACTTTCACCGAAATACAATTAGAAAGCAGTAAAAAGTCCGAGTTGGAATATCATTAGTTAGTAAATTTAAATATTTTTGGAAAACTCTAGATACTGTACATACTATATTTCACATCTACCCCTACCCCATCTTGGATAGTCTCTCTACCTTAGGGTACAAGAGACTCCATAGGTTCTAAAGGAAGGAAGTTTCTTTAAGAGTGACCCAAGTCCTTTTTCCCAAATAATTGTTAGGATCTCACTGAAGATGCCCATAGAATACACTTTCAGAAACATTTTTGTAGGTTCTAAGTCATAGTAGAAATCAAGTGAGGGTGAAAAAGGCTGAGTGGTAGCTTCCAGCCGTAATGTTTTAAGCATCTATGACACTCAAAATTTGAACCATTAAGCTGGACCCAAGCTATGATTAAAATATATGCTAGAAACACTTCCATGCCATTTCAATTACATTTCAAATTTTGCAAAAGGAACAGAGGAAATAAAAAGAAACATTAAGATCCAAAGTCAATAGATCATCTGATTTTGCTCCTTATAGGTTTTATCACATTCTGCCCTCATCACATTTCCCTATCATTGCAGCTTCAAGGTTATCCGTATGCTTTGCAGATTGTTGGTTCTTCCACAAGTTTACATCTTTATAGTTCCATGTGTAAAAGGATAACCATCACCTAGTTAAAAATACAAGCATTAATTTCAAATCTTTGAAATCTGCCTTCAAAAACCACCCTAGCACATGTATCAATGATCATTTTATATTCTTCATACATTTTCAAATGCAGATATATTTTTTTAAAAAAATCAATCCTGCCTGATTGGGTCTCTTGGGACCCCCCCTTTTTATTTATCCTTTCTCTTACCTCCTACCTCCTTGAAGGTATTCTTACATTCTTAAATTCCAAACCTGTCTGCAATAGCACTAAATAGAGTATCAGGAAAAAATGGGCTATTCAGCCAGAGCAGAAAAGCCTTGCCTAACTTCAAGATAACTCATGCTCCCTTGGACACCCCAGACAGGCTGCTCTTGATGGTGTGGGATTAACACACCAGATGGCTATTTTTTCAACTTTCTGAGATAAGTCTTCCAAGCAGTTTTAGAAGGAAAAATATCTAGGAAGGAGACTGACTTCTCTTCCTCTCTTTGTGACACTGTGAATACAAATTCCCACCACAGTCGTGTAAACACAACTCGCTTGGCCATATATATACTTTCTACACACTTTTCATTCTTTCTTGATCTCCCATCCTCTGGGCAGCCTCTAAGTACCTTCACAGCACTTTAGCCATCAGAGAAGATAGAAAAAAAGACAACAGCTGCTCCGTATCTCAGACTCTGTGGACAACTCCCCTGGTCATTGTACCTGCATTGGGGCTTCTGTGTTACTTGAGGAGTTAAAAAAGTGAGTCCCCAAAAGGGAAAACATGGACTTCCTGATATCCTGTGAGATTTCTTTCATTGTCTTGAAAATGAATTCTATAATTAAAGAATTTGGGGTACTTCATAGAATCCTTTGGTTTTCATGAAAACCTCTCTCTTGGCCTTGTACTAATCCAAAACACCTTCACACTCATTATCACACTTAATTCTCACTGTAGCCCTATAGCATAAGCTGTGCAGAAGTCACTGTGTCCATTTAATAGGTGAGAAACAGAAGGGTTCTATTGACTCATTGAACTGGAAAATTCAAGTTCTGACCAAGCCCAACTGAATCCAGGATTCCCAATTACATCCCTTGCATATCCAACATCCATCCAGAGGAGGTAAGTATCTTGCCCAAGATCACATAAGTGAGGTCAAGATGGGAACAGCAGTCTCCAAATGCCAAATCTTAATGCTTTCTCACAGTTTCCTCTGGTGAAAAGAGAAAGAAGCCCAAAGTTCTCTACTCGGGATTAATTTTCCCCTGAACTACACTCCCATAGTCCAGTGCAGGTTCAGGTCACAGTGCCTTAGAGCTTTCTGCTGATATGTCTTCCTTGCTTGTGAAGGCAGATACTATCTTATTCACCACTCAGTAGATGTCTTTTAAATTGAGTTAACACTGAATATAATTTATTAATGGTTTTTCTCAATACACAGTCTGTCTCACAAGACACACATACACACACACACAGAAAAGACTTAGGTGGAACTTCAAAGAGAGTCTTAACTCTCACCTTTCAGTTCAGTTCAGACGCTCAGTCGTGTCCGACTCTTTGCGACCCCATGAATCACAGCACACCAGGCCTCCCAGACTCTCACCTTTTAATGCTTTATAACTCAAGACAAGAGAGAGTGACATGGACAGGCACAGTGAACTCTGATAAGATAAACATAAAAAAGAGGCAGTCAAGAATTGATAAGATGTTGAATAAACTAGGACTTTTAGCTGCAGTCATTGAGGTAAGGAGCCCAGTACCAAAAAAAATTCTATCAGCTCATAGACCTGGAAAATCTAAGAGGTATACAACTGAAGATATAGCTGAATCCAAGGCTTCCAGTTATATCATTTGGATGTCCAGTTTCCATCTCAAACCTAACATATCAAAACCTGAGCTCCTGTTCTCCCTCCAAAACCTTGCTCCTCATGTAAATTTTGCATGTCAGTAAATTGCAACTCCATCCCTCAATTATTCAGGCAAAACACTCTGGAGTCCTTCTTCACTCATCTCTTTCTCTGACCCACTCACATCCAATTCTTCATCATACTGTGGCTCTACCTTGAAAACACATCCCTAGTGCAACCTGCTGGCTACTTCTCCCANTTGCATGTCAGTAAATTGCAACTCCATCCCTCAATCATTCAGGCAAAACACTCTGGAGTCCTTCTTCACTCATCTCTTTCTCTGACCCACTCACATCCAATTCTTCATCATACTGTGGCTCTACCTTGAAAACACATCCCTAGTGCAACCTGCTGGCTACTTCTCCCGAACCATCACCCATCTAAATAATTATAGTAGCCCTTGCCTTCTTAGAGTCAACTTTCAATTTAACAGCAAGGGTGATGCTGTAGAGCAAGTAAGTCAGGTCCCTTTGTTCCTCTTCCCGAAACCCACAGAAACTTCCCCTGTCACTCCACATAAAAGCCAACGTCCTCACAATGCCTATGAGGCCCTATGATATATTTTCTCCTCACCTTTGGGACCTCACCTCCCCTTCGGCCTCACATTCACTTAGCTCCAACCACACCGGCCTCCTTTCTCTTCTGCAAATATATCTAGCATGCTCTCACCTTGAGAGCATTTCACTTTCTCGGAAAGATACTCTCTCAACATTCAAAAAACTAAGATCATGGCATCTGAACCCATCACTTCATGGCAAATAGATGGGGAAACAATGGAAACAGCGATAGACTCTATTTTCTTGGGCTCCAAAATCACAGTAGATGGTGACTGTAGCCGTGAAATTAAAAGATGCTTGCTCCTTGAAAGAAAATCTATGACAAATCTAGACAGCATACTAAAAAACAGAAACGTTACTTTGCCGACAAAGGTGCATATAATCAAAGCTATGGTTATTACAGTAGTCATGTATGAATGTGAAAGTTGGACCATAAAGAAAGCTAAACACCAAAGAATTGATGCTTTTGAACTGTGGTATTGGAGAAGATGCTTGGACTGCAAGGAGATCAAAACAGTCAATCCTAAAGGAAATCAGTCCTGAATATTCATTGAAAGGACTGAAGCTGAAATTCCAATAGTTTGGCCACCTGATGCGAAGAACTGACTCTTTGGAAAAACCCTGATGCTGGGAAAGACTGACACGACTGAGCGACCGAACAACTCTCAAAATTGCAAAAATCTCCACCACGGCCATCCAATATTCCATTGTCTTTCCTCATTATTTATCTCTACAGCACTTATATAAAATGCCCTACAGCATACTAATGTGCTCTGCTTATTGTCCATCTCACTCCAGTTAGTTAGTTCAGTCTCTCAGTCATGTCTGACTCTTTGCTACCCCAAGGACTGCAGCACACCAGGCTTCCCAGTCCACACACCAACTCCCAGAGCTCGCTCAGATTCATGTCCGTTGAGTCAGTGATGCCATCCAACCATTTCGTCCTCTGTCATCCCCTTCTCCTCCTGCCTTCAATCTTTCCCAGCATCGGGTCTTTTCCAATGAGTCAGTTCTCCACATCAGGTAGCCAAAGTATACCCATCTGACTCCACTAGAATGTAAATTCCTNTCTGTCATCCCCTTCTCCTCCTGCCTTCAATCTTTCCCAGCATCGGGTCTTTTCCAATGAGTCAGTTCTCCACATCAGGTAGCCAAAGTATACCCATCTGACTCCACTAGAATGTAAATTCCTTTCTCCATTGGAGGACGCCAGTGTGTCCCATGCAGAAGTGATGGACAGTTACCTTGTTGCCCTTCATCTGCACAGAACTATCTCACCTGAGCCCTAACTCTCACAAAGCTCTGTTCAGCTTTTTTTGAGTTTCCTTTTCCATTTGGGGTCAGACTTTGCCCTGGAGCCAGGCAGCACAACAAGACACCATTCTGCCTTCTGTTAGGAAGGCTGAAGACATTATCTTCCTAGGGAGCAGCAGGTGCGCAGAACTAAACTTCCTTCCTCTCCTCCAGTCAAAACCCAGAAATTGTCAGACCTACCATCTCAGCCACAGAGACCCAAGTGTTACATGTGTGTCATCATGAGCCAGATTGGGGGCAGAGAGGGAAAGGAAATAGCCCCATGACCTCATGTATAGTTGGAAATAGGGGACTTCCCCGATGGTACGGTGGATGGGAATCCTCCTACCAATGCAGGGGACATGGGTTCAGTCCCTTGTCCGGGAAGATTTTGCATGCCTCAAAGCAACTAAGCCTGTGGCAACAACTGAGCCTCACTCTAGAGCCTGAGAGCTGCAACTACTGAGGCCACGTGCTGCAGCTAGAGCCCATGCTCTGCAACAAGAGAAGCCACCACAAAGAGAAGCCCGAGCACCCCAGCCGAGAGTAGCTCCCACTTGCCACAACTAAAGTCCACACAAGGCGAGGAAGACCCAGTCCAACCAAAAATAAACACATAAACAATCTTTTTAAAAGGTGGGACTGGGACCCTCCAGTTGTGAAAAAGATTGCTGACTGGCCAACATCCATTCTGCCTTCTTTAATTACAAAGCTCCAGTGTTTTAGCTGGGCAGCCTATGTGGTCATGAATAAACTCTGGCCAATAGCATGTAAGAAATGAGGTGCGCCACCTACAGGTTGTGCTTCTAAAAGGAAACGTGCATGTGTGCCTCCTGGACAGATTTTTCCCACCTCTGGTTAGAGGAACAAGAGGAAAATCCCATGGGTGGAGGAGCCTGGAAGGCTGCAGTCCATGGGGTCGCTAGGAGTCGGACGCGACTGAGCGACTTCACTTTCACTTTTCACTTTCATGCATTGGAGAAGGAAGTGGCAACCCACTCCAGTGTTCTTGCCTGGAGTGTCCCAGGGATGGGGGACCCTGGTGGGCTGCCGTCGCACAGAGTCGGACACGACTGAAGCGACTTAGCAGCAGCAGCAGCAGCACTGCCCTGGACCACTTCCCTCTGAGCTGTCAGAAGAGGGAGAGTCAGTTTCTATGTCGTCTGAACAACTGAACCTTGGGATTCCTCTGTTACAGCAGGCTGTATACTAACACAAGTACACTTAGGGTGTCTTTTTGGCCACAGATTCTTTCCAGATCAAAAGAAAATAACTGAAACTTACTGCAAAGAAATAGAGGTCAAATTAAGGTTTCTGAGTTCCAGACCCAATTCTGCTACCAAATGCTGGAATGTCTGACATTATAAATTCTCAGAGCTGCTATTCGTACTAATATGGAGTAATCTAAAGAAAAATTGCTAATATCCTATCATTGTTAATTTGTTAATGTTTATATATATACAGAATTTATAAGTATAGAATATTTCTTGAAAATATCAACAAAATTGTTTGGAGTGGCTACCTCTGAAGATGGGAGGTAGGGAGTTGGAGCCAAAGGTCTTATATTTGGTGCCTTTTGAATGTTACCATTTATAACTATGCAAAAAGAGTAATATTAAGCCTCAAAAAAGTGAACCAATCTCAAATAAATGGCTGGAATGGCTAAAATGTTAATCTCACCCTCTTTAGGTAGCCCACAGGGATGCAGTGAGAGGAAAATACAGCACTTTTTAAGGCCACTGTTGTCAATGGATGAGAAAGCAAAGTTGCTTTTGGACATGTCTCTCTATAGCTTTCAAAAAACATGCAAGAAAAATCAGCTTTCCCCAGTATATTTGTTTGCTTCCAATGGAGGCAAAAGTCAATCAGCAGCAGCCTAGCATCTTGAGATCCCTGCCCTCTCCTCCCCCACATGTCCACATCATCACTTTGTAAAGGTCACCCCACCGTGAAGGGGTTGCCAAGTCAGGGTAGAGACAGCTCAGCCAAGGCCCTCATTACACTGATCCGTGCTGTCTTCCATCCTTCATCAGCACTGAAGTCAATATTTCATCTGGGAGCTAAAATTAAGTCATCACCCCTCCTGAGAGCAACACCACTCCTGAAATAAAAATTTTACAACATTAGGTTGGAGGAGGATCACTTAGCATTTGAAAACACTTCCCCTGTGACCTTGAGCTTTTATCGCTTGGGAGCCAAAATAAAACCTCTGAGGCAAGATGTATGAATAAATAATTAACCATGAAAATAAAATCAGCACTGAAAAAGAAGTGGGTCCTTCCCATTTACAGGCAAAGTTTCTTTTGTGGATGTCAATCTTTCTTCTGTGCTCAGTGCATTTTTAAAGAAAAAAAAAAAAATTCCAAGATGTGCCAGCCCGACCTAACCATAGGAGCTGTGAAAACATGAGGACAAATTCTGCCTCTTTCATATGTCTTCCTGGATTTTCAGAACACTTTCAGGTCACTGAGACCCCAAGGGACAATGCCAACTCTTATTGTCCATCCTTGGCCCCTTCTCCCCACCCTTCCCAACAAGAGCAGAACATGGGGGTGCTCTACCCAGGGTTTACCAGTTAGCTCATGTCCTTCCCAGGTGAGATGCTGGGCTGGGAAAGCAGCAATGATTCCAGTCCTTTAGAGAAGACATTGGGGCTCATACAACCCTCATCTCAGCTGAGAGTTCTCTAAGAGCAACTCATCTGGTGGAACAAAATGATAATACTGGAGAGAGATCAACTCACTTTCCAGGCAACATAGACAAAATCAAACAAAGAGACCCCCCTGGGACTTCCTTGGTGGTCCAGTGGTTAAGATTTTGCCTTCCAATGCAGGGAGACCAGGTTCAATCCCTGGTTGGGGAGCTAAGATCCTACCATGCCTCCTGGCCAAAAAAAAAAGACACAAAACATAAAGCAGAAGTAATATTGTAACAAATTCAATGAAGACTTTTAAGATGGTCCACATTAAAAGAGAAGGAGAGCTCTCTCTCTCTCTCCTTTAAATGAAAACTCAGCATCCAGAGAAAACCAGAAAGCCAGCCTGCTGGCCTTGGCTCTGGTCCTCCTGAGAGCTCTCAGGAGTACTGCAATTGCCTTTTGCTCACTGAAGCACTTGCCCCTGCTGCTGCCACACCCTTCCAGCCTGTTCTCACCTGTTCCCACGATTTCCCTGGGCAGCCCTGGAGTTGCAACCAAATCTCCCCAGTGCAAGGAGAGGAACACAAAGAGAAGAGGCCTTGCTGCCCCACAGAAGGGAATAGGAGTGTCGGACCTTCTGGAGAGCACAGAGCCAAGGGACCTCTGAGCACGTCCCGGATCCACAATCCATGAAGATGCAAAAAATGAAACTGAAAATCTCCGCTTTTTATTTTCACAGCTCCTACTGTTTTTCTTTCAACTGCTCTAATCTGCCTCCCTGGTGACTCATTTGCGTCATGTATCTCTGAAAAAAGATAATGCCTCAAACCATTCTGCAGCCCAACCACCTGCCAAGGGTCAGAAGGAGGCCCTTCCTGGCCTTAAAATTCTCCTTTTGGAAAGGGACAGAAGAGGGGAGGAAGGGGGCAGGGAGAAGGGCAAGGAGTCCTCCGGAGAGCAGCCTGGCTCTGGGAGGGTCCCTTTCCTCTATTCTACTCAAAACAGAAGTCTACAGGTAGACGAAGAACCCTGTTTCCAGCAACGAAGACAGCAGAGACACTGTTCCCATTAAATGGAGATGAAAGCTCTTACAGCTCCCAAACTTGCTCTCAGAAGTGAGGTTCATTTTAAGAATTCCTCCAGCAGTTGTAGGACCCTAAGTCTTGTTTTACCTTCAGCATGCCAGGACTCCCACGCTTCCTGATTTATGCTGGGACCTTGGGTGGATTTCCTTCTCCACGCAGTCTCTCACATTGAATTTCCTTCTTAAAGACTCTCTTGAGATAATATTAGCACTTTGTAAACCCAAAGCCTGAAACCAATGGCAGTTTGTCTATTTGTCTAACAAACTACTCACTTCTGTTCCATAGTCCTGGCCAACTTAAACTGCTGGCTATTAATCTTATTCTTAAATCATTTTTTTATTCTTGCCATAAATGTTTTTAAGCACCCTTATTGAGGACTAATTGACATACAATAAACTCCAAATGTTTAAATGTACAGCTTGGTAGATTTTAGCAAATGTAAACATCCATAAAACCATCCCTCCAGTCAAGGTAAGAAATAGACCCATCACTTTCAAAAGTTTCCCAAGCTCTTCTAAAATCCAGATGATAGCAAAATAACATTGGTTTTGCCCAAGATCTGACTGTAACCAGCTGTGTGCCCTTGGGCTACTTTGAAAGTTCTCATTTCCTCACGTGTCAAATGAGCAGATTGGACTAAATGATCTCATCTAGCAAGGAAGGACCAAGCCTTCTTCTAATCCAGTCTTGAAACCAAACATCAAGGCTGAATGGTCACCCATGGGTTTCTTCATTTTTCTTTCTGCCCAAAGAATTCATTCTCCAGCTACTTGATATGATGCATGGCATTGTAGTGTTTAAATTCTTGGAACAAAATTCCATCCACACCCAGTTGCACTTCTAACAGGACAAGTGTGGTCATCTAGGTCCCCAGCCTCAGAAGGGGCATGCATGCACTTGGAGCTAAGTTTAATTCTGTCCCCTTGCCATCTTGAAATTCTTAATAATTTTGTCCTTGAATTTGGGCTTAGTAAGTGTAACAGTTTTCCTAGTGGCTCAGAAGTAAAGAATCCACCTACCAATGCAGGAGACTCAAATTCAATCCCTGGGTCAGGAAGATCCCCATGGAGAAAGAAATGGCAACCCACCCAGTCTTCTTGCCTATGGACAGATGACCCTGGCAGGCCACAGTCCACAGGGTCACAGAATCAGACACAAGTTAGCAACTGAAGAACAAACAAAGCAACAAGTAAAGTCCATAGGACAGTAGAACAGGGGACCTGAGATTTGTCTCACATGCTTCCTACCAACCAACATTCCCCCACCTTCTCTTCTCTCAGCGTCTCAGCGGTCTGCTATCTCTGCCCTGCTACCCTGGTCGCTCCTTACTGATCCCATCCCTAAAGCACTGTGTACCCCACTGGACTGGAAACAAAGTTACACTAGGGGGAGCCGCTGCACTCTGCCTTCATCCTCTGCCCCCAGCGCAGAGAGGATCAGAGAGCAATGTTCACTCCATAGCATCTCAAGACGGAGTCATCCTGCACTTGACTGGCAGTGCCACCACACATTTGACGGGCAACTGGGGGACAGGGAGGGGCAAACTCAATCCAGGTACTGAGCACACCCAGCCACAGGTTAGGGCAGCTGGCATGAGGAAAACGGAGACTGACTTCACCACCCTACTGGGCCTCACATTTTCATTTTGCACTGGGACCCACAGAGCATCTCCAACATCATATTTTGTGAATATGAATTGCCTGGTATAGTCTAGGAATCAACAGGACAGTCCCTCATCCATGCGATGTCAAGAGGTAAGGCAGGAACAGACATTTCAGAGTGTTAATGGATATTGGGACTTCTCAGATGGTACAATGGATAAAAAATTGCCTGCCAATTCTGGAGACATGGGTTCAACCACTGGTTTGGGAAGATTCCACGTGCTGCTGGCAGTCAAAGCCCATGCACCACAACTCCTGAGCCCGTGAGCTACAGCTACTGAGCTCACGAACCCTAGGGCCTGAGAGCCACCGCTAATGAGACCCTGTGCTGCAGCTACTGAAACCTGAGCTCCCTAGAGCCGGAGAGCCCCAACTATGAAGCCCATGCACCCAGAGCCTGCGTTCCACAAGAGAAGCCACCACAATGAGAAGCCCACTCATGCCAACAAAAAGGAGACCCACTCACTGCAACTAGAGACAGCCTGCACACCACAACAGACTCAGCACAGCCAAAAATATAAATAAATAAAAGTTATAAATAAAAACAAAGTAAGACGATGGCACCCCACTCCAGTACTCTTGCCTGGAAAATCCCATGGACAGAGGAGCCTGGTGGGCTTCAGTCCATGGGGTCTCGAAGAGTAGGACACAACTGAGTGGCTTCACTTTCACTCTTCACTTTCATGCATTGGAGAAGGAAATGGCAACTCACTCTAGTGGTCTTGCCCGGAGAATCCCAGGGACTGTGGAGCCTGGTGGGCTGCCGTCTATGGGGTCGCACAGAGTCGGACACGACTGAAGCGACTTAGCAGCAGCAGCAGCAGCAGCAATGGCTATTTAATGATCCTCTGCCCCCTGGTCATGTCACCCGGGCACAGGCAGAGACGATAAACAGTCTATAGCTGGTTCAAGGAGCCACACAAAATGGTGTTAGGCAAACTGGAGCTGAACTGTAGTGGTAGCCAGGTTGAACTGTTCTTTCAGGTTGCAGGGGTAGAAGCATCTGAGTAGATGGCACGCCTTCCTGGTCTGTTCATAGGTCAGGGGTCTGCCCAACCTCCTCCAGACACTTCTCCCACCACCTCACTATGGCCTGAAATGGGCTTGAATAGAAAATAACACCTATATTAGTTTGCTAGGGCTGCTGTAGCAAAGGACCATGAACTGGGCTTGGAACAACAGAACTTTACTGCCTCACAGTTCTAGAAGCTGGAAGCCTGAGATCAAAGAGTCAGCAGATTTTGGTTCCTTCTGCTGTGAAGAAAAATCCAAGCCTCTTCTCCTGGCCTCTTCTCTAGCCTTTGCCGATTTGCAGGGAACCTTTGGTAGTTCTTGGCTTGTAGAGGCATCGCCCTGATCTCTGCCTTCAAGTTCATACTACATTTACCCTCTATATGTCTTTGTGCAAATTTCCTCTTTTGTAAGGACAGCCACCTTACTGGATTAGAACCCATCCCACTCCAGTATGACATCATCATCACTAATTACATCTGCAACAACTCTGTTTCCAAATAAGGTCTCCTTCTGACATCCAAGGGTTAGGATTCCAACATGAATTACAAGGGGAACACCATTCAGCCCATAATATCACCCATGCTTCAGTAGTTACTGCTGGGAGAGGAAGAACACTGGGCAGCTCAGAACTCTCACGAAGGGTAAGCAAGGTTTGATTAGAGAGGAGGGAACAATCTAAGGTCCTTTAGTTCTCGAATGTGGTTGAGGGTTNGATTCCAACATGAATTACAAGGGGAACACCATTCAGCCCATAATATCACCCATGCTTCAGTAGTTACTGCTGGGAGAGGAAGAACACTGGGCAGCTCAGAACTCTCACGAAGGGTAAGCAAGGTTTGATTAGAGAGGAGGGAACAATCTAAGGTCCTTCGGTTCTCGAATGTGGTTGAGGGTTAGGATGGAAGGTTGGAGGGAGAGAGAAAGAAAGAGAATAAAAGGTCATCACAGAACACAGGCATAAAAGAACATGTAAAACAATGACAGAGTCAAAGGACAACTAGCTCCACGAAAGATCTGAGCACAATCCTAAGGCTAAAGGAAAGCTACTTTTCAAAAAAGATTGCCTGTCTTCAGCCTGAAACTTCACTCTTGTTTTCCCAATCTGGAAACAAACCAACACACCAAACATACACACACACAACTACCATCAAATGACTCATCTTTAATAGTCTACCCTTTGTTGCAGCAAAAACCAGTGTCTCCCTCAAAGCTAGCTCTTCCAGCAATGGGTCCTTCATCTCCAACTGTACCCAAGCCTGAACCAGCACTTCTTAATTGTGTAAAGCAAAATCCTGCAGCCTTTGCAGGTCTGGATATCAGAAGCCTGTTAAAAAAGAAGAAAAGAAGTGAAATTGCTGCACCTTCCTGAAAAACAGCAATTAATTCAATGCTTTTTCAAATCGATTCATGTATTGTAATGTTCATGCAAGATGGCAGATGAGTATTCAAAATCCTATTTAGACCCCCTGCCTTATCAACAGTCAACCCCAGCACCTGCAGTCTCTTCTGCAATCTTGCTTTCCTAACAATATGCTTATGATGTTAGCTAACTGCTTATATAGCAGAGGAAAGGTGTGTGTATGTTCCAAAGAATAGGCACTTATTAACGGCCCTAAATGTTCAACAAATTAGCAGACTTTAAAAATTCATTAACACTTCTGTTCTTAATTCATGGACCTGTTTATTTAATAAATGTAAGCTCATAGTAAGGAGCTATTAGCATTTCACAATTGTTATTTGCGGGTATCTTGCAAAGTGATAAATTAGATGGAGTTTTACTTTTTTTTTTTTTTTTTGAAACCACATGTGTTGAAAACCTCTCTCCAAAAGGAAGAAACCAAGCCTTGCCCGGGGTGGAGTCACATGGTTTTGAATGGCCCAGTATTCCAAAATAACGACTGGAGTGAATAAATACTAAGTACTCCTTGCATCTCCCAAATAGTTTACCACATAGGTACCATCATTATCTACTGTATGGTCTTAAGTCCCGGGTAAGTGGTTGAGTCATTAAGAAGCAACAGCTGCCAAGAAAAAGAGATTCCAGAGATAAGAGTTATGTTGGTGGATGGGGAGAAGAGAACTTTTTAAAAAGGAGAAATGCAATCCACTTTTCTCAGAGTGCCAGGTATAGAAGGAGAGGTGAGAGGAAGAGGTGGGAGAGGCCCACTCCTTCCCAGATCAGCATCTATGAGTTGTTCATCTTTTCACAGTTTCCAGTTTGTTCTCCATTTCTGAAACTGCAAGTCCATAAACACTTATGTTCTTATTTTGTGTCCCCTTCTACTTGACGATGAGATTCTCAGCTCATATAATTTAGGGAATTAGAAGCTTTTGTATAATAGATGTATAATAAAAGTGGCATTCCCAAAGTGATGGTCAGCCCTCATTTGCTGAGTTTCTGGACACTGATGGACTTCACAGAAATTAGCACTGTCTATATGCACATTCACACAAACTTCATGCCCAAGCTCCAAACAAAAGAGGACGGCTTGGTGGGGAAAAAAACAAGGTAAGGGACCTGTATTTGTCAGCTAAGCCTTCCATAACAAAATACCACAGATTGGGTGGCTTAAACAAAGATATTTCTCACAGTCTGGAGAATGGAAGCCCATTATCAAAATGCCAGCAAGGTCAGGTTTTGGCGAGGGTTCTCTATTTGGCTCACAGACGGCCACCTTCTCATCGTGTCCTCACATGGAAGAGAGGGAAAGCAATCTTTCTCTTTCTCTTCTTATAAAGCCACTAACACCATTACTGGGGCTTCCCAGGTGGTGTAGTGGTAAAGAACCCACCCACCAATGCAGCAGATGTAAGATATACAGTTCCATCCCTGGATCAGGAAGACCCCCTAGAGAATGAAATGGCAACCTACTCCAATATCCTCGCCTGGAAAATTGCAAGAACAGAGAGCCTGATGGGCTACAGTCCATGAGATCGCACAACTAAGCATGCACGCAACCCCATCATTCGGGTCCCACCTTCATGGCTTCATCTAACCCCAACCATACCCCAAAGATTCATTTCTAAAAACCATCACATTAGAGGTTCAACATATGAATATTAGGGGGACACATTCTGTCCCCAGTCCCCCCAAATTTGTACCCATCTCTCATGCAAAATGTATTCATTTTATCTCAACAGTCCTAAAAGTCTGATATCTTTGCAGCATCAACTCTAAAGTCTCACCTAAATGTCATCTAAATCAGATATGAGTGAGACTCCAGGTACAATTCACCCTGAGGTAAGTTCCTCTCCAGTTCTGAATGTGGAAAACAAGACAAGTTCAGTTCGGTTCAGTCACTCAGTCACGTCTGACTCTTTGCGACCCCATGAACCTCAGCATGCATCACCAACTCCTGGAGTCCACCCAAACCCATGTCCATTGTATCAGTGACGCCATCCAATCATCTCATCCTCTGTCGTCCCCTACTCCTCTTGCCCTCATCTTTCCCAGCATCAGGATCTTTTCAAATGAGTCAGGTCTTCTCATCAGATGGCCAAAGTATTGGAGTTTCAGCTTCAACATCAGCCCTTCCAATGAACACCCAGGACTGATCTCCTTTAGGATGGACTGGTTGGATCTCCTTGCAGTCCAAGGGACTCTCAAGAGTCTTCTCCAACACCACAGTTCAAAAGCATCAATTCTTCAGCCCTCAGCTTTCTTTATAGTCCAACTCTCACATCCATACATGACTACTTAAAAAACCATAG
>SJYA01002291.1:489606-780007 GCA_006410615.1 Neotragus moschatus
ATTTCATGGCTGCAGTCACCATCTGCAGTGATTTTGGAGCCCAGAAAAATAAAGTCTGACACTGTTTCCACTGTTTCCCCATCTATTTGCCATGAAGTGATGGGACCGGATGCCATGATCTTAGTTCTCTGAATGTTGAGCTTTAAGCCAACTTTTTCACTCTCCTCTTTCACTTTCATCAAGAGGCTTTTTAGTTCCTCTTCACTAAAGGGTGGTGTCATCTGCATATCTGAGGTGATTGATATTTCTCCCAGCAATCTTGATTCCAGCTTGTGCTTCCTCTAGCCCAGTGTTTCTCATGATGTACTCTGCATGTAAGTTAAATAAGCAGGGTGACAATATACAGACTTGACATACTCGTTTTCCTATTTGGAACGAGTCTGCTGTTCCATGTCCAGTTATAACTGTTGCTTCCTGACCTGCATACAGATTTCTCAAGAAGCAGGTAAGGTGGTCTGGTATTCCCATCTCTTTCAGAATTTTCCAGAGTTTGTTGTGATCCACAAGACAAGTTATGTGCTTCCAAAACACCTTAGTGGGACAGTCATAGGATGCACAGCATCATTCCAAAAGGGAGAAACTGGAAAGAAGGAGTGATGGGTACAAAGCAAGTCCAAAACATAGCAAGGAACATTCCATGGATCTGTGGTTGGCAAGCTGGAGCCCTAGGAGAGTTAAGAGTGTGGTTTCAGGCTCAGCCTATGTCCAAAGACAGAAAAGTGATGGCTCTAAGGCAGGCAGAGAGAGAGAGTTCTCTCTACTCCAGTATTCTGTTCTATTCATGCCTTCAATGAGTTGCAATGAGGAGGGCAATATGCTTTACTCAGTCTACTAATCTCATCCTCAAACACCCTCACAGACATACCCAGAATAATGGTTAACCAAACATCTAGGCACCATATGATCAAGTTAAGTTGACACATAAAATTAACCATCACAGGGCACAGGGAAAATGAAGACAGCACTATGTTAGAATGGTTTCTGTCACTCCTTTCCATTTCCTCCCGGCTTCTTCCCGCTGACCAAGCATTGTCTTAACTGAATGAAGTGGGGAGAGGTAGGAGGAACCAGGAAGAAAATGGACAGGGTGGATGAAACAAAGAGAATTTCTCTTATTTTTACAAAAAGAATGTCTAAATGAGTTTGGGGCCAATGCACTTTTTGGATAAGAGTTAATTTGAAGTAATCTACCAGTTTATAGAGGCATTTTTAATAGTCCTTCTGTATTGGCCTATATCTCTAGTATAATAATGCATCAAATGGAACTGTAATATCTTCGTTGGGATTTGAAAAGAATTAACAAGACCAAGAAGAGATTTTAAAAAAAGAAAGAAAGAAAAAGAAAGGCGTTAGGGACTTCCCTGATGGTCCAGTGGCTAAGACCGCGCTCCCAATGGCGGGGGCCCAGATTCCATCCTTGATCAGAAAACGAGATCCCACATGCCACAACTAGGAGTTCACATGTCACAACTAAAGAACCTGAATGTTGCAACAAAGATTGAAGATCCTGCAATGCCACAACTAAGACCTGGTGGAGCCAAATAAATAAATAAATATTTTTTAAAAAAAGAGAGAGAGAGAGAGAGGTGTTTGTAAGCTCCTGCAATGTCCCTGACTTTGTCTCCTGCCCAAGAGCTCTTTGAAGTAGGCATTGTTATCCTCATATTACAGATGGGGAAGGGCTTCCCGGGTGTCACTAATGGTAAGGAACCTGCCTGTCAATGCAGGAGACTTAAGAGATGCAGGTTTGAGCCCCGAATCAGGAAGATCCCCTGGAAGAGGAAATGGCAACCCATTGCAGTGTTCTTGCCTGGAGAATCCCATGGACAGAGAAGCCTGGCGGGCTACAGTCCATATGGTCACAAAGAGTTAGACACGACTGAAGCAATTTTGCAGGCATACACAGATGTGAAAATTGAGGTAGAGACCCGTTCTGCCAAGATGGCACAGCGAGGACCGACCAGGGTTAGCTGTCTTTCCTGGTCTTCCGCTGTTCACTACCTCACACCCAGCAGTTGACCTGGTGTTAATTAGCAAAGAATGCTGCCCTCCTTTCTCCCCATGTGCATATCTCTGGAGAACATTTTTCTCTCATTAGTATCAAAACGAACCAGAGTTTTTAGCACCCAAGCTCTGGAATCAATTAAGCGTTTTAATCAGAGATGAGAGTTACAAGAAGCTGTCAGTAGACTCATTCCTGGGCAAATACTCTTCCCCGTGGCTCATCACTTCTAAGACAATAATAACACTTTTAATCCTGCACTCCACAGTTAGTGAGTCATTCCTAATTATCCACATCTACGAGAGAAATCTCTTTATTAGGCCCTGAGCTAATGCTGTCCTAGAACCCCTTCCATGATGTCACCAATTCTCTTGGACAAGGTCTGTCAAGATGAGAGAAAGCAGGGAAATATATTCATCCCTGTGCAGAAAGCTTGCAGAAGATATCATATTTCATGCTGCTCTGATAAAGCCAGGGGCTATTAGTCATAATTAATAGAATTGAATTAAAGAGACGTTGAACTTTTTTTTTCAATTTACCTACCAGCAAAGACAAGAACAGAGCACATTCTTCAGTTTTCAGGGAAACAACTGCAGAGAGTTGGGTTATTATATGTGGTCAGAATTAGCATGCCTGGTCCCTGTTACTGGGGCTTCCTAGGTGGTGCTAGTGGTAAAGAACCTACCTACCTACCAACGCAAGAGACATAAGAGACACAGGCTCCATCCCTGGGTCAAGAAGATCCCCTGGAGGAGGGCATAGCCACCCTCTCTAGTATTCTTAGCCTGAGAATCCCATGGACAGAGGAGCCGGGCAGGCTGCACTCCGTGGGTTGCACAGAGTTGAACACGACTGAAGCGACTTAGCATGCACACATGTCCCTGTTACTAGTCCATTCCCGTTCTAGAAAAAAGTAGGCTTGTGGCTCTTGTTTCATAGCAACACACTTGATGATTTTTTAATTGAAGCTTAATTGATTTTCAATGTTGTGTTAGCTTCAGATGTACACAAAAGTGATTCAGTTACACACATACAAATATATTTTTTCAGACTCTTTTCCCTCATACTTTATTATGAAATATTGAGCATAGTTCCCTGTGCTATACAGCAGGTCCTTTGGTTATCTACTTTATGTAGAGTAGTGTAAGTTAATCCCAAACTCCTAATTTATTTCTCTCTACCCTCTGCCCACCTTCTTCCTTTAGGAAAATCAATGGTATGTTAAGCAGCTCTCTAATTAATAGATTAATGCAAACAGTAACCATCCTAGCTTGATAAACATCTTCTCCTAGGACGTCAAAGGACACACATGGACACCTGCACACTTCATCAGTACATTAAATTGGTCAATTATGTTTTAATGAAAAGGACTTCTCTCCCTTGCTCCAGTGTTTGGTTAAGAAAGCCACCTGGGGAGAGAGGGGAGCATTCAGTTTTGAATATACAACTGAGCTCTCCATGCAAACAAGGCTACAGAATCAAAGACCCAAGAGAACCATCTCAGTATCACGCCATCCAGCCCCTAATTCTTCAGTAATGAAGCTCTTCCCCTCCAAAATAGTAGTGAACGCTGCAAAACTGTTAATAGCAGCCTGGACTAGTTTAAATCTAGCTGTCACTTTCCAGATAGGCTTAATATTGGATGTTAAACCACAAGAATACAAATGCAGCCTGAGTACAGAACACAGCAGGCAGTAGCTCACTGGAGCATCATGCGGAGATTGTGACAAGTCCATGCTGTGTACACCTCCTGCTCTCCAAGAATCCCGTGCCATCTGCCCCTTTGCCACTGCCACCATGGCAGGACATCTCCTAGGCTACTGCCACTGAGCTGAAACTGTGCCCTCTCCCCCGCGATCTGTATCAGACAAGCATTTAGCACTCATTCCTAAATCAGAAGGGACCCATTTAATCCAAAGGGGCAGGCTGTGTCGCCCCACCTTGACAGGCTGGGCACCAGTCTGCACTGCTGCGAAACCCAGACTTGGACTATTGTCCAGGAGAGTTTCTGGGCTGTTGTTTCAGAGCCTCACCACATCTAGAAAAGTATGCCCATCTAGTAAACAGTAGTGCCCCCCAACACCAAATGCAGAAGCCACCAGTACGAAAAGAGATTCTAACATCCTTTGCCCTCCCTCTCCCATGAGTGCTCCCTCCTATCTAGCTACACCATGCGATGTATTCATTTAGTCAGTTCACATGCTCTGGCAGCTGCACTGAGTTCTGACATGTAATCCTGACCGTCATCAAGGAGCTGTGAGCCAGGAGAACTGTTAGGGCGAGTTCTTATACTCACAAAGAGATTCAAATTTAGACCTGTGAGGGTACCTCCAAACGAAGTCCTGTATCACACACAAAGATCCACTGAATGACTGAAGCAAGAAATTTACTACCCAGACTTAATCTCATATCCAATCAACAGAATGCACCACCCCCAATGCACTATATGCCTTGTAACCAAGCTATAATTAAGCTCTGCATAGAAAGAATTAACTTGTGTTTTGTGCTTTGTAGCATTAATATGTTAATTGTAAATCTCTAAAAATGGACTACAAGAAGGTTCAGCCTTACTTTTATGTTCCAGAATTCTGGAAACCTTGAATAAATGGAAGGCAAGTGGACTTCTTTCAACTGCTCTAGGAGAGAGAGGAAGAGAGAAGGGCAAAGAAGTGACCAACAGTCCACAGGCTCTGTTGTCCAGCCAGCCCTCAGTTTCTCTCCAGGACTCTGCTGAGCTAAGGCTCCCACTTAAGAACTTTTCTCCCTTCCCTGAATAGTGACACTTTCCTGCCGGGAGCCAGCGTGAGGAACTCCGCCCATGGCAAAGGTCATGAGGAAGGAGGCTTCGGCATATGCAAAGGCGGATCAAGCCTCAGGAAACCCCCTGTTCCTGAGCATCTACCCCCAAAACCAGAGTCTACCCACTTAACTGTTTCATGCTCTCACCTACACCTCTGACTTTATGGGGGGCTGTTCCCCACTGGTTCTCTCAAAGAAGGAGTAAACTTGCAGCTCCAGTCAATAAAAATTCCTGCGTGTGACAAGTGTTTCTCAGGTCAAACCTCTCTGCTGGCAGACTAGCTTGTGTGACAGGATTATCCATACTCCTGCCACTACACACATGATTGTTTACTACCTCTCAACCATAAACAGCACAGAGAGTCTGGAGTATTTTGAAAGGGTTTTTCTCATTGTTGAGTCAATGATTGCCACCAGACCTCCATANTATGGCAAAATGAGTACAGTATTGTAAAGCAAAACAAACTAAAAAATAAAAATTAAAAAAAAATGTTTATCTACTCAGATGGCTAAAGCTTTCACATGATTTTTCATTTGCTTAAGTTTCAAATGACTTATCTCTTATTTTTTTTCCTTCCAATAAGAATTACCTCCCTGAAGTTTGTACTCTAAAGAGAGGGCCTAGATAACAGTTAACATTTATTTAGGGTAAGAATGCAAATTCCTCCAAGAAGAGCTTTGATTTCCTAAGGCCAGTGTTTTACAAACATTTGAGATAAATAGGGGAGCTTAGGGGATTGATAATTGGTTGATTTTGAACTGTTTCTAGAGACACAATCTAGTCAAGACTAGATTTGTAAAATAAGGGCATCTGTTTTTAATTACTCAAAGAATTGGGTTGCCGCCCAAATATAAAAGGACTCCCATACCTATCCACCAATGCTGGAATGTTTTTTCTTTACCCCTAGGTATGTTTACCTTAGGAGAGAAGTCTAAAATAATTCCTCTCAGACTCTGAATATTAGCTTTCATTTTGGCCATATTTCTTTCTTTCTTTCTTTCTTTCTTTCTTTCTTTCTTTGAAACTCTGATTTTTTAATGGCTGCTTTGAGTCTTACTTGCAACATGTGATGGCTCATGAGATTCTCTAGCTGCAGTGCACAGGCTTCTCTCTAGTTGTGATGCATGGGTTTAGTTGCCCCATAGCATGTGATATCTTAACTCCCTGACCAAGGATCACGCTCGAGTCCCCTGCATTGAAAGATGGATTCTTAACCACTGGACTACCAAGGAAGTCCCATTTGGCCAAATTTCTGATCATAGAGTTATTAAATGTTTTCAAATAATTGTAAGGTTTCATCCATGGGAAATATTAATAAATATTTCTGGAAGTATTGAACAACCCCTGGGATTTAGGAGGCATTCCCAAAGAAAATACAGAAGATATTATCCCTCCTTCCCTCACCCCCCCCGCCCCAGGATCTTAGAGCCACTCCCAAATAACCAAAAGAAAGGAAAGACTTAGATAGTGACAAATAAGAAGATAACAGTTGTACCTGGAAAGAAATTATCTATGGGTCTAGATTTGGGTGGAAGAAAAACAACATGAAATCTTTTTTATTATTAATTTATTTTTTATTGCTTTACAAAATTTTGCTGTTTTCTGTCAAACCTCAGCATGAATCAGCCATAGGTATACATATATCCCCTCCCTTTGAGTTTCCTGAGCCACACAGCAAATTCCCTTTCAGTTAAAAATAGGGAAAGGAGTACGTCAAGGATGTATATTGTCACCTTGCTTATTTAACTTATATGCAGAGTACATCATGCAAAATGCCAAGCTGGATGAAGCACAAACTGGAATCAAGATTGCTGGGAGAAATATCAATAGCCTCAGATATGCAGATGACACCACCATTATGGCAGAAAGTGAAGAAGAACTAAAGAACCTCTTGATGAAAGTGAAAGAGGACAGTGAAAAAGTTGGCTTAAAACTCAACATTCAGAAAACTAAGATCATGGCATCTGGTCCTATCACTTCATGACAAATAGATGGGGAAACAGTGGAAACAGTAACAGACTTTATTTTGGGGGGCTCCAAAATCACCACAGATGGTAACTGCAGCCATGAAATTAAAAGACACTTGCTCATTGGAAGAAAAGTTATGACCAACCTAAATAGCATATTAAAAAGCAGAAACATTACTTTGCCAACGAAGGTTTGTCTAGTCAAGGCTATGGTTTTTCTAGTAGTCATATATGGATGTGAGAGTTGGACTATAAAGAAAGCTGAGTGCTGAAGAATTGATGCTTTTGAATTGTGATTTGGAGAAGACTCTTGAGAGTCCCTTGGACTGCAAAGAGATCCAACCAGTCCATCCTAAAGGAAATCAGTCCTGAATATTCACTGGAAGGACTGATGCTAAGGCTGAAACTCCAATACTTTGGCCACCTGATGTGAAGAGCTGACTCATATGAAAAGACCCTGATGCTGGTAAAGATTGAAGGTGGGAGGAGAAGAGAACGACAGAAGATGAGACTGTTGGATGGCATCACTGGCTCAATGGACATGAGTTTAAGTAAACTCTGGTAGTTGGTGATGAACAAGGAGGCCTAGTGTGCTGCAGTCCATGGGGTCTAAAAGAGTAGGACATGACTGAACGACTCAACTGACTGAATGTAAGCTTCCATGTTCTCTTTCCATACATAAAATCTTAATTTTTCTCTCTCACCCAGACACTACAGATAGAGTGTACTACTTTGCAACCCCATGGACTGTAGTTGGCCAGGCTCCTCCGACCATGGGGATTCTCCAGTGGGGTGGGTTGCCATTGTCTTCCCCAGGGGATCTTCCCAACCCTGCGATCGAACCCAGGTATCCTGCATTGAGGCAGATTCTTACTGTCTGAGTCACCAGAGAAGACCTGTACTACACTGAGTACTCAAATATTAATAAAAGAGGACAGAGAGAAGCAATAGAAGTTACATCAATCTTTATTTTTTTAATCTTGTTTTTAGGTATCTCTTCTGTGTTTAATTTTTCAATAGCCATTTACAATGAATCTTTTAACGAAGTTACTTTGGAATTTTGAAGTCTTTTGGAGGCTTCCGCATTACCAGTTAAAATAGGTATTCCATTTTGTTTGATATGGGAACATCAGCTTTCAAGTGCACTTCTTAAATGACTGTACCTAGTTGGAACACTCCTCATAATGGCCATTGTATTTCTAAGATGTAATTTCCCCTTAGGGCTGGAAGCATTTTGGTAGAACCAAATGGAGTGCAACCCAGATCGCTTCCTGGATATATTTTGGGATCCTCATCCTGAAGCTTACTAAACCATGTTTCAGAACACAAAATTATTAAGGTTTTGATATTTTTGTATAGATATTTACAGCTTCTAAGGCCATAGATCTTAAGAAAGTATGCTGGTAGGTGACGTGTGAAATGAAGTGAAAGTCTCTCAATAGTGTCTGACTCTTTGCAACCCCAAGGACTATATGGTCCATGGAATTCCCCAGGCCTGAATACTGGAGTGAGTAGCTGTTCCCTTCTCCAAGGGATCTTCCCAACTCAAGGATCAAACCCAGGTCTCCCACATTACAGGTAGATTCTTTACCAGCTGAGCCACCAGAGGATCCTCCAGGCAAGAATACTGGAGTGGGTTGCCATGCCCTCCTCCAGGGGATCTCCCAACCCAGGGATTGAACTCAGGTCTCCAGCACTGCAGGCAGATTCTTTACCATCTGAGGCACCAGGGAAGCCCTGGTAGGTGACATACTGACATACTTAACTCTAAAATCTAAGTAACTTAATTCTTTTAGCCAAGCCTTTGGTCCTCTTGGAGCACACTAGTACCTAAAATGGATGAGCCACTGGGTTAGGGCTTGTGGGATATTTTACACTGTATCTCATTGCACAGAAAATTTAAGGTTGGCAGGTGACTTAGTGTCAATCTAGTTCATTCCATGGCCAATTTATACTAACACTAGAGTCATTGGATTAGATAGTGAATGCTCTAAGTTCTTAAATCCTTGACCCATGTCCACAAATTTTGAGACTTCCAAGATTCCCATTAATGAAATTTTATTCACACAAGACCTCACACTGGACCCAGTTAAGCTTAAATTAGAACCGATCCAATCTCAGACCCAGTTTGATTTTTAAGTTGGACCCAATCTGTTCCAACCCAGTTCGGTTTTTAAGTCAGACCTAGTCCTATTCCGCTGGTAAATATCAGCAGTTCCCAGTGTAAAATCTGAAAAGTAGGAGAAAGAACTGAACCAGCAGGCCCTAAATAATGGGAATTGCTGACTGATTCCAAACAAACTGGTAACTGCAGTTCCCAAGCTGGAATCTGGGGATATAGGGTCAAAGCCAAGGCTGGGGTTTCCAAACAAATAGGACACTGTGGAAAGCCAATTAGATCAGGAGCTCAATACAAAGAGACCAGAGCTCAAGAAATGAAAGGAACTTGCCCACATCCCTCTGAAACAGTGAGAAAAGCAGAGAATGCAAAGGGCGCATAGGATACCACACATCTGTTTCTCATTTTCCCCAAATGCTTTCAGAAGTTCACTTCAGATCCCAGCATTGCCACTAAATCTGCTTTTAGAAATTCAGCTGAGTAAATCTGAAGTTCTCATTGGCTTTATTCACTGATTTATGAGTCAGGCAATATTCCATCTTGCAAAGAGAAAAGTGCTCCAAGCAGTTGTATAACATGGAAAGTTTCTATAGACAGAAAGACGACAGGACACAAAAGGGTCAGTTAAGCAGAGGGAACTATACTCAGTGCTCTGTGATGATCTAAATGAGAAGGAAGTCAAAAAAAAAAGTGGGGGGGAGATAAGTTGCTGTTGTTCAGTTGCTCAGCTGTGTCTGACTCTTTGCAACCCCATGGACTGCAGCACACCAGGCTTCCCTGTCCTCCACTATCTCCTGGAGCTTGCTCAAACTCATGTCCACTGAGTCAGTGATGCCATCCCACCATCTCATCCTCTGTTTGTTGTCCCCTTCTTCTCCTGTCCCAATCTTTCCCAGCATCAGGGTCTTTTCCCAATGAATTGGCTCTTATCAGGAGGCCAAAGTATTGGAGCTTCAGCATCTGTCCTTTCAATGAATATTCAGGGTTGATTTACTTTAAGGTTGACTGGTTTGATCACCTTGCTGTTCAAGAGACTCTCAAGAGTCTTCTCCAGCACCACAGTTTGAAGGCATCAATTCTTCGGTTCTCAGCTTTCTTTATGGTCCAACTCTCATATCTACATGACTACTGGAAAAACCATAGCTTTGAATATACAGACCTTTGTCGGAAAAGTGATGTCTCTGCTTTTTAAAATGCTGTCTAAGTTTGTCATAGCTTTTCTTTCAAGGGGCAGGCCTCTTTTAATTGCATGGCTGCATCACTGTCCAGTGATTTTGGAATCCAAGAAAATAAAATCTGTCACTGTTGCCTTTGTTTCCTCATCTATTTGTCATGAAGTGATGGAACAGGACTCCATGACCTTAGTTTTTTGAATATTGAGTTTCAAGCCAGTTTTTTCACTCTCCTCCTTCATCTTCATCAAGAGGGTCTCTAGTTCCTCTTTCATTCTGCCATTAGGGTGCTGTCATCTATGTATCTGAGTTCATTAATATTTCTCCCAGCAAACTTGATTCTAGCTTGTGCTTCTAAACCAGTATTTTCACAAGGTGTTCTCTGCATATATTAAATAAGAGCTGTGTTTGACTCATGGCAACCCTATAGACTGTAGCCTGCCGGTCTCCTCTGTCCATGGGATTCTCCAAGCAAGAATATTGGAGTGAGTTGTACATGCCCTTCTCCAGGGTATCTTCCCAACCCATGGGTCAAACCCGCATCTCTTCTACATCTCCTGCATTGGCAGGCAGGTTCTTTACCAGTAGCATCACCTGGGATCTCACTCACATGTACACACATGGCTGATTCACTTTGCTGTACAATAGAAACTGACACAACATTGTAAAGCACTATATGCCAATAAATTTTTAAAAAGATAATAAAAAGCAACTTAAAAAGAGTGAATTATTCCAAGCAAGGAAAAAATTATTTCAAGCAAAGAAATAATCTTCCTTAGGAGAAGGAAGGGTAGGACAGATTATTTCTCTAGTGGTAGTCAGGAAATTCCAGACTGATTGGTTTAAAATTCCGCTCCTGGGTGAATACTGTAGGTTTTTTAGATTTAAAACCATGTCCCACAACTTACTATCTGTGTAACCTCAAGCAAATTATTTAACTTCTCTTAAACATAAATTCCAAAATCTATAAAAATGTAGATAATACTACGTACCACTCAGGGGCATTTTGAGGTTTAAATGAAAAAAAATTGAAACAGATACACAAAATGACTCATCCAGTAAGTATTATCCAGCCTCTGTCCTCAGACATCACAGTGCTTTCATAGTTGGAACTTGAATGTAGCAGCCATAGCAGTGAGATGGAATTTCTCTTACCAAGACTAATCTAGGTGTTACCACTGCTGAGTATCTCACCTATCAATCACAGGTTTTGATGCTAAGGTCTAGATGTGCCAACTCTCAAGGAGTCCAGCCAGCCACTTTTTGGCAAGTCAACTACATTGAACTCCTTCTAAACTGGAAAAGACAAGCTATCATTCTCAATAGGATTGACGCAAGGCGCAGGTATGCGTTTGCCTTTCCTGCCCACAGCACCTCAGTCAGTACCACTCTCCAAGGGCTCACAGACTCTCTGATTTACCAACACATGCTACCAGATAACAACGCCTCAGCCCAAGAGACTGATGGCAGAAACTTCTTACTTATTACTTTTAATTCACTGAGGTATAAGAAAGTCATTCTGGCTTATTTGACTTGAACTTTATACTAACTAGAACAGCATGCCTTACGGTCTGTTTATTATGCATTGTATGCTTTAACCGTTGAAAAAAACTACGTATTCACCAGATTGTTTAGAATGTTCATGTTAGGTTGACTCCCGGCCCCACTTTCTGATGCTGACTGCCAGTACTTCTTGGAAAATGTGGTTCCCTTCCCAGACACCAAGGTCATGCTGACTCACTGTGTATGTGCTGATCTGTCTTCTAAACTCTTAAAGAACTGTACCTCTGTCATGTTTGATGTTTGGTTTTTGTTCTGGCGGAGCATAAAATGGTGGTTCACGTGTCCAAAAAGAAGCAAGGAATGTACCAAAAAGAACAAGGAAAATAAAGACATGGAAAGGTATATAAAACATTGCGAAATCTGTAAAGAATGTTCTATTTACACCCTCTAGCTCCAAAGAGAGGATCTAGGCAAAAGGCTGTCCATTACCCAAGCTCCATGCCCCATGGCCAGTCCAAACACTTTCCTTCTATTCACAGTTGTAAACCACCAGCTGTGATCTTAAGAAATCTGCAAAGGCTGAGAAAAGAAACTATACTGTGTGTCTCCACTTCAGTGAAGGGTTAGCAAGATCTGGGCAATGTGAACTCAGCTGGACCTTTAGCTCTTAAAGACACTCCAATGAATAAAATCCCAGCGGCTGCTAGAGGCATTTCCATTCTGTGTCTTTGACGCAGGCATCAAAGTGACTCCAAGATGAAGTGAACATAGCTGCTATACAAGGTCAACCACTTCCTTTTTAGCTTTGACTTAAAGAGACCCTGTTTGCTATTACTTATGTCAACCTCATATTCTTACTGGCACCCTCTTGACAGCATCAAGATTTCAGACACCCCAAGACAAAGCAGGTAAACCTAAAGCAATCAGAAACAACATATTTCAGTTGAGTGCTCTTTGGAACTACCCTGTTACCTGAAAGACCCTCCTAATTTGTGTGACAACTGGTGAGGCCCCTTACCCATCACCTAAGAAACATACAACTTTTCTCTTTTGCTCTCTCTCTCATCTCCTGCTCCCCTCTCTCCAGTATTATTGATGGATTTGCACTGACTTATACACATTCTCTCCCTCACCATCCTCTTTGTTACCAAAAGTACGTTTGTTTATGATTATTGCTTACATGGGCTTCCCAGATGGTGCTAGTGGAAAAGAACCCGCCGGCCAATGCTGGAGACACAAGGGATGCAGATTTGATCCATGGGTTGGGAAGATTCCCTGGAGTAGGAAATGGCAACCCGCTCCAGTATTCTTGCCTGGAAAAGTCCATGGACAAGAGACAAAATTCCATGGAGGAGCCTGGCAGGCTACCAACCATGGGGCCACAAAGAGTTGGACATGACTGAGCTACTGAGCACACACATACACGCACATATATTTAGACATTTAGGTAACAATAAAATAATAGAATATCTTCCCACTCAGCATGTTTGCTTACCACTTGTATACTTTTCTGAAACAGAACCAATTTGATTTATTTTACAGATATTTTTATTAAATAAGAGGAGATTTCATATTAGACTCATCAGTTACAGTCCTCAAAGTTGATGTCAGAGTAGAAAACTTAAAAGAGACCATTTCTGCTATGAGAAATCTAATAAAATACCCAAAAGGAAATTGTTCTGAAAAGTACTATTTTGAGTGGGGATTATTAGAAATAAAACACTTTAGAAAATAACCAAAATCATGGGTGCAACTGTGACTTTGGAAGCAAAGTGAAGTTGATGACCACATGCATCGCATGGGCTGGGCTGACCCCTTAGCATCCTCAGGTCTGCTCCTCAAGGACCAAAGCCACTGGCTGACTCAGGCCCCAACTCGTGGTTCTCGTGGCACCCCTCTACTTCCTGTTCTAAAGTCAGGACATTCTTATCCAGAGGAGGACAGGGTTTGATTACAAAGTTGTGTGGTCTCTGAACAAACAACACAGATATACTGGACATTCCTTACCTTCCTTCTGAGCTAGACATTGCCCTGGAGTGTGTGTATGTGTGTATGAGTCCTGGCTGAAATTTACTTTCCGCCTTTAGTGTTTGCTGCAAGCCCTACTTCCAGCCACAGAGATGGAACTAGCTTTCCTCTTCTCTAAGAAGAGACCAAATACAAGAATGGGCACACAATTTTTTGACTTGATTTTTTGCTGAATTTGCAAGTGATGATCACCCATATGGTATCCAGTTGAAATAGTAAAGTCACTAATAATGAGGGACAAGAATGGCCCAGATGGAAAACTCTAATTTTTAGCTTGATAAATATAGCATGAACAGATCAATTTTTCGGAGACATCTGAAAGTTGCAAGTCTGAGATATCCAGATAAACACCCCCAATAGCAAGCAATGCCCCCAGAATATCAAAACTCACTTCCTTAGCTAAGCAGCTTTTCCAGGTCAGAATTCAGGGAGCAAAGGAGCAGGAGCTACCAGTCTAGCGCATGGCTTCCTGGTGTGGAGAAGAAAAACCTGCAATATTACTGTGGGCGCAGAGAGACTTAGATGTCAAAAATAAATGAAGATGTGGATGATTCCTATGAATTTTTTTTACATGAAGGAGAATCACTCTATTTAATTTAATTGAGATTAAACAGGAACTGTAATGCAACTGTTTTTTGTTTCATTTTTCTAATAGGCAAACAGCCTTTTCCCTCTTGGTTTTAAAAATGATGCACTACGGAGTATTTAAACAATGCAAAGTTTAAAAGAAATGAACATCACCTGGAGATCCGCCCCCAGTGATGACCCATTCCGTCTTGGTGGGAACATCTTTCCAGACATCTTGTCATAAAATTTTACCCATGTATACCCATTCCCCACACATAGATCTGTGCGCACACACACACACACACACACAAACACACACACACGTGTAGACATACATACACACATACATGCACAAGCACACATACATGCATGCACACATATACACGCTTTAAATAAATGGGCACATATTCACAAGCTATCTTACAATCTATCAGCACCTTGTGTATGTGTGTGTAAAATCGAGCACCTTAAATCATAAATATGGACATTCAGAGTCTGCATTTTATATCTTTATCAATACATACTACACTAGCCAATCTCTGAATACTGGTAAAACTAGTTTTGTTTTTTATATATTTCAAACAGTCTTCTAAAAAATGACATCTTTAAACACTTATTCAAATATCTTCTTGGGAAATATCTTGGGGAAATGGGAAATCCTATGAAATTGGGACATTTCTTTGGAATTGGGAAAATTCCTATGGAATTGCTAGGTTAAAGGGTAGCCCAATATTTTAAAATCGTGGTACATATTGCCAAACTGGAGATGAACTGGGACATCAGGAGATCATTGACCTTGAACTTTCCTTCCCAATCTGAGGAAGCTCTACACAAAACCTCTCCTTAGGGTCTGTCCCTAAACAGGCAACAAAGGCATGACCAAGTTTCTAGCTCTTTCCCTGCTAGGTTGGAGACCAGGTCTCACTGGAGAGAAGGCATAAAATTCTCATAAAACTCTTTTGAGCCCCTTCTGATCCACAGTAAGGATGGACCCTGGCTGGGAGCTCTTCACGTCTCCTGCACCCAGACAACAATTCCTTCCAAACTGCACACCCAGGAGGAGACTCATCACAATTATCACCATTGATTGCTATGGGTGTCTTGTGCTCCAAGTCACCAGATCTGTGTAAAGACTGAAGGCAAGAATTCGTAGTAAAAGATCAGGAGTCTTCCTCTTGCTTTGGGGCAGACCAGTGGGTCTCAGCTGGTGAAGGGAGAAGGTGATTTTGCCCCCTGCTCCAGGGAAGATTTAGCAATGTCTAGAGATATTTTGAGCTTCCCTGGTGGCTCAAACAGTAAAGAATCTGCCTGCAGTGCAGGAGACCCAGGTTCAGTCCCTGGGTCAGGAAGATCCCCTGGAGAAGGGCATGGCTACTCACTCTGGAATTTTGCCTGGAGAATTCCATGGATGGAGGAGACTGGTGGGCTATACAGTCCATGGGGTCGCAAAGAGTCGGACACAGCTGAGTGACTAACACTTTCACTTTCCAAGACATCTTAGGTTGCCACAGCTGTGGATGTGGGCTACTGGCATCTAGTGGATACAGACCAGGGGTGCTGTTAGGCATACTACTGTGCCCAGGCCAGCCTCCCACAACAAAGAACTGTCTGACCCGAAATCTCAGCCGTGCTGAGGCTGAGAAACCCTGTGTAGATAATGCATTCTTCTCTCCTTTGTGGTTTTAGCTCATTCACTACCCGAAATTTCAGGGGAGTAGGACTGGAAATTTTCAGATATCTTTACCCCTCATATATATGTATTTTCAAATAAAAATATTGCTTCCTCATCTAATCTTTTAGTGGCTTCTCCATTTTCTGGCTTTCCTTGTCCAGAATCCAAGACCCACAAAGTTCTAGAGCCCTAGAGTTCAAACCTGCTCTACCCAAAGTTGGGCCACCTGTGAAATCCAAACAGCATTGACCTAGACAAGCCTGATTCGATGTTTTCTTCAATCTTTTTGTTTTAAATTAACTCATATAATTAACAGAACATGTAGACCTGTTCCTTCTTTTCTGCCCATGGAGTGGTTTTCATCTCATTCATATCATTTTAATACGCTGTCACTTCAGCAAAAATCACTTGATGTGATGATAACTCCCTTTGGCCAGAAGCGGGGTGGGGAAGCATTTTCCTTGTGAGGGGAGTAGCTTTTCTCAAAATGAGAGAATTCTACGTGCTGTCGCATTCTCTCCACCACTCTTTTAGATTCACAAGAGCAAGATGCAAGGCATTCTAAAGCCCTGAGCAGAGTCACTGGACACATCTCATTGGTTAGATGACTACCTGAGAAGAATCCATATTTTATCCAGACTTGGATCCCTGTCAAGCCTTCCTTGGGGCCCGTTACTCAGTAAGCCCTGAGTTAGTGTTACTGACCAAAAACAGAGTCCCTCAGAGGCAATGAGCCATGAAGAAAATTCTGAGGTCAACAGAAATGGCTCCTATGATAACAGAGCCTCTGTAACGATTCCCTGGTGCCCCAGGGTGGTGTTCAGGAACCATTAAAAGGATCTACCATTCATAGACGGCAACTTAACTGCAATGGTAAATTGAGTCCACAGCCCACACATGAGCACACACATATATACACCCCCAACCTCCCCACTGTGGAAAAGCAGCCTTGCTTGATTTATTTCCCTGTCACCAAAATTTTTCATCCATAGCAGACAAAAGAAATAGCCAAGTTCTATCCAGGCACAGGACAAGAAATGCCTTTTTTCTCTTTGCACATAAACTATTGCTTGTGGAGCAAAGCTGAGGACTGCAGAACAAAGGCAACAAAATCTAATTCATGTTGGTGCTCTGGCGAGATACTGAGACTCACTGGAACTGAAGGTTTTGTGCACGTTTGAAGGAGAAATACCACTTCAGAAATACAGTAGCCACAATAATCTCTTTTAATACAGAGTTGCATGGGGCCTTTAGGACAAAAAAGGTGTGCACTTGTCTCCCCTATAAGACCTGGTCCAGTGTTTTGACACAAGTTCTCAGTAAATTATTATTGGGTGGATCGCTCACATCAGAAAGCCCCATCATCTTGCTGTCATCTAGATCCTGGCTACTTAAAATGCAGTCTTCCGACCAGCAGCAGCATCCAGGAAGCTTGTTACCAGTGTAGAATTGGGGTACTCCCCAAAGCCACCTATAGAACCTAAATTTTCACAAGATCCCAGGTGATGCACATTCTCACTAAGAGTTTCATAATCACTGCTATGAACAAACTCTCCCATCAAAACATAGAAACTCTGCCCCAGGATGACAGTGTATCCAGTCAAGCAGCCAAATACTGCCTGGCAGTCTGCTCTGGGCATGATGCCAATGAGGTGGCCAAAGCAGAATCTGAACACTAGAATACTAACACAACAGAATGAGAGTTTGGCAGTAGTTCCCCGGAAGACATGGGACACACCACAAAGGGACCAATGACAGAGGAAATTTGGGCCACGATGAGATTTGTCTCTAAAGGAGCCCTGGGAGTCAGAAATGTATTAGTACAGCAATGATTATGCCTTCAGCCTCTGCAGACCTTCCCAAAGTGCTTCCCCTAATAAGGGAGCAGGCAGATCTGAATGAAGATGTTAAATTAGAGATAACATGAAATAAGCCAGCAATGCATGAGAGTGGAGCAAAACCAGGAGAAAACAGGAGACAGAGGCCTGTCCCCAGCCATGACTTTAGTAACCAGTCTCAGGGCTGCCAGAGGCAATCTTCATCAGCAGTCATGAGCGAGTGAATGAGTGGCTGCTGCCGCCCTTGTGATTCTGCTCCAGCTGCAGTTCTAATGCCTCTTGGGATTTAGTCTTAAAGTCAAAGAAAGAAACATCCTGAATGAAACAAAAATTTGTTCCCTGGCCTCTAAGTTCAGCAATGGATGATAGACAGGAGACAGGAGGACAGGCTGAGTGAGACAGCAAGTTACTTCCTTTACCCCGCACCACTCCCACTCTTTGCTCTGGGTCTGGCAGGAGGGTGAATCGGTCCCTAGGGGATATTTGGCCAAGGGCAGAGACATTTTGGGTTTCATAACTAGTTGCGTGGTGACTACTGGCACATCCTTGGTAGAAGCCAGGTGTGCTGCACAAGGAGTTCAGCCCAGCTCTGTGATGACCTAGAGGGGTGGGAGAGGGTGAGGGGAGGCTCGAGAGGAAGGGGATATATGTACATACGTAGCTGATTCACTTCATTGTACAGCAGAAACTAACACACTTGTAAAGCAATTACAGTCCAACTTTTTTTAATTTTTTAAAAAGATCCTATCATGGACAAGACAGCCTCCACAACACAGAATTCTCTGACCCGAAATGTTGACACTGCCAAGGATGAGACCCTCGGCTCTATAGCAACAGCCCTGTGGGGGCGCTTCCTGCAAGACTGTCTTCAGGTGACAGATTCCTGCTGTTGTTCCTCCCAAGGGCCTCAACTTTGGGGGTTTCTTTAATCTACTGGACCCCTGAAGTCAGCACCAACATTACACCCTCCTCAAATATTCTCAGCCACATGAATCTTTTGAATGCTTCCCAGACCCGTTGTTGAACTAAGCTACTTCATGATACTGTTTACAGAAATAGGTTTGTTTAGCTGACTCACAGGCCAAATGCTGAGATGCCAAAATTTACAGCAGAGAAAGAGTATTCACAGGACATCTAAGTGAGGAGATGAGAGAAAGAAAAGAAAGAAAGAAAGTGAAGTCACTCAGTCGTGTCTGACTCTTTGGGACCCCATGGACTATAGCCTATCAGGCTCCTTCATCCATGGGATTTTCCAGGCAAGAGTAATGGAGTGGGGTGCCATTGCCTTCTCCAGGGGATCTTCCCGACCCAGGGATTGAACCCAGGTCTCCTTCATTGCAGGCAGACGCTTTTATCATCTGGGCCACCAGGGAAACCAAGGGAAGAGGTGAGAGAAAAGACTTCAAATCCACTTCCCCAAAGGTAAAGGGTTGTGATATTTAGAGGATAAAGAATCTAGTGAACTAAGGCATGGGAGAAGATGATTGGAGTTAGGGATATAGTAAGGTCATCGGTGTACCATCAGGGCATATCTGAGTTATCTTCTTCTTCATGGACACATGTTCAAAAACAGAAGTGCTTGGCAAGATCTGAGGGTGGAGTTTGGGGCCCGATATGACATCAAAAAGTCACTCATCAGCCACCCATGCAGGCTGTTTTAGGGTTGGTGGTCCAAGCCAGTGTTAGCCAGCTCAAACTGGGACTCTAAGTTAACTTAAGCCTCAGTTACTATAGTGACCCCTACATCAGAGGCACTGTCTATCAGAAGTGATTAAAAAGCCTTGTAATATATTACCTAGGCTATGTGAAGCTTGGAGGGTATGCAATGAAAGAGAGAAAGAAATAATAATCAAGCTTAATTAGTAAAGGGAGTTTACAAATGGAAAGATTTTAACACGCTGTTCCTTTATCTGTTGTTCTGTAAAGCAGTCTCAAGAATCTCTGCTGGTCACCAGCCTGTGTTAACCCTATGGGGGACAGTTTGAATACATCTTCTTCAGCATCCATGTTCTTTGGCCACGCAGCCTGTAGGGCCTTAAACTGCCACTAGCCCCCTCGTGCAAGCTCATGCCCTAGACAGCGGCCACAGAGTCACAAGCAAATGTAAGTTCTGATGATTTCCCAACACCCTGTGAAGTCAAAATGCCACGTGCCATATCAGTAAGCAAAGGACGTCGCGGCCATCAAGCCATCATATTACAGCTGACCCTCTGCCCCGAGGGAACTCAGGATAGAGGCAGGATTTGCCCCCGCCTCATCTATTAATAGCAGTCAGCCACGGCAGCCACCTCCCACTGGTGCTCCCAGAGGAGACTCAGGATGAGAAAACACAGGATCCCAACCACTCCATAGCTGACATGCATATCAAAAGGAAGATTTCAATGAGCCCAGAATTTGTATCCTCCCATATATAGAAAAGTGCTCATTTTCTTCACTTGAGATTTCTGGTCGTCTTTAATTAGTAGTAATCTTGTGATGTTCCAACTGCCTGGTCTCTGTTGCAAAGATTCCTATATCTCCTGGCTTCCAACCCAGCCCTCTTGCCTCTTTGGAGCAGTCTCAGAATCTCTCAGCATCTCTGAGATGCAGTGTCTGGGGCTTAAATTCTCGGTTTTGTCCACTGAATAAAGCACAACTCTAAACTTTCAAGTTGTATATTTTTTTCCATCAACAAGCCTTGTGACCAACAGTTTCTCCTCCTCCAAGGCCTCCGCTTTGTGGGACCCTTAGATAAGACACCTCCCTCCCACACAAAACCTGCAACACCCCAGCTCTTTTGGTTTGAATTGACGATTCAGCCTTAAACTGGAAACCCCAAAGCACTCTACCCACAGGCCCTAATAACGGCATGTGGCCCAGGGCCTGCCTGTCTCTCTGACTGCACCCTGCCTTACCCTCCCTATGGCTCCTTAAGGCTTGTTTGAAGTACCTCCTCTAGGACCTGTGAGTAACAACCTTCTCTGTTTCAATTCTTTTGTGATCTTTTGTCGAACAGTGACTCACAGTTAATACCCCAAATGCTCATTTTTTTTTTACTTTATTTTTTTAACTTTTTATTTTATATTGGAGTACAGTTGATTAACAATGCTGTGTTAGTTTCAGGTGTGCTGCAAGGTGATTCAGTTCAGACTTTATTTTGGGGGGCTCCAAATCACTGCAGATGGTGACTGCACCCATGAAATCAAAAGATGCTTACTCCTTGGAAGAAAAGTTATGACCAACCTAGATAGCATATTGAAAAGCAGAGACATTACTTTGCCAACTAAGGTCCGTCTAGTCAAGGCTGTGGTTTTTCCTGTGGTCATGTATGGATGTGACAGTTGGATTATAAAGAAAGCTGAGCGCCGAAGAATTGATGCTTTTGAACTGTGGTGTTGGAGAAGACTCTTGAGAGTCCCTTGGACTGCAAGGAGATCCAACCAGTCCATTCTGAAGGAGATCAGCCCTGGGATTTCTTTGGAAGGAGTGATGCTAAAGCTGAAACTCCGATACTTTGGCCACCTCATGCAAAGAATTGACTTATTGGAAAAGACCCTGATGCTGGGAGGGATTGGGGGCAGGAGGAGAAGGGGATGACAGAGGATGAGATGGCTGGATGGCATCACGGACTCAATGGACATGAGTCTGGGTGAACTCCAGGAGTTGATGATGAACAAGGAGGCCTGGCGTACTGCGATTCATGGGGTCACAAAGAGTCGGACATGACTGAGCAACTGAACTGAACTGGTACATATACATGTATCTGAAGTGAAGTGAAAGGTGCTTAGTCGTGTCCAACTCGGCAACTTCAAGGACTGCAGTCTACCAGGCTCTTCTGTCCATGGGGATTCTGTAAGCAAGAATCCTCGAATGTGTAGCCATTCCCTTCTCCACTGGATCTTCCTGACCCAGGGATCAAACCTGGGTCTCCGACATTGTAGGCAGATTCTTTGCCATCTGAGCCACCAGGGAAACCCTTATGCATCTCTTTCAAATTTGTTTCCCATTAGATTGCTACATAAGCAGTGTTCCCTCTTCCATATAGTAGGTCCTTGTTGGTTATCCATTTTAAATATAGTTGGGTGTATGTGTCCATCCCAAACGTCCTAACTATTCCTTCCCCTCACCCTTCCCCTCTGGCAACCACAAGTTCATTCTCTCAGTTTGTAAGTCTATTTCTGTTAACAAATGCTAATTTAACAAAGTCATAATATCCCAGCTGGTACAAAGAAAGCTCAGTAAAGAGAAAAATAATACCAAGACTTGTCCTGGGGCAGTAATTCTTNCGTCCTAACTATTCCTTCCCCTCACCCTTCCCCTCTGGCAACCACAAGTTCATTCTCTCAGTTTGTAAGTCTATTTCTGTTAACAAATGCTAATTTAACAAAGTCATAATATCCCAGCTGGTACAAAGAAAGCTCAGTAAAGAGAAAAATAATACCAAGACTTGTCCTGGGGCAGTAATTCTTAAGTGATGATCCAGTCAAAGTCTAAGAAAAGAGTGAATAAAGTCTGGAAGCAGGTGGGGCAGCCTTGGAGAATCCAGCCCCAGCATGGGCGAGGGCAGGGCAGGCTGAGTGGGATAGAAGTGCCCTTCCCAACCGCAGTAAAGCAGATTCACCTTGATGAACTAATAATGAACTGCTGAGGTCAAAGTGATGGCCTCTTCCACTTGCATAAGCACTTTCCAAGGGTGCCAGAGGGGCCCTAACAATGCCCTTACATAGTTGTATATGTTTGTTAAGTTCTCAAAACTGAGATGTTTTAACTGCAATTGGTTAAGAATACTGCCTCTTTCCACACCAACCTGCTTACTAATGCAGGAGTCACAGATGATATGGGTTCGATTCCTGGGTCAGAAAGATCCCCTGGAGGAGGAAATGGCAACCCACTCCAGTATTCTTGCCTGGGAAACACCATGGACAGAGGAGCCTGGAGCGCTACAGACCATGGGGGTCACAAAAAGTCAGACACAACTAAGCAACTGAGTACTCATGCACTCTTTCCACACCAACTTTCCCTCCATCACAATCCACTCCAGTATTCTTACCTGGAGAATTCCCATGGAGAGAGGAACCTGGCCGGCTACAGTCCACAGGGTTGCAAAGAGTTGGACACAACTGAGTGACTAAGCACAGCATAGCAAGGCAGCATTAGAGGAGACAGCTAAAACAAAGCTGAATTGGTAATACATGTCACTTGGGTTTAGTGGGATGTATTTATGCTATTCACCATCATTCTGAGGTATGCTACAGTTATTGCTAGCCATCCATGTGTAAAAATGACTTTCAGGAGTAATTATATCACCCACTGGAAGAATTCACTGAACACTGTGACACAGAAGGGTGGATCCAGAAGTCATATACTGTGGTAGGAACCTGTCCAACAATGGTGCAGACACAGCGGAGGAGAAACAGGTCTTGAAAGGCTCACAGACGGAAGCTAGTCTGGAAAATTCTTCCAATTGTCAAATGCGTAAAGTGTTAAAGATGTTCACTCTCTTCATCCTCGGATCAAAATAAAAGTTCTCTCTTTCAAGAATATATTCAATACTTTGGAGTACAAAATTATAAATGTACCGTAGATTTTTTTTTTCTTCCCTCTTTTTGGAGAAGGAGAACATCAGGTTTGATTTCTGATTGTACTAGTCCCTTTAGCCCCTTTGTGAGAACGCAAATTACACAAATCTGTGTGTAATAGCCTTGAAGATAAGGGTTACAAATATGAATCCAGAGCCTACTGAAACTGAGCAGAACTCTGCTCCCCCCAAAACCCACTATGTCTCTTAACTCTTGTTTGTGGAAGGTCAGGTCTCCCAGGACTCCCTGAATCACAAAAGAACAAGCTCAAGCAGTTAGTGACTAGGACAATAGAGTTACAGAACCTTTCAGTGTCTATTACACATTTCTGAGTCGTTTTATAGATATTGTAACTGTTTCCAGAAGGAAGAAGCTTACTACATGATGAGCAGACTGTAGCCATGACATAAATCGCTCCTTTTTGAATAGTACTGAATCTGTGGCTAGCACAATTGTAAGAATTTGGCTTTAAGAAAATGGGATTAACACTGCTGCTCATAATAATCTGTATCTTTGGGGCATCAAAGTAATTATAGCTTACTTCTGCCCAGGCAACTAAAATTGTTGATAAAGAGATGCTACAGATCCACAGGTTGAAATCTTCTATTCTAAGACTATGGTGCCCTATATCAGCATGAAAAAGTTGCAGAATACAAACTTTCCCCTATAATCCCATAGAAATGGAATGATGTCTGGCAGTGAGGATTTCTAAACAGCTCCTTGTAGGAAAGTGCACTCTGTAGGAAGCCCCTTGTGTCTTGTCACTCTAGCAAAACTATATTATAATTTACCTTCAGCCCAAGCTCACCTTTCAAACCTTTTGCTCCAAGTCTTGTCTAATATATTGATCTTTTTTCCCTAGATCAAAGAAGTATTAGTAGAAATGAAGAATAAGAAATCAACAGATGACCAGAACTTTTCCCCAGCTTCCTTTTCAGTAATCTCATGAGCAAACTGTGTGAATGAGATAACATCTAAAGAAAGATCAGAGACTTCCTTTTTGGTACAGGGGTTAAGACTCTGTGCTTCCACTGGTAGGGGTGCAGGTTCGATCCTTGATCAGGTAAATAAGATCCCACATGCCTTGTGGTGGGGCCAAAATGTTTTCAAAAAGAAGACGAAGGAAAGAAGGAAAGAAAAGTTACAAGGAGTTGACAGGTCTGCATGCAATGGGAAATGACAACAAATATGACTCCCCTATCTCAATGATTGACTGAAAGTACTTCCCCTTTTTCTCTTTAAAAACTTTCATGGCCAAGCAGAATCTTCAGAGTTGGTTCTGGGACATGAGACTGTCTTATCCCCAGATTGCCCACCTCCTGAATAAAGCAACCTTTCTCTTTCTACCAGTACTTGTCTCTCTTTCCTAGCAGCAAGCAGCCCAATCTGAGCTCAGTAACACTAGCAATGCATGGAATATCAAAGATGCACAACACATTTAATGAGTGGATGAATGGATGGATGGATGACTGAATGATGGCCTTAGCAGAGTTAGAGAGTCTTCCTGAGAGAGGTAAGAAGTCAACGAAATGTAAGACAGCTCTGGAAAGGAGCCCAGAGTGAAGTGAGCTGGAGTAAGGAATCCAGCTCTCTGAAGAGGACTAGTCCTCCACAGGAACAATGGGAGCTTTTGCTGGGTAGGAGGGTATGGTCAGACACTGGAAGTCCTTGGGAGCCAGGGGGGTTTGACTTTGAAGTTGTAAATAACAGGAAGCCATTATAGTGGTAGTGGTATGATGACAGGTATTTTCCTGACAGTGGAACCCAAAATAGATGTGACTGGGATCAATAAGATAGGAGGAAGCACTGTGGTAATCCAAGTACACAAAATGGGCCTGAATTCGGGTTCTGGGAATGGGAAGAAAAGGTAAATCTTAAAGGGAATACTCATGGGACTTCCCTGGAGGTCCAGAGGTTAGGACTTCGCCTTCTAGTGCAAGCATTCAGGCTCATCCCTGGTGGGGGAGCTATGATCCAAAAGAACAAATAACGAAACCAAAGCAATGTTACAATGAATTCAGTAAAAGACTTTAAAAATGCTGCTGCTGCTGCTAAGTCGCTTCAGGCGTGCCCGACTCTATGCGACCCCATAGACGGCAGCCCACCAGGCTCCCCTGTCCCTGGGATTCTCCAGGCAGGATCACTGGAGTGGGTTGCTATTTCCTTCTCCAATGCATGAAAGTGAAAACTGAAAGTGAAGTCGCTCAGTCGTGTCTGACTCTTAGCGACCCCATGGACTGTAGCCTACCAGGCTCCTCCGCCCATGGGATTTTCCAGGCAAGAGTACTGGAGTGGGGTGCCATAATGATCCACATCAATAAAGTGTTTGTTTTTTTTAAAAAGAGAGAAGACTCATAGCATGAACAACCTCAATATTAATCAAAATCTCTACAGTGTTATAAACTATTTCCTGGAATTAGCCAAGGACATACAGATAACTATTAATAATGTCATGGCTTTAAGTTCTCAGATGAGCACCTTGACACCGTAGACTCTGTGATTGTGCAATATGGTCAAGAAAAAGCTCTCAAGACATCTTGGTAAAGAAAATCTCCATGAAGCCAGCTATGTCTGCATTCATAGTCAGCTGCTGCTACTGTTGCTCCCTGCAGCTGCTCCACAGCATATGACATCCTGAATGAGCCTCCACCGGAAATCCAGTGGGTGTTGATGCCCATTTTAGGGGCTGCTGTCTGGCAGCGGAAATGCACATTCTCCCTGGGGGTGGTGGGTGGGTTCTGGAACCCTCATTCACATGAGTCCACCTGGACCTCTCCAAAGGAACTTAAGGATAATTAATTAAATCAGTGCCTTTCAGTCCTCTTGATTACACAATGAGCCATCCCTAGTGGTTTTCCTCCTTTGGAGAATCATCCCACTCAGTGGGGAACTGTACAGTTTTCCTGTTTCTCCAGGTCTTCAGGCAGGAGAAAGCAAGTCCAAACAGAGAGCAAAGGGACCATTCATAACTTTTGACAATATGGGCAGGAAATTGCTGTGCCTAAATGAATTTGCATTATTTATCCCTCATCCTTACTCTGCTATTTCATGCTGAAGGATCTACTTGTTACCCAGAAAGTTAGAAGTTTGGCGATGTCCCCTGTGAGCAGTATCCAGGGTCAATTTGTGCTTTGACTCACCACGGTCCTCTTTCTTTCTTTTTTTTTTTTTTCTGCCATATCATGTGGCATATGGGATCTTAATTCCCCAGCCGGGGATTGAATCCATGCCCCCTGACTTAGGAGCTCAGAGTCTTAACCACTGAACCACCAAGGAAATCCCAGGATCTTCTTCTTGAAGGCTCATGAGATTTGTCAGGCCAAGACTTAAACTGGGGAGGTGAGTCACAGGTCTCTTCTTGAGGGCTGAATTTTTATCTATTTCCCTGGCCCAGGTTGGTTGAACCCTGTTCTCCAGAATACTATGCTTCCTCTTCCTTCAGAAGAAGCCCTGACCTTAGCACTTAACCCACAGGCCCATTTGAATCAGATTAAGCTTTTAGATATTGATAAATCACTTCAGAATTGTAGCCAAAAACCAGGCAAGAAAATGTTTAAAGAATGCAAAATCCAATGAGAGTGGAAAATTTGACAACCTAGGTGAGGAAGTACAAAATTCAGTGAACTACTCTAATTATCCAGACAAATGACTAGACAATGACTTCTCACCCCCAATAGGGGGTGAGAAGAGTTCATGAGTTCCTCCTATCCAACACAGGCAATAAAGCATTGAAAGAGAGGATAAAAACTGGATAAAGATGAAACGTGAGAGCACCTGGGTACTTTCGTGCTTAGCAGACAATCCACAACCAAAAGGAAGGAGTCCACAGATTTTTCTGTCACTGAGTTGGATTTTATAAAAAAATAAGTATTCCATTCACATCTCTGGAGAATTATGTCCATTTCATGGTCCTAGACACCTCTGCTGCCCTCACCCACTTGATAAATAAAATTAATCTTCTCCCTTTATCAGATATATGACTTTAAAGCCATAGGAAGACATAAAAATAGACAAAGATGGTGAAGTATATAAACTTGGTTTCAATACCATTTGTCAAATTTAGGAATGTTTTGTATAAGCATAAAGATAGTCATATTTTTTCTTATTGAAACAATACCATTTCAAATTTAATTTACTTGTGATAGATAACTTTAGTCTTCTCCCCATTCCTGGCACAGAACTCCTAAAATCCTTGGAATTTCCCAAGTGAAGAAAGTTATAAAGGTGTCTTTTGTTATGTTAATGAGGTAATTCTTGGAAAGCCCGAGATAACATAAGTATGGGGACCAACTGCTAGGAGAACCAACCTTATAATTAAAGTGTTGGAACTTTCAGCCCTTCCAGACCTCTAGGGAGGGAAGAGGGGATGGAAATTAAATTCAGTAACCAATGGCCTACAAAATGAAGCCTCGATAAAAAACCCTGAGCTACAGGATTCAGAGAGCTTCTGAGTTGGGGAATAAATGGAGATGGTGAGAGACTGGTGCTCTTGGGGAGGACATGGTGCTCCCCGCCCTTCTCCATATCTCTCCATACACATGTCTTCCATCTGGTTATTACTGAGTTATAACCTTTTATGATAAATCAGTACATCATCTAGTAGCTAAATGTTTTTCTGGATTGGGTAAGCCATGGGCTTCCCCGATGGCTCGAGGGTAACGAATCCACCTGCCAACACAGGACGGCAGGAGATGCAAGTTCAATCCCTGGGTCAGGAAGATCCCCTGAGAAGGAAATGGCAAGCCACTCCAGTATTCTTGCCTAAAGAGTCCCATGGACAGAGGAGCCTGACGAACCACAGTCCACTGGGTAACAAAGTGTAGGACTTGACTGAGCACACAGGCACGTAAGCCATCCTAGCAAATTCATTGAACCCAAGGGAGGGGTAGTGGAAACCTGAAACTTACAGCAGGCAGATCAGAAGCACAGGTGACAAGCTGGACTTGTGATTGGTATCTAAAGCTGGGAGAAGGCAGTCTTGTGGGGCTGAGCCCTTAACTCGTGGGGTTTGATGCTATCTCCAGATAGTTTCAGAACTGAATTAAATTGTATGACATTCACTCAGTATCTACTGAGAATTAGAGACTTGCTTGGTGGTACTCGAAAAGCATACACACACACCAAACTTGTGCTTTTCATGTTAAAGGTGTAAGGAAGTATGTCTGTAAACTATTTGAATGTTTAACAAAACTCAATTTATGACATTTATAAGCATGAATTGTTTAACTTACAAAAGCTGTTCTGAAGCTATAGAGAACTTGTTTTCTAGATGTGTGAATTTGCTCTTTCAAGCACTGGATGTGTTTAAGAGAATCAGATAAATTGCATTTTAATGTACATGAAGATATTTAAAATCTTTTAAATATAAATTAAAAGTAAGTAAATTAGCTTTGCAAACGGGGTTAATTGTTTAGAGAAAATCAGACTGTTAAACTTATTAATTTATGAAATATTACTAATGTACATAAAAGGAGAAGGCAATGGCAACCCACTCCTGTACTCTTGCCTGGAAAATCCCACAGACGGAGGAGCCTGGCAGACTGCAGTCCATGAGGTTGCTAAGAGTCAGACATGACTGAGCAACTTCACTTTCACTTTTCACTTTCACGCGTTGGAGAAGGAAATGGCAACTCACTCCAGTGTTCTTGCCTGGAGAATCCCAGGGATGGGGGAGCCTAGTGGGCTGCCGTCTATGGGGTCGCACAGAGTCGGACACGACTGAAGCGACTTAGCAGCAGCAGCAGCAATGTACATAAAAAGGTAATTATTCTTATTCTTACATAAGTAGTTTATAAATTTATAGGTAGAATAACAAGTGTTTTAAGTTGAACTTAAATCCTTAAGAAAAATAGGTTTCTTTTTAATTTGTGACTTTAAATAAACTGTGTTAATTTTAAAACCACTTAACTATAGTCTTTTCTACACACACACACACTTCCTGGGCAATGTTAAAAAAAAAAAAAAAACTTTGAAAACTTTGGAAAACACGTGTCAATGCTTTCATGGAGTCCACCAACTCTCATCTCATCAAGCGTGTCCCACATCTGGCCTAGCTTCTTCGCCTGCTAGGCCATCAGACTTTCAGGTTGGGTAAGATTAATTCCTTTTGAAAAGCAAGTATGTCCAACATTGAACACTTATTTTTCTGGATCTGGATCTTTATGGGCAAGGGAAAGAAACAGATTCTCCAAGTTAAGGACTAGACTAGTTTATGTGGGATTGAAACATTTAGCACACCATTTTAAACAACTAAGATAAAAATTTCAAGAATGCAAAATCACCTTTAACCCACGCCTACTTTCTAAACAGTTTAAATATTTATGAGAAGCAAAATCTATGTGTAGGGCATCTAATGGAGTTGGAGACTTAAATAATCTTTCTTGTTTTCTCCATAAACTGGGAAAGTGTTGCTTTTCTGTTAGAAATGCTCTGCCTATCAGTCTATATGAAAAAATGTCTTTCAGTTATTAAAACAAAGCAGTTTGTGAAGAGCTAGACTTCTGTCTTTGAGGTGGACTGACATCGTGATTAAATGTAATAGTATTCTGAGTTTTCACACCCCTCTAGAACTTAAGTCTAGAATTTCAGAAATGTTAACTGTTGTTGTCATGTGTGTCTTTTGCTTATTATTTGTAGACAATACTTGCTGTTTCTCCTGGGTCTGATGTATAGTAAAATTTAAAAAAAGATGTGTGTTCCTTTAGGGGCAATGTTGGTGCCCTCTGTCCCACTTGACCATAAACCCCAGAAAGTGCGAAGCCATATCTGTTTTGCTTATCATTGTATATCCCCATAATTATCTCTCCAGCATGAGACCTCACATTAAGAAGTGACTTAAATATTAAATTAAATGAATGAGGGTTGGTGGGTGTGCAGGCTGCCTGCCCCTTCCCCAGACTGTGTCTAGACAGAAGTGTTTGTGTCTTGCACTCCTTGTTTCACTCTCCAGAATCTGAACTCCTTCAACTTTAGACTGCTCACTTGATGTGACCCTCCATGGATCTATATACATCTTAGCTCCAGTCTTACCTGGCTTGAGATCTCCTGTCTGACAATGAGGTTCTCCCACAAACGTACGGACACCAAGGGTTGAAACACCAAAGAGGGAAAGGGGCAGTGGGGTGAACTGGGAGATTGGAATTGACATATATATATACTATTGATAGTATGTATAAAATAGATAACTAACGAGAACCTACTCTATAGCTCAGGAAATTCTACTCAATGCAGTGTGGTGACCTAAATGGGAAGGAAATCTAAAAAAAAGAGGGGATGTCAGACACAACTGAAGCAACTTAGCACATATGTATACATTTGGTCTTCCCTGGTGATTCAGATGGTAAAGAATCCACCTGCAATATAGGAGACCTGGGTTCAATCCCTGGGTCGGGAAGATTCCCCGGAGGAGGGCATGGCAACCCACTCCAGTATTTTTGCCTGGAGAATCCCATCGACAGAGGAGCCTGGTGGGCTATGGTCTGTAGGGTCGCAAAGGATCAAGCACAACTGAAGTGACTTAACACACCCGCACATATGTATAACTGACTCACCTTACAGTACAATAGAAACTAACACATTATATAGCAATTATACTCCAATAAAAATTAATGTTAAAAAAGAAAAAAATAATTTTTCACAATGATAATATGTAAGAAATGATAATATTGGGGCTATACTGACTTAAATATATTATTGAAAAAAAAATTTTTTAATTAAGTTCTCCCACTATTGGTCCCATTTCCATGACTTGCTCTCCAGCTGTAGTCCTGAGCTCTCATCCTATCCCCATGATATATCAATAATGGAACTGACATTTTCTATCTAATGTTCTCTCTTTTGCTTTCTATCTCTTTCTACTTCCCATTGCTCAACATTTTAGGGTCAAGGAAAAAAAGGAAGAGAAATATTAGGAGAGAGTTAAGTCAAAGATGATTGAATCTCATGTCTCTCTTTTTATTCAATGAAAACAAAGGGACTATAGATACCCTTTATCCTTAAAGAAAAGAAATTTCTTTCTGTATACCCCTGGCTCCCTCCATGATGCCACTTTATTTTGTGAGAATTAAGAAAATAAATGCAAATTTCAGCATTGTATTTACCAAAAAGTGCCACATATCTATCATTCAGTGGAACATATAACTATAAATTTTAAATTTCTCTCTAAATTCTACTATATACAAAAGGATAAATGCTGGTTTGGATATTTTCTATGGTTACTATGGATTTTTAAATGATAATCTGAATTAATAGTCAAATTTAGAAATTTTAATAGTTTTTGGGTTTCATTTCTAGTAAAATGAATAGAAAATTTTCATGAAACACATAAAAAGTACAAATGCTTTATGGTGGGTTGAAACAGAGTGATAGCTTCCCTTATGAGATGGCATCATTGTTTGATTCATTTTGTTACCAAAAGGATCGATCTCTTCAAGACCCATTTGGGGCTTTGATGTAAACTCTCATTCAGTCATGTCCAACTCTTTGCAACCCCATAGAGCCCACCAGACTCCTCTGTCCCTGGGGTTTTCCAGGCAAGAATACTGGAGTGGGATGTCATTTCCTTCTCCAGGGGATCTTCCCAGACCAGGGATCAAACCTGTGTCTCCTGCTTTGGCAGAATTCGTCACCACTGTGCCACCTAGGAATCCCATACGTGTCTAAAACCCCAGAAGGTGGCCCAGCAATCCATGTCATTCCCTCTATTTGAAGTCTTCAGATTTTTTCAGATTTTCAAGAAAACACTTGGGTTACCTCAAACAAGAAGGTGTTTTGCTAAAGGTAAGAAATGGCATGTAAAAAAAAAAAAAAAAAAACAGACTCCATGGAAAATTGTTCAGGGCACAAGAGTACTGCTTATGTCTCAACAATAAGTCCAACATCTATCTCACCTCTCCTGTGGGCTTCTTTCCCTTTCATCCTTTTCTTTCTGTTAACTCTCCCTTTCTCTGGTCTCTGCTGCGTCCCCTCAATTTTCCTCCCTATGTTCATTCACAGCCCTCTCTGTGCTCTTACCATACGCTGCCACTCTGTGGACCATCGGTTCCTCACATAAAAATAGCCATAAAAGACCCATTCAGGGTCTCTTAGTCATTGTCTAATACAAAGCAAGCTCAGTGGAAGAACTCTCCCGACAGTCACCAGGTGCCCCTTGAGCAAACCAATCTACAAAGCCCAGGGAGCAGGACGCGTGGTACAAATCATTTGCTGTGACTTTTCTCCAAGGAGGGTAATGAGCATGACCGCCATTCCAAACATTACAGCCAGTATATTTGTGTCTTACAGACGTACGGTTCCAATTTATTTTTATGGCAACAAGATTAAACCTAAAGAAGAATGACATATTATTAACTTACAAGCATCTTTCCACATGTAACCTGGTACTAGAGACTTACGGAAAATATAATAAGCCAGCTTCTCCATCTCACTGAAGACACTGATAGATGTCAAGCAAGACAGAGCATGAAGACAGTGTCCTCTAGAAGCCCACATTAGTGACCAGCCTGGTCACAACTCAACATTCTTGCAGTGTAGCACAGGGTTTCAGCCAGTAATGACTTCAGTTAGCTTTATTATTCTATTTCTTCAACTTAGACATGAAAAGAACTTTGTCAAAAGCCTAGCGGGCATTAGGCTATCTTGTGGGTTTGGAGAGTCAGGCTTTTCTGCTTTTTCAGTAATCTGTAAAGCATGTCATTATTGACTAAATTTTAGGTTCTGAAAGTGCATTTTATTACAATTATTGTTATTACCCAACTGTTATATTACTCAGGCTGAGCAATTTCTTGCTGGGATCAGTTCAGAGTGAAACTAATGCTCAAGATACTGTTTCCCCTTTCCATTTATAGGCTATTCGGCAGAAAATTGAATTAAAGCAAGCATCAATGCCTGGTCTATCAGTTTAGTGATCCCATTCCAAAATGAAGTGAGGTTAGCATGACATGTACTCAATGAATCAGTGCCAGCTTTATAGTCATCACTGGTTCCTCAAGGAATTCAAACCATCTGTCCAATATATAACTACAACATTTGCAAGAGTATTAGACTTAGCAGTTTGCTACTTCCAACCTCCAACTTGTCCCATTCTTGAGAAGAGCCTTTTATTAATTGAGTTATATTACATCTCCAAACTTAAGTTTCCATGAAGGAAAATCAATATCATACAAAGGAAAGTCAATGTACACAAAGTCTCTACTACCAATAGCAAAACAAATGAGCAAACCAAAAAGCTCACAAAAAAATAGGAGTGGGAGAAATACCTCGAAAGGCCCAAATGTAGGACATTTTTGCTAATCGATGTTTAATCTTTCCCCATATGCATAATACAAATGGCTCCAGCCTAAGAAGCAACCCAGTGACAGGAGTTGAAGGCCAAGACCCTTCAGGATCCTTGCCTATGACCCTCATGCTGGACTCCAGTTCCTTGGAGATTTCAACTTCCTATTCTCTTCTTGAGGACTTTCTGCAAAGAATTCCACACCACACAAACTGGTAGGCCTCTCGGCTTCTGATTAATCATGTGATCAATGAGTATTCACTGAGCATAAGCTGTAGACCAGGAGTTGACTTAAATACTAGGGATGGAAGAAAAGTTATGACCAATCTAGACAGCATATTAAAAAGCAGAGAATTACTTGGCCAATGAAAGTCAATCCAGTCAAAGCTATGGTTTTACTGGTAATCATGTATGGATGTGAAAGTTGGACTGGGAAGAAAGCTGAGCACCGAAGAATTGATGTTTTTGAACTGTGGTATTGGAGCAGACTCTTGAGAGGCCCTTGGACTGCAAGGAGATCCAACCAGTCCATCCTAAAGGAAATCAGTCCTGAATATTCATTGGAAGGACTGATGCTGAAGCTGAAATGCCAATACTTTGGCCACCTGATGTAAAGAACTGAATCATCTGAAAAGACCCTGATGCTGGGAAAGATTGAAGGTAGGAGGAGAAGGGGATAACAAAGGATGAGATGGTTGGATGGCATCACCAACTCGATGGACATGAGTCTGAGCAAACTCCAAGAGTTGGTGATGTACAGGGAAGCCTGACATGCCGCAGTCCATGGAGTCGCAAAGAGTCAGAGACGACTGAACAATTGAACTGAACTGAACTGAACTGAACTAGGGATAAAGCCATAAATGAGACAGACAAAGGCCTTGCCCTCTTGGAATTTACCTTCTAGAGCTTTTGTTCTGTGGAGCTTATATCATGCCATATCGATTCACATTGCTATGCCTCTGTTCATACTATTCCAGCTGCTTGAAATCCTATTACTTATCATCTCCATTTAACTAATTTATAACATCTTCAAAGCCCAGTTCAACTCATACTTTCTCCATGATTATTTCCAGATTGCCCTGATGGAGTACTTCTTTAACTTCCAACCAAACACACCCTTCTACCTAGTATTTAGTCTCTAATGCCTTACCTATTATTCCTACATGTTCATGCATATATCTTATCTCTTTAACTATACTGAAGCCCTTAGAAAGCATGAAATGTATCTTGTGGGTTTTTTTTTTTTTAAGCCTGAAAAGACAGTCCTAAGTGAAGAGATCATAAATAGTGGTATTTAACGAGAATAAGAGTAAATTGAATAGTATTTTTCCTTTAATCTGGAACAAAGAGCAAGGAAATCAAAGATATCTTGGGAAGTAGTACTTTGAGATTTTTATAAAAGAAAACTATCAACAGTCTGTTTTATTGATTTGGTCTAAAATGCAGTTTAACAGCCTATTGTGAGATATTGTTGCAATCACTGTCTTTAAAATGTCCTCTTTTCAGCACTCAAAGAGAACCGCTCACTGATGCTTGTTTAAGCTTAATTTTCAGGTGACCAGTCTATGAATAAAGGACAAAAAACCTTTGGCTTTCATTACATCTACACTGAATTGCTTAAGGAACCATTCAGCAGGTATAATACAGCAGATTGTGTAGTAATAACAATAGCAGTATTAAAACTTTTTGCACAGGATAAAACCCAAGAATTAACACAAGACATGCTTTGTAGACAAGAGAAAAACAAAAGGCCAAGCTTTTTCCACACTCAGGACTGCTATGTGATCAAGCAAGATTTGTCTAGTGGGCAAAATCGTCCTGTGTAAGCATTATTGCTGTTTCTGCTGAGATTTTTCAGAGAGTCTAGAACACCAGAGAATCTCAGAAAAGCACAAAAAAGCAATAAACATTTGTATTTGAATACTGCCCTAAAATTTAAACAGTATTTTCCATACACATTATCTCACTGAGTTTTTTCAAAAACCCAGAGAAGTTATTTTCAGTTCAGTTCAGTTCAGTCACAGTCATGTCCGACTCTCTGCAACACCATGGACTGCAGCACGCCAGGCTTCCCTGTCCATCACCAACTCCCGGGGCTTGCTCAAACTCATGCCCACTGGGTTGGTGATGCCATCCAACCATCTCATCCTCTGTTGTCCCTTTCTCCTCCTGCCTTGAATCTTCCCCAATATCAGGGTCTTTTCCAATGAGTCAGTTCTCCACATCAGGTGGCCAAAGTATTGGAGCTTCAGCTTAAGCATCAGTCCTTCCAATGAATATTCAGGACTGATTTCCTTTAGGATGGCTGGTTGGATCTCCTTGCAGTCCAAGGGGCTCTCAAGAGTCAGCACTACAGTTCAAAAGCATCAATTCTTCGGTGCTCAGCTTTCTTTATAGTCCAACTTTCACATCCATACATGACTACTGGAAAAACCATAGTTTTGACTAGATAGGCCTTTGTCAGCAAGGTAATGTCTTGCTATTTTTTTATTTTACACACTTTTAATAATCATTTTACATCATTTAAAAAAAATTTTATACCCTTTTAAAAATTTTAAGGGTGTTAAGTTATTTTACACCCTTTAAAAAATTTAGGATAAGGAAAATGAAGCTTGGTATTAAAACCATTACAAAGATAAGTTATATAAGATGACATTGCCATCAGTGAAAGCTTCTACCTCCAAAGGAAATCTCTTACAAACCTGGAAGTTTTCCGTATGAAAATGATGAGAAGCTATAAAGTCAGATTTGCCCTATGAAAGAAATATTTGTTCTCAATGCACAAGCATAATCAATCCAACAGTCTATCCCAGTGGGATGTTTGCCTCATCCTCCCATATACACCCACAAAGCATCTTCTATGTTCTTGCCTCTAGTCTTTTTCTCTCTGTTTAAAGTAAAATAAAAGCAGTTCTTCTTCTGGCAAAGTGGTTTAACTTGCTTGAACCAACTCTCTCATTGACAACAACTAGAAAACTCGGACAAACTTTGAAATATCTGCTTGAACACACCTAACAGCTACAAAGCCACTGAGGACTTGTGAATTCAACATCCTGGAGAGAAGGGAAGCTCAGAGAAATGAATCTAACCTTTGGTGGTGTTTGGGCTTCCCTGGTAGTGCAGAGGTTAAAGCATCTGCCTGCAATGTGGGAGACCTGGTTTGATCCCTGGGTCGGGAAGATCCCCTGGAGAAGGAAATGGCAACCCACTCCAGTATTCTTGCCTGGAGAATCCCATGGACGGAGGAGCTTGGTGAGCTACAGTCCAAGGGGTCGAAAAGAGTCGGACACAACTGACCTACTTCACTTTCTTTCACTTTTGGTGTTTTAGTCCTTGTGAAGGCATTTGTCAATTCAAAAGCAGCAACTGAGAATATGAAAACTTTAAGAGTTTTCATAATTTTCTCAAGAATAGGATTGGGAAAATTGGAGTTTTGAGCCCTAAGGAAGATGGGTACCCAGAAAATATTTCAGGTCTTAGAATGTGAGAAAGGACTGCACAAAAGAATGAAGCATAAATAGACACAAGAACTGAAGCCCAGCCTCATGACTTAGCACTTAAACAATAAAATAAATTATTTTTATAATACCCACTCCAGTATTTCTGCCTGGGAAATCCCAGGAAGAGAGGAGCCTGGCAGGCTACAGTCAAGGGGGTTGCAATGAGTCAGATATGACTTAGTGACTAAACAACAACCAGTTTATAATAGTGAAAATATAGAAAGCCACATCCTTAAAATGGAAAACTATCCATAAAGGAACCCACCTAAGCTCCTGCCCTGACTATGCCCCTTCTCCCCCAGGGGGTCTGACATGAAGCTGGTCTTGAAGTGCTCAGCACTGTGCCTTACACACATGTTGCCTTGATTTTTATATCTTAAAACTCTCAGCTAAAATACATTGGTAGGGTACATCAGAGCCTTTCGTAAGTTCTCTTCCACTCTCCCTAGCAGAGAAATTCGTCCAAGCCAATCTGATGGCCTGCATTTCACGGCATATAATTTTAAATCAGTGCAGTATTGGGATACATACATACAACTCATTAGCTGATAGAACTTGTTGAAAAGAAAGCATCACATCATCTGAACCATAAAGTAGACTACTAAGCCCAATTGTCCCTGATGTCTCCATCAGTTACTAGCATAAGCCAAGATACTTCAGGCACAAATTCATTTTCCCTGACCCACTAAGTAATAGTTGTGCATTGCTATTGCAAAATCTAGCTTTAGGAGGAATCTTAAACTTTTATGCATTTTAAAACTTTTAGTTAAAGCCTGGGGTTTAGAAAATGAGATATGTAACCACAAAAAAGTTCACTCCTTATTGGCTGGAAACCTACTGAAAAACTCCTTTTTTTTTTTTTTTTTTGAGATTTCCATGGAAAAGGCAGAATTAATCTGTTGCAACCATATATGTTTTTGTTTCTTCATGAGTCATTTCATTTAATCATTCCACAAATAATTCTTGATTGTGAATATCATTGAAGACACTGCGCCAGGTAGTGATACAAAGAAAACAAAAGAAATTTCTCCTGTGTTTAATGAGCTCAGAGCCCGGAACAGAGAGCAGATAAGTCAATGGCTTCTCAAGTCAGTGAGGTTCAGGCNTGTTTCTTCATGAGTCATTTCATTTAATCATTCCACAAATAATTCTTGATTGTGAATATCATTGAAGACACTGCGCCAGGTAGTGATACAAAGAAAACAAAAGAAATTTCTCCTGTGTTTAATGAGCTCAGAGCCCGGAACAGAGAGCAGATAAGTCAATGGCTTCTCAAGTCAGTGAGGTTCAGGCTATAATGGAAATCAGCAGAGTGAAAAGGGACTCCCAGGAGAACTGGATCAGTCTTCCATTGCAGTCTATTAAATCATCACAAATCCGTGGTTCACAATCACATACGTTATTATTTCACAGTTTCCATGGGTCAGGAATTTGTCGCAGCTTGCATAATTCTGCTCAGAGCCCTGCAAGACTCCTCTCTAAGTATCAGCCAGGCTGCCTTCCTTTCTGGAACTCAGCTCTTCTTCCAAGCTCGTGCGAATGTTAGCAGAATTCAGCTCCTTGTAGTTGCAGAACTGAGGTCCCTTTTCCTTCTGGCTGCCAGCCAGGGGCCACTCTCAGCCCCAAGAGGTTCCCCTAGATCCCTGCCACGTGGCCCCTGACACAGACCATCTCATAAAGTGATCTTCTCCCAACAGAGCAGGAGAATCTTTCTAAATCCTAGACCCTCTTTTAAGGGCTTATCTAATTAGGTCAAGCTCACCTAGGATAATCTCCCTTTTGATTAACTCAGAGTCAACTGATTCAGCACCTTAATTATGTCAGCAAAATCACTTCACCTATGCCAAGTAAGAAAGCCTTATCATGGGAGTGAGAGCCCATCGTATCTACAGGCTCTGCACCATCAAAGAGAGGAAATTCTAGGAGAGGGAAGTCTACACAGAGGGTGGGAAACATTGGGGACCTCCTTAAAATTCTGCCTCTGATAGGCACCTACCTCAAATGGTAGCTACCTGAAGGAGATGGAGTCGGAGCAGGTGTTGAATGGGAGTACAAAAGCTGCAGAGGGAGAAAGACCTATCTAAAAGTTACTAGCAAGGGCAAAGTTACCAAATGACAAATATGGTAAACTTGAGCAAAATGGTCAAGTTTAATATGTTTCTGTGTTGTGATTAGTAGATGAGATATGATTCCACAGAAAAAAGGATGTGGAGAAGTGAGCTCGTCTTTGCATATACTGAATTGTCTTTGGAGCTTCCAAAAGAAATGACCAAAGGACTACAGAGATACGAGTCTGCAGCTCAGAGGGAGAGGTTAGAACAAAAAGAAGAGACCTGGGGCTCTCAGTATAGACTTGGTAATCAAGCCCTTAGTCATAGATGGAATTCATCAGTACCAGTAGATAGAGGAAAAGCCCACAGACAGGAACCTCAAAACACTATGCAACGATACACAAAGAACAAGACTGTGAGGAAAGAAGAGAGCTGCTAATGATAGAGAAGGGAAGTATGTTATCTCAAAAGCAAAGAAGCAAGAGGGTCTCAAGGAGGTGGGACCCAGTGTCAACTGCTGCCCAGATGCTAGGATAAAGACCAAAAAGTCATCGATTTATTAGCCGTGAGACCCTTGGTTATACTGGGGATAGCTGTTTAAATTGGAAGTGTGTAGAAAATAAGATTGCAGTGATTGAACAGTGACTGAGCCACAGGATGTGGTGTCAGCATAGACCATTCTCTCAAGGAGCTTCATACAAAGGGAAGGAGATAAACAGGGCGAGGAAGGATGGAATTTGGCGAAGATGACAGTCAAGCAAAGCTTCAGAAGCTGTTGTAATGCTGTCTTACGTGTCAGACCACAGTAACATGTTACAGCTGGAACAGACTATAGAAATCGTCTAGCCCGTACTACTAATACTGGATGTCAGCTAAAATCCCTTCCTCTGGAAAATACTCTTGGATCCCTGAGGCCAGATCTGGATCTTTCTTTCACATACTTTTACTCTAAATACCAGCCCTACCTTTCCTCCAGAGTGTTTATCACAGTGGTAATTGTACATACAGTTGAATGGCTTTGTGGTTGTACAGGTTTCCTCTACTAGTTATGAGCTCCATGAAGGTATAGACCATGTTTGCTTTGCTCACCAAGTTGTCCCTAGACCCATTTAATAAACCTGTAATGAGTACGTAACTTGAATCCTTTTATTTAACAGTGAAGGAAGTGAAGCCCAGAGGGGTTAAGTTACCTCTCCTAGTTCACTGCTATTAAAAACAAGTTGAAATGAATCTGGGTGTGTGTTTTCTGCTCTTTTTTAAAGAATGGCCACTTCCTACTCACAGTGCTGTTAAATTTCCTCTGAATCAGCATTAACCACACATTAAATACACTCCTCCAGCATCAGGAGCTCAGGGACACTACTTTCTAACTTCTTCACACAGTCATGTGATATTACAGCATGCTGTAATTCCACAAGCCCCTCTTTTTAAATTACCATTTATCATGTACTCATTCTGTGCTAAGCACAAAGGCACTAAGGACCTTATGTCCACTTTCTCAGATATCGATTTTCATAACAATTCCTTAAGTTTGTTGATATTATACAGGATACAAAGTTAATATAGTTCTGACAATAACTGGATAGTTAGTATCAGATTTGAATTAAACTGTTGGATACCCAGTTGGTGTCAGAGAATTCACTGATTGGTATGAGGAAAAAACCACACTTGAAAAAAATTGAAGATCTTCTATGAAAGAAATAAGGTGAATAGCCTTGAAGTAGAAAGCCAACAGTGTCTGCTATATTACCAACTGGTTCGTCCTCCAGGTTTCCACTGTCTACCAACCCAGGAAATACAAACTGCCAGTACATTTTCAAATACTGAAATACTGAAGGAAGGGGACATTATAATATCTTCATCATTCAGTTCAGTTCAGTCGCTCAGTCATGTCCACCTCTTTGTGACCCCATGAATCGCAGCACACCAGGCCTCCCTGTCCATCACCAACTCCGGGAGTTCACTCAGACTCACACCCATCGAGTCCGTGATGCCATCCAGCCATCTCATCCTCGGTCATCCCCTTCTCCTCCTGCCCCCAATCCCTCCCAGNCAGAGTCTTTTCCAATGAGTCAACTCTTTGCATGAGGTGGCCAAAGTACTCGAGCTTCAGCTTTAGCATTAGAGGGACTAAAACGCTCTTCTGGATTTTATTTATTCAGAGGCTGAATCTTGACCAAAGAAAACATGGTTACTACACCTAAAACTAGGCTTCCCAGGTAGCTCAGTGGTCAAGAACCCACCAGCCAATCCAGGAGACTCAGGTTTGATCCCTAGGTAAGAAAGATCCCATGGAGGAGGGCAGAGCAACCCACTCCAGTATTCTTGCCTGGAGAATCCTATGGATAGAGGAGCCTGGCAGGCTACAGTCTATTGGGTTGCAGAGTCAGACACAACAGAAGTGACTTAGCACGCATGTAACACATACCAAAAACTACCAGCAAATACCACTTGGGTGATTTCCTATTAAGAGTTATACTGTGTTTTCACCAGCAGCAAAGATTTTGTCATATCCCTGTAAAAACTTATTCATTGAAACTATACGATGCCTTTATGAATGCATACAGGGCTTTAATTTACTCTTCCAGCAATTAGACAAATTAAGTGAATTATCCTTTTTTTTTTTTTTTTTTTTTTTAGCCTAGTCATATTTACTAGGGCAATTCTGGAAATCCCATGCTCATAAAGAGAAAATCCCATCTCTTACTGTGCCATTCAGGCCCAGCATATTGCTGTGCCCAAGATTTACTTAATCAAGTCTCCTTCATAAACTCCTTGTCCCCAAGGCCACTGGTAAGCTGCCTTGAAGTGCTTGACTCTGCCCTCTTTAGTGCACTCAGTGGCTCACACTCACCCAGCACTCATCCTGCCAGATTCTCTGAATGCTTTACACGAACCTACCTCATTTAATCCTCACACCAACCTCCAGAAGTAGATGCTATTTTTGCCCCAATTTGCAAATGAAAAACCTGAATGCTAAAGGGCAACTTGTCCAAGGTCACACAATAATGTAAAGAACGTTTTCTTCGATCAGGATTCAAAATCAGAGGTATGGGACCCCATAGAGTATGTTGCATCACAATGGCATGGCGTGTGAATGCTAATTTCTTCCTGTTTCATAGTGCCGACTTGAGTGGTGGATTCATCATCCATCACAGAAGATGGGCAAGCTTGGCTGAGATTTTTAAGCCTGTAGTTAGACCTGAGAGACATGATTCAGCTTGCAAAGCCTCTGAATCTGTGTGATGTTGAATGTGACAGCGTGGTAGAATTCTACTGTACTTTAGAATTATGGGAATGATATACATAACATATTCATAAAACCTCAAGGAAAAGAGGAAATCACTAAGTGATCTGTAATTTCTGCCAAAGTAGCAAATATATGTGCAATAATCCTCATTAATGATCATTCAGTCTGTGTAAATATGTTTAGTAACTATGAGCATCTCCAATAAAGACTGATCTACTGTTAGACCACACTAGTCATAACCCACTTCACTCCACCCACTTCCCATCACTGGTTTGGTTTGGAGTTAGTTAACCAGAACTGAACCGGGAAATCCCAGAACAAGTTCTTCTTTCCAGCTGTTCAGGTTTAAGAATTTTATCTCCATTCCAAACAGCCACAGCCAGAATCATGTCTTTAATTTATACCTGCATTGACTTCACCCATCTTCATAAAGGTTATATTCACCCAATTAGAAGCAACAACTTCTCCACAGACTCTTACAGTGTCTCTGCACAAGGGAAAGGACCACCCCCATCTCCCTGATCCCTCCTATAATCGTGGTTAACAGGCAATCATTTCACCTTCAGTTGAACCCCTCATTCCTCACATGAACTATTCCAAAGTATTTTTCGTAGCCTTAGGTTTCCAAGTGCTTTTTGCCTCCCTCATGCCCTGAAAAAGGAAGATGGTTCCTCGGCTTCTCCCTTTCTCCACCTCAAAATGCCTCTATGACTTCATTCTTCCTTCCTTCCCTCCACAGAAGGAAGTGCCTTTCTCCATCCTAACCCAATCGTTGACTTATGTCCTTAGTTCCATTTCCTCCAACTTTCTCCAGAACCTGGTTTCATCAACTATCTTCTTCCTGGGATCTTCCATCTTCTTTCCCCCATCCCATTTTCCCCTTGCCTAAAATATGCAGCCACCATTCTAAAACAAGGAGATCATGGAGATCAAACCAGTCAGTCCTAAAGGAAGTCAATCCTGAACATTCATTGGAGGGATTGATGCTGAAGCTGAAATGCCAATACTTTGGCCACCTGAGGTGAAGAGCTGACTCATTGGAAAAGATCCTAATGCTGGGAAAGATTGAAAGCAGGAGGAGAAGGGGATGACTGATGAGAGGAGAGAATGAGATGGTTGGATGGCATCACTGGTAGGAGTTTGAGCAAGCTGTGGGTGATGATGAAGGATAGGGAAGACTGGCATGCTGCAGTCCATGGGGTCACAAAGAATTGGACATGACTGAGTGACTGAACAACAACAACAATCCTAAAACAAACCAAGAGAGAACCTTTTCTTTATCCTGTAATCCCCTTGAGAACTTCTACTCTAGCTAGCCCCCTTCACTCTTGAACCTAAAAGGTAAGCCCATCCCAAGTTTCCACATTCTTCTCCTTCTCTGTGTCCCTCAGTGAATGCATCAACTCAGAACTCCAAATCTCAGCTGTACAGGTAATTAACAACTCCATGAATCTTGTCCAAACTATTCTTCCAAGGTCTGTCTCTATTTCTCTGCCACTAACACTTCTCCACATGGATACACCATCCGCACAATAAACTCCTACAACTCTAAAGCCAAATTCACGACACAACTACCAAACCTTCCAGTTATCCAGGATCAGAACCTTGAAGGAATGGAACTTGAAACATTAAAGGTAATCAAAGCCTTTTGTTTTGAGATGAGACGTGCAAAGTCCAGAAAAGTTGAATCTATATGTCTCTTACTTCTGCTAAGGGAGTTCCTGTCAACTAAATAATGGTTCCCCTCCATCCTTTTTCCTGGGCATTGGCTCAGGCCACCATCATGATTTTCTTGATCTGTAGCAATAGCTTCAGATTTTGTCTCCCACCTACAGTGTTTGTCCCTCNAGAAAAGTTGAATCTATATGTCTCTTACTTCTGCTAAGGGAGTTCCTGTCAACTAAATAATGGTTCCCCTCCATCCTTTTTCCTGGGCATTGGCTCAGGCCACCATCATGATTTTCTTGATCTGTAGCAATAGCTTCAGATTTTGTCTCCCACCTACAGTGTTTGTCCCTCATCTCTTCTTACCCTGAGACAATGCTAATTTCAATCAACACTTTTGATCTGTGTGTGTGTGTGTGTGTGTTTGTACAGACATATCTCAGAGATATTGCAGATTCAATTCTAGATAACTGCAATAATGTGACTATCAAAATTAAGTGAATCATACAAATGTATTGATTTCCCAGTTCATGTAAAAGTTATGTGTACACCATAGCTCAGTTGGTAAAGAATCTGCCTGCAATGCAGGAGACTCCAGTTTGATTCCTGGGTTGGGAAGATCCGCTGGAGAAGGGATAGGCTACCCACTCCAGTAATCGTGGTCTTCCCTTGTGGCTCAGCTAGTAAAGAATCAGCCTGCAATGCGGGAGACCTGGGTTGGATCCCTGGGTTGGGAAGATCCCCTGGAGAAGAAAAGGCTACCCACTTCAGTATTCTGGCCTGGAGAATTCCATGGGGTCACAAAGAGTCCATGGGGTCACAAAGAGTTGCACACAACTGAGTGACTTTCACTTTCACCATACTGTAGTCTATTAAGTATGGGATAGCATTATGTCTTAAAAGAAAAGTACTTGTCTTAATCAAGAATATTTCATTGCTAAAAAATACACAAAAGCTATCGTCTGAGCCCTCAGTGAGTCATACATAATCATTTTGCTAGTCTTGCCTTGATGTTGACGGCTGTTGCTTCACCAGCATGGTGACTGCTGAAGAGTGAGGTGGTGTGACAATTTCTTAAAATAAGATGACAATAAAGTCTGCTTTATCAATTGACTTTTTTTTTTTTTCACAAACGATTGCTCTGCGGCATGCAATGCTGTTTGATAGCATTTCATCCAGGGTAGAACTTCTTCCAAACTTGGAGTCAGTCCTCTCAAATCCTGCCACTGCTTTATCAAGTAAGTTAATGTAACAGTCTAAATTCCTTGGTGTTATTTCAACAATCTTCACAGAATCTTCACCAGTAGATTCCATCTCGAGAAACCACTTTCTTCGCTTATCCTTAAGAAGCAGTACTTTTAGAAATCACCTGTTTAAGTTTTATCGTGAGATTGCAGCAGCCCATTCACATCTTCAGGCTCTACTTCTGGTTCTCTTGCTCTTTTCACCACATCTGCAGTTACTTCCTTCACTAAAGCCCTGAACCCCTCAAAATCACCCCTGAGGGTTAGAATCAGCTTCTTCCAAGATCTATTTATGCATTTCCTACTAATGTTGCTATTGTTATCTCTTCTCATGAATTACAAATGTTTTTAGTGGCATCTAGAACACTGAAACTTTTCCAAGAGGGTTTTCAATTTACTTTGTCTATATCAATCAGAGGAATCACTGTCTGTCGTCCTACAAAATGTGTTACTTGATATTTATTTTTACTATTTGTTTATTTGGCTGCATCAGGTCTTAAATCCAGCACACAGGATCTTCAGTCTTCATTGTGGGTTCATGCAGGATCTTTAGTGGCAGGCATGAGAACTTAGTTTCAGCATGTGGAATCTAGTTCTCTCGCCAGGGATCAAACCTAGCCCCCTGCATTGGAGAATGGAGTCTTAGCCACTAGACCACCCCCCAGGAAATCCCCAAAATGTCTTCCTTAAATACTGGTACTTGAAAATCAAAATTACTTCTTGATCAATCACTCACAGAATGGATGTTGTGTTGCATAAAAATACCATTAATTTCATACATCTCCATCAGAGTTCTTGGCTGACTAGACGCATTGACAATGAGTAATGATATTTTGAAAGGAATAGTTTTTCCTGAGCAATATATTTCAATGGGCTTCCCTGATGGCTCAGCACACAAAGAATCTGCCTGCAAAGCAGGAGACACAGGAAATGCCAGTTCAATCCCTGGGTCAGAAAGATCCCTTGGAGGAGGGCATGGCAACCCACTCCAGCATTCTGGCCTAGAGAATCCCATGGACAGAGGAGCCTGGCAGTCTACAGTATGTGGGGTCTCGAAGAGTCAAACACGACTGAACAACTGAACATAGGTCTCAATAGCGGGCTTAAAATATTCAGTAAACCATGTTATAAACAAGTGTGCAGTCACCCAGGCCTTGTTGTTCCATTTATAGAGCACAGAAAGTATAGATTTAGCATAATTTTAGGGGCCCTACTGCTACTGCTTTTGCGGGCAAGTCACTTCAGTCATGTCTGACTCTTTGCAGCCCTATGGACTGTAGCCCACCAGGCTTCTCTGCCCATGGGGTTTTCCCACCAAGAAAACTGGAGTGGGTTGCCACGCCTTCTTCAAGGGGACCTTCCCAACCTCGAGATCCAATCTGTGTCTCTTATGTCTCCTTCAGGCAGGTTCTTTACTACAAGCTCCACCTGGGAAGCCCTAGGATTATTCAATTTGGTAAATGAGCATTGGCTTCAACTGAAAGTCACCAGCTGCATTACCACCTAATAAGAAGGTCAGCCTGTCCCTTGAAGCTCTGGAATCAGGCAGTGACTTTTCCGCTCTAGCTATCAAAGATGGCATCTTCTTCCATGCAAAGGCTGTTTGTCTACACTGAAATTCTATTGTTTAGTGTAGCTGCCTTCATTTACTATCTCAGCTAGATCCTCTCGATAACCTGCTACAGCTGCTACATCAGCACTTGCTGCTTCACCTTGACCTTCTATGTTATGAAGATGTTTTCTTTCTTTAAACCTCATGAACCAAACTCTGCCAGCTTTAAACTTTCTTCTGCAGCTTCCTTACCTCTCAGCCTTTAAAGAGAGTTAGAGCCTTGCCCAATACTGGTTTGATTTTCCATCCAGACCACTACAACTTTCCACACATCAGCAATAAGGCTGTTTCACTTTTTTGTCATTCATGTGTTCCGTGGAGTAGCACTTTTAATTTCCTTCAAGAACTTTCCCTTTGCATTCACATTTTGGCTAACTATTTGGCTCAAGAGGCCTAGTTTTTGGCCTATCTCATTTTTTGACATGCTTTCATTGCTAAGTCTAATCATTTCTAGCTTTTGATTTAAAGTGGAGATATGGGATTCTTCCTTTCACTTGAGCAGTTAGAGGCCATTGTAGGGTTATTAACTGGCCTGATTTCAATATTGTTGTGTTTCAAAGATCAGGGAGACCCAATGAGAGGAAGAAAGATGGGGGAGTGGCCGGTTTGTACAGCAGTCAGAACAAACACAATATTTGTCCAAAACAATTACAGCAGTAGTATCAAAGGTCACTGATTAACAGGTCATCAAAACCAAAACAATAATAATGAAAAAAATTGAAATGTTGCGAGAATTACCAAAATGTAATACACAGACACAAAGTGAGCCAATGCTAATGGGAAAAATGGTGCCGACAGACTCACTCAGTGCAGCCTTGCCACCAACCTTCAATTTGTAAAAAGCACAATATCTGTGAAGTGCAATGAAGAGAAGTAAAAGGGATCTGTCTGTATACATTTGGAACTGTGCCTAGGCCCCTGAGCTTAGATATGAAGATAGCTTTTGCCCTCAAGAGTGGTGCTTAAGAAAGACACTTAAATCAGACTGTAAATGAAAGGGAGGATTGAGGAAGGTCCCTTGTATAAGGAATATATTGACAGCTGAGTACCGATAGGAAGGAGCCAGATGATCACAGTGAATGAATTCAGAAAACTCATGGAAGAACTTCCCTAGTGGTCCAGTGGTTAAGAAGTCTGCACTTCCAATGCAGGGGCTCCAGGTTCATTTCCTGGTCAAGGAATTAAGATTCCACATCCACATGGAACGGTCAAATTTTCTTAAAAAATGAAAAGTAACAAAAAAGAAACGTTGTGTAACAGGATCAAAAACTAGATGGTTTTACTATGGCTGAACAAAGATCCAAGATGGTGGCAGGGGACACAGAGAAGACCCAGCAGAGACCTATAAGACTGGATGGGTACACAAAATCCAGATCGCAAAGCAGTGGGATAGAGTTTGATGGAATCTTAAGCAGCACATGTGAAAATATCAAATTAGCAATTTAGAAAGACCGTTTAGTCAAAAGTGTCCCAACAGGCTAGGAGGCAAGGTTGAAAACAGGAAGACTGTTAGCTGATGGTTTCAACTAAGAGAGTGAAGATATAGAGGAGAAAAGAGAAGAAAGCCCCAGTGTTGAGGTTTTTCTGGGTCACTGAGCAGAAAAAAATAAAGAAATCAAGAATGTTGAGAACACAGTGATTTAAAGGGTCAGTAAACTAGAGCATTCAGGGCAAGTCAAGCCCAGCACCTGTGTTTTTATACCAAAAGTGAAGAATGGTTTTTTCATGTTTAAAAAGTAGAAAAATTAAGAAGAATATTTCATGATATAAAATTATATGAAAATCTTTTGTCAGGATCCCTAATAACATTTTACTGGCACACAGCCATGCCTACTGTTGACATAAACTCTGTGGCTGTTTTCCTGCTATAGAGTTGAGTAGCTGAGACAAAGAATGTATGGCCCACAAAGCCTAAAATATTTACTAACTGAGTCTTTTACAGAAAAAGTTTGCCAGTTGCTGGTTTAGGTAATGAATCATGTGGCTTTCAGTGCTTGATAAAGTGAGGAAAGAGGAGAGAAGACATGAAACCGAGCTCCCTGGGGCCTGAGAATAAGAAAGATGAGAGTAAGAGAAGGTAAATGGGCTGAAAAGGCAAGAGGTGAGATCACAGAGACAGATACAGGAGGGAAAAACGTATAACAATTCTAAGTGACAGACTGGCTTACTTATACAAGAGGCCTGGGAAGTCTGTTTTTCTCCCCATTACTACAGCCATGAATCTAAGGCTGGATAGTCAAGAGTTGCTTTCTTACCACCAAACCTCACTTGCTGCCTGCAGCTCAAATTAACTAACCAAACCACAACACTATCACATGCATGTCTACCATCAAGTTAATTCTATTGTTGTGAATGACATCATCAACCAGAATAGCTTTGAATCATTGAAAAGGTTTGAATTAAATTTAAAATCTTTCCATTCATCACTTCCTGTGCTGCCTCCCACAAAGAAATTAAGGTATAAAATCCTCCTTAACATAACAGAATGGATTCTCCAGGAAAATGAAAGTGAAACAAGATCCATCACTCCTGAATTTGCTAGAAGTTTTCCTGTAGCTACTCATGTTTACTTTATGTTCATAACCTGGTTCCAGTGCATAGAAATGGATCTTCTTTGCAATCTCTTGCATCGAGAGCCTGGGATTGATAAAACTATAGATCGTTTCCACCCCTTTGATCGGATCCCTATCGCAGCTAATGCATGCAGTAGATAAACTCTGTTCAGGGACTGATTACAGCCTGTGCAACAGGGAGAAAAATACCCCATCTCAGTGCTTTCTGGATTAGAGCAGAATACCAATGTGCATTTCCCAGGACTGAAGTGATCATAACCACAAAGGCAATTTGGCAGCTAAATGAGATAGATATTTGCTCATCATCCAGCTTTGCATAAAGATCAGCATGGTACCAGGCATTCAGATCAAGGGCAAATCACGTCTCATTCCATGGGCAGAGACAGGGAGATGATGCCTCACCACTAGAAGTGTCATCAGTCGAACCCACAGTCAGGGATTTAGAGTCATCAGCAGTAAATTGAGCTACTGGTCTCAACTACAAAGACTCTGAAGTTTTACCACCAAGGTTAAAAAGACTCATATTCACACTTTTCCACCAAAATCAGGAAAGGAGCAGCAAGTTCTCCTGCTTAGGAGCCCAAATAGGAAACTTCATAGATTAGAACCAAGTCATTATTTTAAAGGCTGTATTTTCCAGACTCAAATATATAAAATTATCCTCCATTTTGCAAAATGCAGAAGAAACAAGGGCACTTCAGAAAACAGGAGTGATTTCACCTCCTTGAGTGCAAAGAAGTCGCAAGCAAAATGGATCTCTTTACTCCATCATGTCCTAGACCTGGCTGCACCTCTGACCGTGACCTGCCCATTTCTCTACTCGTTAAGTGCCTTATTCATCACGCAGCAGCCCTGCTCAAGTCAAAGGCAGAGCGTTCTTTCAGTTCCAGGAGCAGCGAATTGCTCCATTAGTTTTCAGACTTTGATGGTGGGTCAGAGGTTCCCTGAGCCTGTCTGGAATTGAAGAGACCTCAAGGATCCTTCCATCAGAGATTCTGATGGAATCACCAAGGGAGGAAAAATACCTTGACATAATGAAACTTGTGGGTAATCTCAGCTAAAGGGAACCACAGCCTCGTGAAAACATTTAACCTGTATGTTGTGTTTCCTTTTGCCATCAAGTTACTTCTATTCTCTCACCAACCTTGGGACCTCAAGTTATTTGGTTTTAAATATCTTTTCCCCTATCGCAGATGACTACAAATGCCAAAAGAAATCATTTATAAGTTTTCCAGTTGCCACAACCTATGTTTGAAAATATCTGCACACATACAGAACAGACTTGTGGACACAGTGGGGGAAGGAGAAGGTGGGATGAATTGAGAGAGTAGCATTGAAACATACTCATTACCATATGCAAAACAGACAGCCAGTGGCAATTTGCAGCACTACGCAAATTTGCTGCAAACCTGGTGCTCTGTAACAACCTAGACCTGTGGGATGGGGTAGGAGGTGAGAGGGAGGTTCGAGAGGGAGGGGACATATGTTTACCGAGGCCGATTCATGTAGATGTATGGCAGAAACCAACACAATGTTGGAAAGCAATTATCCTCCAATTAAAAATAAATTTAAAAAGAAAAAGAACCTAAGTGGGAAAGTGGAAGCAATTTACAAATGGCAATTAGGATAGCCTCATATTTGCTATTATTTTAATACAGCTTTCTAAGAAAGCCTCAATATTTTAAAATCTTAGTTGAAAGGGGACCTGTAGACATATGTAGAAAAGTTGACAAGATTCCCATCTCATCTTTTTGAACTTTTCATTCTTGACCCCAGTTCTACTGTTATCTCAAGTTTACATGCCAACATTTCCCCTTTAAGTTTGTAGACTTGCCACATATGTGCCCATTCCTCCACACCACATCCCAAAAAAGAATATTTGCTTGCTAAGAAGGAATCTGGCCCAGTCCAGATTCCCCTCCCCTAGCCTCATGCACCCTTTTATAGTCTTGACCAGTAGTGAGGGTGGGGCTATGTCTGTCTGGCCCTACCTCTTGTCCACTGCCTAGCACAATAATGAACATACACTAGACATTCGTGAGTGGTTATTGAATGAGTGCAAGAATGAACAAACTTTCCTAGGAGGGGGGGAGTTTGTTCATCAGCAGAGTCTGAAAATCCAAAAGATCATACAGTCGTTGTATTTCCTTTTCAGTCGCAATTTCAAAAGGACACCCATAGGTAAAATGTTGTGGTACACAATTATGTGTGAGAAAGCCCTGTGGTCCACTCACATCCAGAACTGGCTTTTTTACTCTTTCAGGTCAGATCAGACTCCAGTAACAAACTATTCTGAAAATATCATGATTTTGTCCTTTCCTGGTTTAAAGAAAAAAAAAGTCTTCATCATGGGTGACAGGTAAAGGATCCAACTGAATGAATTGTATGATTCATTTTTGGCTTCAAAATAGCTTTGGTCTAGTGGAATGAAACCAGTCGGCTTAAAGCCCACCAGTAAAGGGCAAAAGCACCATTTGTCTTTGAGGAGACAGTAGCTTTCACTGGCCACGAACTAATGAGAAATGCTGTTGCTCATTTATTCTGAGGTCCTCTTCTTATTTTTCAAATAGGGTATCACAGTCAACATGTTTGACTAACCAGGAGATGCATTTTCAAAACCTTGATACTTGGTACTTCTGCTATTTTCTTGGAAAAGAATTTATCACAAGTTATTCTTCTGCAAGGACTTCAAAAGGGTTCATTAACCAGCTTTAAATTGAAGCTCTAAACTGAAGCATGCCTTTGTAACTGTCTCTGTCTGTAGAAAGTGTGCTTTCCTCTCATTCACTGTCAGTCCAGCCACTCTGAAGGGCAAAGAGGCAGTGAAGAACCCTAAGCTGCCCAGTTGCCTGAGTTGAATCTAAGTTATTCTGTTTATTGTATTTACTTGCTCTGTCTATACCTGTTTGCTCCTTTGGAAAAATGGAGATGATAGTACCTCCCTCAGTGTTGTGAGGCAGCAGTGAGATATGTTACTTGAAAGATGCTTAAATAGTGACTGACATAGCAAACGACTGAGTGAATCATTGTTACTCTCCCTCATGCTAATAAATTACGAATGCCATTAGCAAAGGATGAATTGTACAAACCCTATCATATATCAGTCCCGCTTGTAAGAATTTTTTCTACCTATAGATTCACTTCTGTGTTCAAGATACATGGGGCACAGGGATTGTGGCTTATGTGTAATAGCAAAAGACCAGACAAGGACTAAATTTCAAGGACTCATTAACAGAGTTGGTAAAACCAATTTGGGAACTTCCATGCTATGAAATATGGTGGAGCCTCCAAAAAGACATCACTTCATTACAAGAACCAATATGGAACCCTTTCTGAGCTGTATTGTAACTTTTTTTAAGCAGGATGTAAAAACAAATATCACATGCTAGCTACTATTTCTATAAAAAAAGAAAGATATATTTGCTTATATGTCCGAACACAATCTTTGGAAAGGGATACAAAAATCTGACAAAGGTGATTGCCTCTGGAAATAGGAACTCAAGGACTAGAAGAAAACAAGAGAAGGGAGACCCTTTTTATTACCTCTGTTTTTTATTACATCTATTACCTATTGAAAACATAAAATATGACATAAATGATAAAATTTTATAAGAAAATTTAGAATAAAATAATATGTTACACAGCAACCTTGAAACTATATTGTAAAAGTACAAAACCAAATATTATTAGATTAAAACCATAGATATGAGATGACCCAGGAAAGTTTTAAGCTCCAAATGTATGTGCTGCATGGACCCCGGATGAATGGTTTAGGCTGAAGGATTTAAGATGTGGTCCCCAGGAAAGGGGCAGATTCTGCATCCGCTGAGGCTTCCATCTTCTGTCCACAAAAACTGAAGTGAGATCTCTGATCTTATCTACGAGCACCTAAGGGCCAGACCTCAGTCAAAGCTACCAGGACTTGAAATTACTGATCACAAATTACATCATCTTATGACTTCCAAAATATAGCTTAGAACATTGGACTCTGAATATTGAAAGCCTTAAAAATCCTCTTGTTCAGACACTCAGTCATGTCCAACTCTTTGCGACCCCATGGACTGTAGCATGCCAGGCTTTCCTGTCCTTGACCATCTCTCAGAGCTTGCTCAAACTCGTGTCCCTTGAGTCAGTGATGACATCCAACCAACTCGTCCTCTGTCATCCCCTTCTCCTCCTGCCTTCAATCTTTCCCAGTAACAGGGCCTTTTCTAATGAGTTGGCTCTTTGCATCAGGCGGCCAAAGTATAGGAATTTCAGCATCAGTCCTTCTAATGAATATGGAAGATTGATTTCCTTTAGGATGGACTGGTTGGATCTCCTTGCAGCCCAAGAATCTCTCAAATCTTCTGCAACACCACAGTTCAAAAGCATCAATTCTTCAACACTCAATCTTCTTTATAGTCCAACCATCACATCCATACATGACTACTGAAAAAACCATAGCTTTGACTAGACCAACCTTTGTCAGCAAAGTAGTATCTCTCCTTTTTAATATGCTGTCTAGGTTGGTCATAACTTTTCTTCCAAAGAGCAAGCGTTTTTTAATTTCATGGCTGCAATCACCATCTGCAGTGATTTTGGAGCCCAATAAAATAAAGTCTCTCACTGTTTCCATTGTTTCTCCATCTATTTGCCATGAAGTGATGGGATCATACGCTACAATCTTTGTTTTTTGAATGCTGAGTTTTAAGCCAGCTTTTTCACTCTCCTCTTTCACCTTCATCAAGAGATTCTTTAGCTCCTCTTCACTTTTTGCCATAAAAGAGGTGTCATCTGCATATCTGAGATTATTGATATTTCTCCCAGCAATCTTGATTCCAGCTTGTGCTTCATCCAGCCCAGCATTTCTCATGATGTACTCTGCATATAAGTTAAATAAGCAGGGTGACAATATACAGCATTGACATACTCCTTTCCTAATTTTGTACCCGTCTGTTGTTTCATGTCCAGTTCTAATTGTTGCTTCTTGACCTGCATACAGGTTTCACAGGAGGCAGGTCAGGTGGTCTGGAATTCCCATCTCTTGAAGAATTTTCCACAGTTTGTTGTGATCCACACAGTCAACGGCTTTAGTATAGTCAATGAAAGTCCTCTAGATTTACATTGGTTCTAGATAACATTAGTTCTAGATAACAAAAGTCCTGTAGATTAACATTAATTCATCTAGAGGTTGCTCAGACTCTGCAGTGTGTCTGATGTGGTTGCCACATCACTTCACTTCAGGAACCAGAACTCACTAACTCCCAAAGTGCCCCATTCTCTTTTCATATTCTCTAATTTTGTCTTCCACTGAAGTGAAATTTGTCACACCATTGTATCTGTTTTGCTTTTGTTTTTTTCAAAACAAACAACTTTTTGTTGAAGTGTAGTTGATTTACAATTTTGTTCGTTTCCATTGTATCTAACCATTAGTCCTAGTTTTAACCCTTGGAACTGAACAAAACAAGTTTAAAATCTCTCTTAAATTCATTTACTCCTTTATTCAGCAAATATCTGTTGCAGACCTACTATGCCCCAGGTACTACTCCTGGGCACTATTTCCTGACACTAGGTGTCAGGAAAATAAAAATGAGTAAGACACAAAAATATCCAGTCTAATGGAGTAGGCAGTTATCTAAACTGATCAATGAAAATAGTATAAGTACAAAGACACAGACATAAGCTATCACAGAAGTCCAGTGAAGTACACGAATTCCCCATCCTGGGTGGGGTTTGGGGAAGGATTGCTAGAGTAGGTGACATCTGAGCTAAGATGCTCAGGATGAGTGGAGCTGGGAAAGTGGGGTGAGGAGAGGGAGAGTCCTGGACAGAAGGAGCATTGGGTATTTGGGTCCCAAGAGAAATAGTCCTGCATGTGTGACTATGGCATGGAGGGGGCTGTGGAGAAATAAAGGATTTATCTTGAGAAAACAATCAAAAATGTTATAGTTTGGATATAAATTCATTTTTATTATTCTTAAATTGAAAAAATGTACAAGTGAATCATCACTTTACGGGACATCTGAAACTGACACAATATTGTAAATCAACTTACTTCCATTTCTTTTTAAAGAAACGTTAATGTTTACTGTACCTATCCCTTCTGTATGGAAGAAATATTGTCAGGCTTAATTTTTCCACATTTTCCAATTTTTCTTGAATGACCACATAATGCTTTTATAACCAGAAAAGGCCAGGTCATGATGAATCTGAAAAATAACACATCCCTCTGAGCCTTCTGCAACCCTCCCCTCATCATCATAGAAAGTCAGGAGAGCAGAGGGTCCAATGGGGGCAGTTCTGGAGTAAAATGTCTCAGTATCTCTGTTCTAGAGTTGTATTGCCAAGTCCCTCCCACTCCATTATGACATTGTCACAATAGCCCAGGCAGTGTTTCTCATTTTATTAGTCTGGCCATTCTTGAAATACCAACATGTGATCATCCTTCACTTGAATTTTTCAAGGCTTCTTTTCATTGCTTGTTTTTATTATTATTTTATTATTTCCACCTTTCATCAGAATGGGCTTGCATTTTCAAAAGATGCACAAGGTGCTTGGTCTCCCTAATGGCCAAGAAATGCCATGCTGGATGAGGAGCTCTGGGTTCTGGACAGACTCCACCAGCAAAGACGCAAGCCCATTGAGCACCAGAACCACAGATGGAAGGAGTGATCGGTGCAATGAATGCTAGGACTATGTATAAAATAGATAACTAATGAGAACCAGCTATATAGCACAGGGAACTCTAAGGGCTTTGCGGTAACCTAAATGGAGATGAAATCCAAAAAGAGAGAAATATATGTATATGTATAGCTGATCCACTTTGCTATACAGAAGAAACTAACACAATATCATGAAGCAACTATACTCCAATAAAAATTAATTTTTTAAAAAAAGCTTTGTATATAGATTTGTTTCTTTGCTGTAAGTCTTATATTTTTTTAATTAAATTATTTATGTATTTAAAAAAATAAAGTGAAAAAAAATGAAAACAGCCAAAAAAATAAATAAATAAATAAAAATAAAAATAAAAAAAGCTTTGTCTACAGAAACCCAAACTCTGATGTATATCTCCTCCCTACATGCACATGTGCGTGCACACACACACACACACACACACACACCTTACTTGCCTCTTCTTTGTTAATTTTCTCAAATACAGAAAGCAGACAGATAGCTGCCTGTGCAAATGTGAGGAGGAATGGTGTCTCTTAAAATTCACTAGTGTCTTGTTAAAAATAAATGGAAAGACATTTTTCTGGTGCTTATATCCTTAAGCAGTGTCAGAAAGCTTCTAAACTGGTTGGTCTTACATCCCACTTTCTTTTATAAAAATTTTAAAAATGACTTTCATAGGCTCATCTTTTACCTGCCTCAGTTTTCAAGTTACTAGGAACTTAAACTGAAAAGTCTCAGTTCCCAGTAGTTACTAGCATAGCAAAAGTGATTCTGGTGTTTCCCGATGTCACAGTCCTGAGTTATCCAGTAAGAACTACAGCCAAGCTGGGATGTTGCTTGTTGCTCAGGCCATGTTGAGCTTCTTCCAGCTTCTTCCCTCCCAGAGCACCTCTTGTCTATTTCAAACTTCACCCACATACAAAAAAAGTTTCTCTCCTCCAAGAGTTAGATATTCAGTCTAAGCTTGAAAAGAAACACCACGGGTCATGGCTCAAACTTTTGGTGACTTTTCAGTAGCACTGCTGACCCCTCTCTCCTTGAAACTCTATCCTCTCTTGGTTTCCATGATAACAAATCACCCTGCTTCTCCTTCCATCCACTCTCTGTCCCTCCTCCTCCTTTTTATCTTCTTTAGTGGGTCTTCCTTCTTTGGATGCCCTTTCCACTGTTGTTCCCAGGGCTCTGTTGTACCCCAGGGTTCTTCCCTTCCAAATCTTATATATACAACCAGGGAAGCCCCAATGAATTGTTGCTGCTGCTGCTGCTAAGTCACTTCAGTCATGTCCGACTCTGTGCAACCCTATAGACGGCAGCCCACCAGGCTCCCCCGTCCCTGAAATTCTCTAGGCAAGAATGCTGGAGTGGGTTGCCATTTCCTTCTCCAGTGCATGAAAGTGAAAAGTGAAAGTGCAGTCACTCAGTCGTGTTCGACTCTTCTCGACCCCATAGACTGTAGCCCACTAGGCTCCTCCATCCATGGGATTCTCCAGGCAAGAGTACTGGAGTGGGTTGCCATTGCCTTCTCCCAATGGAATATTACTTGGTCATAAAAAATGAGCAAAACTGGGTCATTCGTAGAAATGTGAATGGACCTAGAGTCTCATACAGAGTGAAGTTAGAATAAAAAAATAATTATCATATATTAAAGCATGTATGCAGAGTCTAGAAAAATGTTACAGATGAAAATAGTTCCACAGCAGACATAGAGAATGGATGTGTGGACACAGTGGGGGAAGAGGAGGGTGGGATGAATTGAGAGAGTAGGATTGACATATATACACTACCTTGTTTAAAATAGGTGGCTAGCAGGAGGCTGCTGTATAGCACAGGGAGCTCAGCTCAGTGCTCTGTGATGATCTAGACAGGTGGCTTGGAGGGTGGGAGGGAGGCTCAAGAAGGAGGGACCATATGTATACATGTAGCCGATTCACTTTGTTGAAACAGCAGAAACTAACACAATATTGTAAAGCAGAAACTAACACACATTGTAAAGCAATTATACCCCAATTTAAAAAAATTACTAAGGAGTTGATAACCTTATACCTAGCTATCAGGGAAGCTGGAAAATATGGTTTCATATTTCAAGCTGCTATGAGCCCAACTTGATACAAGGGTTCCTTTAACAAGGAAAATAGAAGCAATGTTTACAGGCAAGGAGAAGCCTGCTGCAGGGGATGTTAGGGGAGAGGAAGATACTTGGAAAGCAAGTTTTCTCATGCCATGATTTTGTTTTTGTCTTGATCAGGGGACTGTACCATTAGATTCCTCCTCCAAGAAGCTTGCTTGACCTCCCTCTCCACCCACCACAAGCAAACTTCACTTGCTCTGCACTTTGACCCTCAGTCACTTCCTTTCCCGCACTTGGTGCATACGTCTCTCCCACCAGATGTCAGCTACTTGAAGGAAGCAGGGGCTCTCTCTTCCTCATCTATCTCCCTCTTTCTGGTAGTTCAGAAACCTGCTCACCACTGGCTTGAACAATAGCTGTTTGAATTGGATTAAAATTAATCAAACTGAGTCACAAGGAGGCCAAGTAGAACATAAGACATTTCTGGTGCAAGAAGAATGGCCTGGGCCAGCCCAAGAAAGCATGTTCTAGAAAGAGCACCGCCCAACCATCAGGGAGCATTTGCTGTCTTTGCCATCAGTGGGTTTGCTCAGGACCATTTCAAGTCATTTCTTTCCAAATATCCCATAGAAATATTTCACATCTATCCCACAGGGATGCCAAGCTGCTTTCCTGATACAGAGACACACTAGATGCCACTCCACCAAGCTGTTTCCATACACAGCACTTACCAGCACTATGGCTCTCCCTCAAAGGAAGCTGAATTTCTTTAAATGAAGAATCCCAGCAGAAGTATAAATACCACAGAGCCTGCCTAAGGCAGAGGCTTATTCCACTGGTTATTCCAATGGTTTCTGCCACTAGTGGGACGTGGGGAAATTCAGACATCTCGGGGACAGCTTTCTGGATCACTTAGTTCTTCAGACTATCTTATTCTTACTATGTGGCTGCAGTAAGAAGCAGCCTCCTGGATATCTGAGCTGCTAAATCAGGAAATTTTAGGTTAAAGTCAGAAAGTACTCATGTGATCTCCAGAATTATAAGATCATTTTGCCATTCTGTGTATAACAAAGAAACATACTTCTCTCTATCCTCTACCAGATGAAGGAGAGCAGAATTAGTCCACAGAGGGCATCTCAAGCATCAGCAATTTTACCATTTTCCTACTCTGAGCCAACAGACTTGGTGAAGAATCTAAAATGAGACAACAGAGGAGCAGAGGATTAGGGTATTCCCTGAAAGCCAAGATAGGTGAGGGAGAGGCAAGGCTTGGGATCATCAGGACATTCTATATGGAACACAAGCTAAGTTAGAGTCTCCTCATTAACTGACTTGATGTTACCAGGAAAAGCAGCACAAAATTTAAAATGCCCAGAGGAACTGTTGATGTCATTAGTATACTCAGAGGCTCTCGATGTTGATTGTCTTTGCCAAATTAAGAAGTAAAACTTTTCCTACAGTAATATTTTCCTATGACTTTTTGACTGTTCACTAATAGCAGGCACTGCTATGTACAGGTCATATATACACGAGTTCACTATGGAACTCATGGAGCAGAAATAACATCTCTATTTTTAGAAGAAGGATCCGGGCTCAGAGAGTTTACAACTACATACCATTACATCTTATTTCAATTATAACAATGGCTTATGTATTGTTTTAATTTCTGAAAGTATTAAAGCTTTGTTTACTATAGAGTGAGATTGCTCAGCCTCAGCACTATAGACATTCTGAGTCAGATAATTCTTTACGATGTTGGGTCTGTATTCTGCCTTGTAGGATGATAAGCATCTACCCACCAGATGCCAGTAACATGACCACTCCAGTATAACAACCAAAAATATTTCCAGATGGTGCCAAATATTCTTCAGGAGGCAAAATTGCCTCCAGTTGAGGACAATTGCTATAGTTGTTCTTCAGTCGCTAAGTCATGTCCAGCTCTTTGTGACCTCATGGACTGCAGCATGCCAGGCTCCCCTGTCCTTCACCATCCCCCAGAGATTGTCCAAACTCATGTCCATTGAATTGGAGATGCCACCCAACCATCTCATCCTTCGTCACGCCCTTCTCCTCCTGCCCTCAATCTTTCCCAGCATCAGGGTCTTTTCCAATGACTCTGCTCTTTGCATAAGGTGGTCAAAGTATTGGAGCTTCAGCTTCAGCTTCAGTCTTTCCAATGAATATTCAGGGTTTATTTCCTTTAGGATTGACTAGTTTGATCTCCTTGTTGTCCAAGGGACTCAAGAGTCTTCAGCACCACAGTTTGAAAGCACCAATTCTTTGGCACTCGGCCTTTAATATAGTCCAACTCTTGCATCCGTACATGACTACTGGAAAAATTGTAGCTGCTCTTCAAGGGACTTCCCTGGTGATCCAGTGGCTGGGACTCCATGTGCCCAATGCAGGGGGCCCAGGATCAATCCCTGGTCAGAAAACTAGATCCCACAGGCTACAATTAAAAGATTCTGCACACAACTAAGACCCAGCTCAGACAAATAAATGTTAAAAATAAATGCTATGCAGAGACCAGCTTCACTGAGGATGGACTCAAGAAAATGTGACCTGTGAAAGCTTGGTGTGAAGCGTCAAGATGCATTTCCCAATACGGTACTTTGTTATGCTCTGAGTTGAGTTTCTAGACAAAACTATAGGATTCTCATCTCTATAATCTCGCTGAGGTGTTGTCTGAGGAGAGGGGAAGGTGGGAAGAACCTTTCCATACCTCTCTAGGCTGCAAGAGTTTATGATCAATCAATAAGAAGATGAGAGCGGTCCACTTGGTTAAGTAGCCTGAATAATATTGGGTTGGTCAAGAAGTTTGTTCAGGTTATGGAAAAAAGATGGAATGAACTTCTTGGCCAATCCAATATTTCTATATTTTAAGGAGTTCCAAAATAAAAGAACAAAGAGAGACTTGTGAAAACTTCCACCAACCCTGTGATGTAGCCCACTGGGAAGGAGTGAGCAGGGCAAGGTAGGTAAATGACAGCACATGGCAGACTGGCCTGGTGGACAGGGGTGTTCTAGACAACACTCCATGCCACAAGTACTGGAGATCACAGGCCAGGGTGGGCCTCTTCTGCCCATCCTAGAGCTCAGGTCAAACATCCAGAGTCCCTTGCTTGTGTGGATTTGGCACCATTGAAATGACAAAGGGCCAAGTCCCTTTCTTCTCTTCATCCATATATTTCAAAGGAAACCCAGGCCATCTGTTTCTGCCTTGTCAACTCAACAGCCACAATTCAACTTTACAGAAGTGCAATTGCCGTTCAGATAATGGCATGAACATTCCAATGTGCCAATTTCAAATTTTTCAGTCCCCTTTTTTTTTTTTTCCTTTAAACAAGGAAGTCCAGTTTCTCTAGGAGGAAGCAATCCAAGTGATCAAAGATAACAAACCAAATAGATTCCAAGCCTGGCCAAGAACTCCTCTAATCTTCTGAACTTCTCACGGGAAGGAAATTGGGTGAAATGGTATTAATGTGCAAGGTCAGTGCCTCTGCCCCAAGCTCCCATCTCTCCCACTGAGAATGTAGATGGAGCCCAGCAGATACATTCCACATTTGTTTTACTGATCATTGCATCTCTCTGGAAGCAGAAGTAGCCACAGTGTGGACTATAATTCTCTTCTTAGTTCTGATCAAAAGGAAAAAACAGGGCAAAATGTGTAAGTGGCAAGTAACTTGAGAAAAATAGACCCTTATCACCTGAAGAGTTCAAAATAAGAAAAGACAATAAAGCCAGGCAAATCTGTATTTACCCCCATGAGGCCACAAGGCAGCAGTCAATCTTGTTCATTGCTTTTTCTCCAGTTCCTCACATAATACGTGACATACTATATGCACTTGATAAATATTCAGTTATTGATGGGCCTAGAAGTTTCCTAGATTCTAGAAAGAGAATTTGAGAAAAATAAATAGATGTGATTTTTAATCAATGAATATATCTTTTTCAAGTTGTTTTCACAAAATGGGAAAAAGTCAGAAATGAAATTCTAACCATACAACTTATAATATTAAAAAATTAAGAAGAGGAAAATATATAACACCAATTAAGATGCATTTAGCAATAAGTGACATAAAGCCCAGCTAACAATGACTTATAACTAAGGATATTTATTATTTATCACAGGAGGTCTGAGGTGGGCAATGCCAGGACTAGCTCATAAGATTCAAACACAGACCCTCAGTTGGTATATCTGTGATTCTCTGAGCTTCCCTCAGGGTCATAAGATGGTTGTCATAGCACCAAGCATCACATCTTCACATATTTAAAGGCAGGAAGTAGCCAACTGGCTGTGTAAAGGTGAAGTCCCTTTGCCGTTCTTCCTCCTTGTATAAAGGACAAAATATCTTGGATTTGATATCAAAAGCAAAGGCAACAAAATCAAAAATAAACAAGTGGGATGAACTATATTAAACTAAAAAGCTTCTGCACAGCAGAGGAAACAGTCAACATAATGAAAAGACAACCTATGAAATGGGAGAAAATACTTGTAAATAATATATCTAACAAAGGTTAATATCCAAAATATATAAAGTAAAAGTGAAGGTCACCGAGTCATGTCCGACCTTTGCGACCTCGTATATAGTCCATGGAATTCTCCAGACCAGAATACTGGAGTGAGTAGCCTTTCCCTTCTCCAGGGGATCTTCCCAACCCAGGGATCAAACCAGGGTCTGCTCCATTGCAGGCAGACTCTTTACCAGCTGAGCTAGCAGGGAAGCCTCTAAAATATATAANGGGGGGTGTGAGGATGGCGGAGGATTTGTGGGAGGTTTGAAATGGTGAAATGGCCTTCTAGGAGAGTGGGAGAGTAAATGGACCAGGGAGATAAACTACAAAAATGATGCTGGGTAGCATTAAAATCTCGTTTGAAGCTCACAGTCATGAATATAAAGTCAAACCAGGCATCAAGGTTGTGATTTTCTCCAGCAACATTCACCTCTACTGATGTGGGCACAGAACAGATGTAGAGAGAAAGAGAGAGATCTCTAACCAGGGTTGTGGTTTTACTGGGACCGTAAAGTGGGCGTGGGGCAAGGGGGCAGAAGGTACATACGAAGCAGTGATTATTTGCAATGAGCATAGTTTAAGGTGGGTAAGAAATAGGGAGAGGGCATCGAAAAGATGAAGGGCAGTGAAAAGAGAGTAAGATCAATTTGTTTGAGGTCCTCTTGGAACTGAAGAATTGCTGAAGGTCATGGTTCCCAGGGAGAAGGTTAAAAGCTAAGATGGCGTTAATAAAAATTGAGATGCATGAGGGTGTGGCCCACAGCAAACAGGTGTTTAAGAAGCAGCATCCGAAAGTATTGAAGGGCTGTGTTACAGAAACAGACTTTTTCTGTATAATGTTAAAGCCAGTATTAAGAAACTATAAGAAAAATTTCAGGACAAGAGGAGCATACTGTAAAAGAAGAAATGAACATTGGGTTCACTGCATCTTTTTTGAATTGCAGTTTTCTCAGGGTATATGCCCAGAGGCAGATGTAGAGAATGGACTTGTGGACTCAGTGGCGGAGGGAGAGGATGGGATGAACTGAGAAAGTAGCGTTGACATATATACACTACCACGTGTAAAACGGATATCTAGTGGGAAGCTGCTGTGTATCACAGGACGCCCAGCCTGGTGCTCTGTGATGACCTAGAGTGGCGGGATGGGGGCAGGGAGAGTAGGGGTTGGGTTGGAAGGCTCAAGAGGTAGGGAATATNGGAGGGAGAGGATGGGATGAACTGAGAAAGTAGCGTTGACATATATACACTACCACGTGTAAAACGGATATCTAGTGGGAAGCTGCTGTGTATCACAGGACGCCCAGCCTGGTGCTCTGTGATGACCTAGAGTGGCGGGATGGGGGCAGGGAGAGTAGGGGTTGGGTTGGAAGGCTCAAGAGGTAGGGAATATATATATAGTGTTATGATTCCTGTTGTTGTACTAACAGAAACCAATACAACATTGTAAAGCAATTATCCTCCAGTTAAAAAGTAAATTTCTAAAAAGAGAAATGGAACAAAGATACCAGCAATAATAGTGAGATTTCAAGAACAGCTCAAACAGAGGCTGGATAACCACCAAGCCTCTTATGAGAAGGATAAGAGGGAAGATTTCTGCAGTAAATCAATCATATTCGAAAACCACGCAGGGTTCATCTTGCTCAAAAGTCCTTTCTTTTTCCTAAAAAAATATTTTACCTTATTGTAAGCCATAGAAGTGGAGCTTTACAACAATATAGCCATATTTGCTGATGGGAGCTGCCTTCCTGCAAGGTCCCTACTATCTTTGTGTTGGTAGAGCCCTAGAAGTTCTGCCAGCATCCACCTAAGCAATTTCTGCAAGTAATACATTCCCAGGAGTGTACCAAATAATGGCAGGTAAGGATAGAATAGCAAATCCAGACACATTCGACCGGTCTCCATTGCTTTCTTGCTCTCTCCTCCACACTGCTTCCACACACCAGTTCATGGTTTGGCCTCACCTACCATCCTCGAGGCCTAGGCCTCTCTGGCCTTGCCCTCACCTTAAATCAAATCAAAACCAACCTCTCCTCTTGACCTCTCCAGGGTGTCTCCACCTCTTTGCCTCTCCCATCCCCGCACCACCAAACTATCATGAAGACAGGTTTGACACATTATTGGAGGAAAGCGATTTCTCATCTTATATTTCTAAGGAAATTCTAAGAAGCAATTGCAAACTCTGTCTCTAAGCACTTCTGAAAAAGAACAAGAGCTGCAATCTGAATGACTGAAGCCTGACATTCAACGGCCCATGCTTTACCAAAAAAGCAGGCTAACTGTGCCTCTAAATCAGAATCAAAACCCACTGTTGATGTTGTCACTGTTTTTAACTCTTTTTTAATTAGAATATAATTGCTTTACAATATTGTGTTCATCTCTGCTGTGCAACAGTGTGAATCAGCTGTAAGTATCCATATAAGAGAAGGCCCCCTCTCTTTTGGACCTTCCTCCCACCCCACCCCCATCCTACCCCTCTAGGTCATCACAGGCACTGAGCTGAGCTCCCACTAGCTAGCCATCCCACTAGCTATCTATTTTCACTTGGTCATGTATATATGTCAGTGCTCGTCTCCCACTTTGTCCCAGCTTCTCCTCCCTGCCCCCACGTCCAATAGTCTGTTCTTTAAGTCTGCATCTCTATTCCTGCCCTGCAAATAGGTTCATCAGTGTGTGGTCAATGACGGTTTCTCCTCCATTTCCTGTCCCCACGCAACATGTACAAGTAGCTCATTAAGCTTATTGGTAAGAGCATTTAGAATCACTTATATGGGTCCAGTCACATCAGGCTGGGAGAAATGAATCCCCACCAGGGACTTGGATCTAATTCATACTTTCCAAGGCAATTCATATGAAGCAATGTTTGGGGCTACAACCCAGAGTAAGATGAGTATCTCCTTTCCCATGTAGCCAGAATTGCTCTAATGATCTCTCTAGCCCCTAGAATCCTGGAGGAGAGGTGAGACACAACTCAGTCCTTCCACACTTAGCATTTGCTGTCAGGTACTGATCTCTTTCAACACACAGAAGTTTTGCTTTCAAACAAGATTTTACAATCTTTGAAGGCAGGGACATCTTATGACTCTTTATAAGCCCTCTAGCACCCACCACAGTATCATGCGGGTAACTGATATTCAATAGACTACCTGTTAACGGTACTATTCACAAGCAAATAACCCCATGAATCACTAGCCTTGCCCTTATACTGCCAGCTCCCCAAACCAAGCCTTGCTATCAAATAAGAGCACTGCAGTGGTTGAGTGAAAAAATGAGACTTGAAGAGGACACATTTGAATTCCCAACATGTTTCATTTGTTTTTCCCGGTGGCTCAGACAAAGAAATTTCTCATTCCCTGTCTGTGGATCGCAACACTTCAGAAACAATATAGATTTTTATCTCTGGTCCATTTAATTGAACATAAAAAGCAAGGTCACTGCAGCATTTGGTCCCTGTGCCTTGAGAAGCACCGCATCAACTAAGAATATTTAGCTCTCCTGTCACCTACAGCTTAGAAACAAAAAAGTGGCATTCAGAGGTCTTTAATCTTCTCATTAGGGTTGGAGTTGGTGACAGTACTGCAATAAGCAGGAGAAAAATAAGTTTCCATGACTCCTTCAAATAAAACTTAAGATTGCAAGAACACACTGCAAATACTATTTTATTCCTCTCATTACATGTGAAACTTTTTTTTTCAATGAGAGAGGAAAGAAAAAAGTACATTCTGGTCATATTTAACTTAATCTCTTCTACTTTGTGATAAACCCACTTTTGTCCTTAACCACTGGGCTTCCCAGGTGATGCTAGTGGTAAAGAACCCCCCTGCCAATGCAGGAGACATAAGGTCCGTAGGTTCAATCTCTGGGTTGGGAAGATCCCCTGGAGGAGGGCATGGCAATCCACTCCAGTATTCTTGCCTGGAGAATCCTCATGGACAGAGGAGCCTGGCAGGTTATGGTCCACAGGGTCGCAAAGAGCTGGACACGACTGGAGAGACTGAGCGCATGCGTATTGTCATTATACAGAGGAAGAAATTCATGAGGAAGAACCAAAACTACCTTAAACTCTGAAACAAATGGACTGAGGTCGAATGCACTGCATCATGCAGGCCCGCCAAATGCACTTTTTAACTCAGTCTCAGTTGTAAGCGGTTTTTCCAGAGAAGCCCAGATACCTAACAAATACTGATAGCACCCATGGAAATATGAACAGCCCCAGAGACCACATTGTCAAGTAGCCAATAAGATACTCTGACTCACCTTCCTCCTTAANGGTAACTGATATTCAATAGACTACCTGTTAACGGTACTATTCACAAGCAAATAACCCCATGAATCACTAGCCTTGCCCTTATACTGCCAGCTCCCCAAACCAAGCCTTGCTATCAAATAAGAGCACTGCAGTGGTTGAGTGAAAAAATGAGACTTGAAGAGGACACATTTGAATTCCCAACATGTTTCATTTGTTTTTCCCGGTGGCTCAGACAAAGAAATTTCTCATTCCCTGTCTGTGGATCGCAACACTTCAGAAACAATATAGATTTTTATCTCTGGTCCATTTAATTGAACATAAAAAGCAAGGTCACTGCAGCATTTGGTCCCTGTGCCTTGAGAAGCACCGCATCAACTAAGAATATTTAGCTCTCCTGTCACCTACAGCTTAGAAACAAAAAAGTGGCATTCAGAGGTCTTTAATCTTCTCATTAGGGTTGGAGTTGGTGACAGTACTGCAATAAGCAGGAGAAAAATAAGTTTCCATGACTCCTTCAAATAAAACTTAAGATTGCAAGAACACACTGCAAATACTATTTTATTCCTCTCATTACATGTGAAACTTTTTTTTTCAATGAGAGAGGAAAGAAAAAAGTACATTCTGGTCATATTTAACTTAATCTCTTCTACTTTGTGATAAACCCACTTTTGTCCTTAACCACTGGGCTTCCCAGGTGATGCTAGTGGTAAAGAACCCCCCTGCCAATGCAGGAGACATAAGGTCCGTAGGTTCAATCTCTGGGTTGGGAAGATCCCCTGGAGGAGGGCATGGCAATCCACTCCAGTATTCTTGCCTGGAGAATCCTCATGGACAGAGGAGCCTGGCAGGTTATGGTCCACAGGGTCGCAAAGAGCTGGACACGACTGGAGAGACTGAGCGCATGCGTATNTTCAATCTCTGGGTTGGGAAGATCCCCTGGAGGAGGGCATGGCAATCCACTCCAGTATTCTTGCCTGGAGAATCCTCATGGACAGAGGAGCCTGGCAGGTTATGGTCCACAGGGTCGCAAAGAGCTGGACACGACTGGAGAGACTGAGCGCATGCGTATTGTCATTATACAGAGGAAGAAATTCATGAGGAAGAACCAAAACTACCTTAAACTCTGAAACAAATGGACTGAGGTCGAATGCACTGCATCATGCAGGCCCGCCAAATGCACTTTTTAACTCAGTCTCAGTTGTAAGCGGTTTTTCCAGAGAAGCCCAGATACCTAACAAATACTGATAGCACCCATGGAAATATGAACAGCCCCAGAGACCACATTGTCAAGTAGCCAATAAGATACTCTGACTCACCTTCCTCCTTAAGATCAGAGAACATACACGTCCAGCATCGAATAAGATGGTTAACAACAAATTTATTGAATATCCGTGCTCTGACTCAGTTTTTCTCCATAAGGCGCTGTCCAGGAAGCACTGGTGAATGAAAACTGGCCTCTTGCATTGTATGTTCTCAAACATACCAGGGTCACCAGTCATCACATCACCCTGCTTCACCAGCCACTTGCTTTTCAGGGCAACCTGAAACCCCACCCCCTCTGCTCTTGCTGACCACCCAAGTCAGCCCTATCTGCCCGGGGTCCATTTCCTCTGCCAGCAGCTCAGACATGATCCAAGCCCTTCTGACCTCACAGATCTTTATCCCTATCCCAGAATCCAGTGTATCAGGGTTCAACCTTCCTGCTGTCACATGCAGCCTAGTTAGTTGATACCAAGCACAGCTAAGCACTTTTCTGCGTCACCTCTAATTTAATCCTCACGTCCTCTCAGTGAGGGAGGCCCCATCACCACCTCAGTTTTACTGATGATGAGATAGAAACCAAGAGTGTTCCGGTTGTTGCACAAGAAACCACACAACAAAACATAGTGCCTTAGGGACTTCCCTGGTGATCCAGTGGTTAACAATCCACCTTCCGATGCAAGGGATATAGGTTCAATCCCTAGTTGGGGAACTAAGATCCCACCTGCCACAGAGCAACCTGGCTCATGAAGGGAAGGGCTGAGGTCCTGAGGGAGCCAGTGCCCTCAGCTTTGAGCTTTGAGGAGTCTTGCATAGGCTCACTACTTCTGCCCCCAGGTAGGTGGCTTAATGGAAGTGCTGCAACAAACAACCCACCACAAAGAAGACTCAGTGCAGCCAAAAGAAACAAACAACAACAACAAAAATAGTAACTGAAAATAGCAACTGGTTTTTATTTCTCACGGTCATGTATGTGGATGGCAGCTTAGCTGAACAGGTCTCTCTGGGATCTCTCACGAAGTTGCAGTCAGATGTCAGTTGCGGCCACAATTCATCGAGTTGGCTTGCCCGGCCCAAGCTTGATTCAACATGGCTTCTGCACTCACAAGTCTCTTCCACGTGGCCTCTATCTCCAACAGGTATTCAGATTTCTTCCATGGCAACTCAGGGCCCCAGAAGCCCAAGGGAGAAGCGTCTCATCCTCTTGAAGGCTAGTCCTGATTCAAGAAAAGAAACAGATCTCTTCTTTTGACAGAAGAGTAGGAGATAGTTTCCAGCCATCTCTCATCTACCACAGAGAGGTTAAGAAAGTTACTCAAGGTCATACAGCAAATAGGTGTCCAAGCTGTGGTTCAATCCAGTTCAGTCTGACATCAAAGCTCATGCTCTTATTAATCAGCCACTCTATTCTCTTCCCAGTGAAAGGCACTGCCAGTAAGCTACCAACATGGAAGCAGAAGTAATGAGCCTACACAAGACTCCTCGAAGCTCAAAACTGAGGACAGAGACTCCCTCAGGACCTCAGCCCTCCCCTTCATCCCCGTGCATCTACTGGCTCCTGTCTGTGCGTAGAGGGACCAAAGACTCTACCCCTGGGGACTCTGACACAGAGGATCCTGTTCTTGAAAAGTAGACCCAAAGGTAACCCAGATTCCTGGAGGACAGTGAAAAAGCTGGCTTAAAGCTCAACATTCAAAAAACGAAGATCACGGCATCTGGTCCCATCACTTCATGGGAAATAGACGGGGAAACAGTGGAAACAGTGTCACACTTTATTTTGGGGGGCTCCAAAATCACTGCAGATGGTGACTGTAGCCATGAAATTAAAAGACACTTACTCCTTGGAAGGAAAATTATGACCAACCTAGATAGCATATTAAAAAGCAGAGACATTACTTTGCCGACAAAGGTCTGTCTCGTCAAGGCTATGGTTTTTCCAGTAGTCATGTACGGATGTGAGAGTTGGACTGTGGAGAAAGCGGAATGCCAAAGAATTGATGCTTTTGAAGTGTGGTGTTGGAGAAGACTCTTGAGAGTCCCTGGACTGCAAGAAGATCCAACCAGTCCATTCTAAAGGAGATCAGTCCTGGGTGTTCATTGGAAGGACTGATGTTGAAGCTGAAACTCCAATACTTTGGCCACCTTATGCAAAGAGTTGACTGCTGGGAGGGATTGGGGGCAGGAGAAGGGGACAACAGAGGATGAGATGGCTGGATGGCATCACCGACTTGATGAACATGAGTTTGGGTGAACTCCAGAAGTTGGTGATGGATAGGGAGGCCTGGCATGCTGTAATTCATGGGATCGCAAAGAGTCGGACACGACTGAGCGACTGAACTGAACTGAACTGAACTGAACACCTGACTATCCCAGGGGCGAAACAGATGGCCACTCAGAGGACAGCCACAAAATTCTGTTGTGATACCAAATTTCAGGCCAGGCCAAGCACAGACATCATTTGAGGGACTTACCCGAACAACACTGAGGGTAGGTGCAAATGGAGTTGGAATCTGGGATCCACGATGGGGTTCACCAGGGAACTTACTGTTACCCAGAGATGAGTAAGTAGTAATGATCAAACTGGCAGTGGCCCTAAGGATTTTGTTAGTAGAGAATTAGAGGAATGGGAAGTGGGGTTGCAGGGAAGGGCTTCCCGGGTGGCACTAGTGGTAAAGAACCCACCTGCCAGTGCAGGAGATGTAAGAAACAAGAGTTCGCTCCCTGGGTCAGTAAGATCCCCTGGAGGAGGAGATGCAACCCACTCCAAGATTCTTGCCTGGAGAATCCCATGGACAGAAAAGCCTGGCAGGCTACAGTCGATAGGGTCACAAAGAGTGGGTCAGGACTGAAGCAATTTAGCACGCACATTGCAGGAAAATAGAGCCAAGAGAGTTAACCTCTGAAAGAAGAAATGGCGGATGTGGGAATACACAGGGCAAAGGGGTAGAGGTGTTGAAGGAAGGCATTGTGCCTTTGCCCTCGAAGGGATGGTCAAGGTCTCCGAGAAGAATCAAGAAGAGGGAAGATGCCACATAAACCCCTCCTCTTCTAGCTCCAGGGCCATTGACCCTGGTTGTTCTCCCTTAAAATGATCCTTATCATCCTGCCCACAGCTGAAACACACCTCTCCAGGCACCTCCCATCCCCTCTCGCCTGCCCCGTCATTCTTTCTTATCTCTCTAAAGCCAGCGTCTTTGTAGCGCTGCTTTTCATTAATCATTCATCAGCCAGCCCCGGTCCGCAGGGATGCCATTTCCTTCAGTAAGAACCCTCTGTCCATCCACAGTCATTACTGGAAACACAAATTGCCACACACATTTTCATTTGCTCAAGGCAGTTGTTTTTATGAGCAGTGGTGAAAACAAAATTCCATTACGTCAAAGTTAATTCCTTCGCAGCACATCAATAGACGCTCCTTGGAGGCAATGCATTAGCCCAGCTGCAGTCAGTAGCTTGGCGGGCTGACGGAATTAGAGTCTTGGTGATGCATTCACTATTAGAATCACAGTAATGACCAGTCCTTCCATTTACCTGGGGCTGCCTCAGCTGGATGAATTCCCAAATGCGTCACTATCTACCTCAGTATCAGTCATCCATCAGCTAAAGTAGAGTACCCATTTGGTAACCCTGGCCAGCATATGCATGCCTCCATTGTAGGCCAGAGAAACATAGCCTGGGGGACAGACAATCTGCACAGAGCTAATCAGCTCTGACTTGCTTTCCTCTTGCCTATAAATCTGGTCTCCCAGGGATTTAATTTGGTCAGTGATTGCACAGCTGCTTCCCACAGACAGAGGCAGCTGGCAGGGTCCCACGAGGGAGCCATTATGGCCACAAAGCCCCGAGGACAGAAAGACAGATGTCAGTTCACATCAGCTAGTGCCTCCCCAGGAACCTCTGGGCTGCTTCTATCGCAAGGCGGGCCATTCTAAAATCCACCAGGGCTGCGAGGAGATTGGCATCAGGGATTTCCTGATGAAGCTCACACAGCCTTAAGGAATGCGATGCCCAGGACTCCTCTGGAGTCCAGAAGTTCAGGGTGGGTTTGGAGATGCCATGGGGAGGATGGAGTGAGGAGGTGTTAGGGAGCTGCTGTCCCCAAGACAGACGACATGACATGCTGTGGTAATGCTGGGGACTCCGAGAAAGTATCCTTCATCTCCCCACAATGATAAGTCCCCTTACAGGCAACAGTATACCTGGGCACAAGGTCAGTGGATCCATAATTAGAACCAAAATCAAAATGCAGGTTGTCCCTAAGAGAGGCAACTCATCACTGGGGTAAAAGATTGATATGGGAGCCTCTTCAGACAGATGGGAAAAGAGAAAGGAAAGTGTCCCTGGGAACCTGATGAGAAGGGAAGAGGGTGACCACACTGGGGAAATAAGGAACTTAGGAAAGAGGAACCACAGACCCCTCATTACTCCACAAACAAGGGAAAGCTGCCCCTAAGAACTGGAGGAGTTTCGCAGATGGAGGATTCCTTTAAAGGTTGAGATAGTTCAGAAATTAAAGATTGGAGAGAGCTCATAGTATCTCTCCCTCCCCCATCATTCTGCCCCAGGAATTCATCTTGACAATACAATCTGGACCCAGCAATGGCCATGCCTGCTTCTCTTATCATGGCTTAAGGAGACTCCAGTGTCACCAGTTTATTGTATTTGCTGCTGGAGTAAAAGAGTACTGATAATACTTTTCAAAGAAGGATGACTTAGATGGGTCAAAAAAAAACCGTGAGGAAAAGAAATATTGCCTACTTGTTTCAAATGACCTTGATTGTCCACCTACACTGCTTGAGATGACTAGATCATTTCACCTGGATGTTTCGCTTTTATTCATAAACAATTCAGGTAGCCATTTCATAAATAGCTTTGGCTTCTAAACCTAGTGAAACAAAGAAGAGTGGAAGGTGGATCTGATGACTAAAAGGTTACCGCATGCCCTTAAGGAAATAGGATTTGGAAGTTTAGCTGTCAGTATCAGAGGGATAGCTTGGAGAATACTGAGAGAGTTTGAAACACCCCACCCAGGTTGTCTGTGGTCATTCCCTGCAATAATAAAAAGTAATTGAAGGTGAACAATTGAAGGTGATCTGAATTCTAACACCCAGCAACAAAGAGAATGCTTCCCAGAGGGTGTGGAATTTTAGAACCCACTTGGGTTATTTACAGTGTTAGGGTGGGAAGTAGATGTTTTCATGCATGAATCACACCTCTCACTCTTCCCCCCTAGAATTCTCAACAGAAAGAGAATACTCAGAAGGAACCAACAAAAAAAAAAAAAAGAAGGAACCAACAGCTCATTTGAGAACAAACACACTTCTGATTACAACTGTGACAGAGCCTAAGAGTCCCAGCATGCAGGATTTCTTGGATAAAACTGAATTGGAGCACACAGCCCAGAATGGAAGACCCAAGTGGAACCAGCCACCTCCTCCAGGGCACAGCTTGGCTCCTACCTGTTTAATCATATGCTCCAGGAGTGAGAAATACGGTACAATTTCATAAGAGGCCTGAGGTCTACTTGAAAAGGACTGGCCAATCTGTCTCAACACATCCAACCCATACCCAACTAAGAAAGGGGGTAAAGAGTGTTGAGGCGAATGTCAGTACCTTCCCTGTAGAAGAAGAAGGCTGGGTTTGCTGCCCTTGAGCAAGAGCTTTGAAACAAGATGAGATAAAACAAAAATCATACAGGCAACAGTCTGCAAGAATATCTTCATGTCCAATGATTGCTTTACTGACAAGTTCCATCCTGAGAAGAGATAGGGAGCCCAGACACCTACATAAAGGCCAATAAGGTGTGATATTCCTTCTCAATTCCACCAAAGACCACCAGTTCAAGGAGAGGTATTGATTCTTCACAGGGCCTAAGAAAACTTTCAAGAAATGTTACAATTATGCAGAGAAGGGCTATGACTAGATCATTTAGCATTGGGCACTAATCATCAGAGGGCTTCCCCAGGTGACTAAATGGTAAAGAATCCTCCTGCCAATGCTGAAGATGTGGGTTCCATCCTGGGTCAGGAAGATCCTCTGGAGGAGGAAACGGCAACCCACTCCAGTTTCTTGCCTGGGAAATCCCATAGACAGAGGAGCCTGTGGGCTACAGTCCGTGAGGTCCCAAAAGTGTCGGATGCAACTGAGCATGCAAGCACTAATCATCAGAACTTACACAGACTCTCCCACTAAGGATGGTGGCAAGAAGACATTGAATACACCCATAGCCCATACTCAGCTGGAGGACCATGCACCATGGTTCGGTGCTTTGCGCCACTGACTCAGGAGAATACGATGCCCAGAGAGATACTGACTGTTCAGAATAGGTCCAAGGGCTTGACCGGTTGACCAACTGCTTGAGAATCAGGGTGTCCTTAGCCCACAAGCTGTGCCCTCTGTGTTCTGACCGTGAGAGAAACAAAGATCAGCTGAGTGACACAAGGCTCATAACACCAGTCTTTCTACTGGTGCCTTAGTTGGGATCATGAAAGTGGCCTCCTCACATGCTAATGGCAAGATGGGAAAGTGCCATGAGGTCTTTAGGTAATTGTTTGAGGAAAACAGCTAAAGCGTAAATGGGTAACAAAATTAAGGAGTAAAGGAAAGAGAGAGAATAAAGCCCCTCTGACCTAAAGGCTGCATCCTCTTTCTTCAAGCTTTCAAAGGTGTCTCCAGGCCAATTTGAAGGGCAAGGGGAGGTGGAACAGGCAAGTTTTCACACTTGCTTCAATTTCAGCCATTCAATTTAAGTATTATATGTTGGGATTTTATGCCAGATTTCATTTGGCCAAAGGGAAAGTCTTCTACCTTGAAAAAAAAAGTCATTATTCCAGAAAGTATAAAAAAAGAGGAATTCCCAATATAACATGAAACAAAACTCTTGGCCTCCAACATAGCCAATTATATAAATTGACTCAAGCATAACTGGAATTAAAATTGCTAGCTTCTGTCTGATTTACCCTCTCGCTTCTTTCCCATGGTTCAACAATTCCAAGATCCTGCAGCATGAAAGAAAGCACCCTGATGAAATGAAAGACACAAAGTAGAGATTCAGTTCCTTTGTTTACTAGTGCACTCGTCACCTCTGAGCCTCTAATTTCTTGGCTGTAAAAGGTCATTATGATTCACACCCTCCCTAACTCACAAGGTCGTGGAGATGATTTATGTGAAAGAAGGTTTACATGTGAAAATATAATGCAAATCTCTGTTTGTTATTTCTAAACATGTTATAGCGCCTATACATATTTCAGTCAATATTCAAATCAACCAAAACTTCTGTACCTGCAGATAGGCATGCATGGGTGAATGATCTAGACACCGAGTTTGGGACATAAATTCTAGGAAAGTCACAGGATAAAGAAGTTGGGAATCCCTGTGTGAATGACATGGCCCCATATCAATTATTCAGTGCCTCCCACTAGCCATACTGGTGGGCTAAAGATGTTGTCGGTCAAAATGAGAAAAGAGAACCACCCCCCCCCAACAGCTACCCTCTGAGGGGGACCTAGGCAGGGGATCCACGCATCACTGGCCACAAGGCACAGCAGCCACAGTCACATCTTTGCTTCCCCTTGTGGTCCTGCCCCAGGTCCATGCTCCAGGGTCACTGAGGACCCCAAAAGGTGGCTCCTCCCATTCTGGCTCACAATCCCACACTTCGAAAGATCAGAGGATAGAAGAGATGATGTGGATGGAAGGCAGGATAATCTGACGACTATGATGAGACCATCAGCCTCGAGGTGCCCCAAGAAAAACAGACAGATGAGCTCAATTAGGATTGGGAAAGAAAGAAAGACACCACATTTTCACAAGGAGAAAAAAATCCATACATAGTTCCTACAGAGGCAAAGAGCAATACTGCAGTGTTCTTCTGGATTAGCAGGAAGACTGCAAATATCAAGCCTGCAGCAATGCCCACCCCACCATCCCAGCTTCTCAACACTTTCTTAACACCAGAAACCCCAGCACCAGCTTAGAAACCCCCTCATTCGCCAGTGATCCTCATTGCTCCATAGCAGCTGCAGATTTAACTATGAATATGCCTCCAAATGCTGCAAACGAACATGGTTTTAAAACATAAATTAAACCCAGGCACAAACCCAAGGCATTACCTCAAAATGGAGAAGTATATGTAGCACTTTTAAATGCTGAGCCTCAGGCAACTGTGTATCTTATAAATCACTGTCCTCAGCTTGCTGCTGCTGCTGTGCTACTAAGTCGCTTCAGTCATGTCCGACTGTGTGTGACCCCATAGACAGCAGCCCACCAGGCTCCCCTGTCCCTGGGATTCTCCAGGCAAGAACACTGGAGTGGGTTGCCATTGCCTTCTCCAATACATGAAAGTGAAAAGGGAAAGTGAAGTCGTTCAGTCGTGTCCGACTTCGCGACCCCATGGACCGCAGCCCACCAGGCTCCTCCATCCATGGGATTTTCCAGGCAAGAGTGCTGGAGTGGGGTGCCATCGCCTTCTCCGGTCCTCAGCTTAACGAATGACAATGAGAACTAAACATGTTCACCCAAAGAACCAGTCTCAAGACTGTAAAATTGGAACCAGATTGCTTGTAGAGCAAGCAGGATAAAGTCAAAAACAAAACAAAACAAAAGCCCACAACTGGACTGCACAAGAAACTGTTATCTCTTCAGTAAAAAAAAAAAAAACACAGAACTGACAAGGAAAATGATCACACGAAATCATGAAAATTTTCAAGTGAGTCTGAATTGACTCATAATTATGAAACTTTTCAACTCATAATTATACTTGACCACTAAACATTGCCTTGATATGTTCAAAGCCCTCTCAGATGCATTGTCAATGTGCTGCTCACAGAATCCTTAAAAACAGGCAACCCAGGGCCCCCTTCCCATTTGGCTGATGGGCAAACCAAAGTCTGAAAAGGTTATGTGACTTCCCCAGAGTCACGCTGGTAAGTGACAAAACTGGTCCTTTAACCTGCTTCTCTAGGCTTTCATCTCAATACTTCTTGATATGTAAAACCTGCTATTATAAGAGCTGAGTAAAAGCAAACATCTTACAGCATTAGGTTGTCAAGCTTCTTGAAATGACATTTCAGGAGAAAACTGGCCCAAGTGAATGCATGGCATGTCNATTTTTGGTGGCTCAGCTGGCAAAGAATCGTCTGCAATGCGGGAGACCTGGGCTCCATGGCTGGGTTGGAAACACTCCTGGAGAAGGGAAAGGCTACCCACTCCAGTATGATGGCCTGGACTCCATGGACTCTATAGTCCATGGGGTCACAAAGAGTCAGACACCACTGAGCAACCTTCACCACAACCAAAAGTCACATAATATAAAACATATGATTTTATTTTAACCATAGTTAACTGTACAGTTCGGTGTTACGAAGTATATTCACACTGTTGTGCAACTCTCTCCATCATCCACCTCCCAAATGTTTCACTTTCCTAAAACTGAAACTCTGTCCCCACTAAACACTAAGTCCCATCCCACTTCCACAACCCCCATTCCTGGGCCCTGGAGTCTACCAATGTATTTTCTGACTCTATGGATGTGACTATTCTAGGCACCTCATATAAGCAGAATGAAGTCATATTTATCTGCATCTACTCTATATTAGAATGCATTTGTAAGGTTAACTAAACATGTGTCCTATAAACAGATTGCACTGTCCCCCAACTCCATCCACAGGTCTCAGTCTTTACTGACCTAATATTGAACTCTGCCCCTTGTTCCTAAGATCTCCAGAAGGCAAAGGAGAGTTCCAGGTCTGCTTTACATCCCAAGGGGTAGAAAGTCCCCTAACAGTTCAGCGATGCCCTCTTTGTAGGTACATCTGTGAGTGCAATGCTGAAGCTGCAGATAGCCGTAGATCACAGCCAGGCAAGGGGAAGCTCTGAGTATGACCAGAATATTAATGTGGCTGCATTGCACCATGGCCAGTATCAGCCCAAGTGAATGCTGCAGAAAATCTGCTGGAGGATCAGGAAGATGAAGAAATGTAACTCTTAGATGTTGAGTACAGCCTAACTTTAGAGACCTTCCCTCCCAGGCCATGGCAAGATAATCTGAGATCCCATGTTAGGTGTTTATATAAAATTGCAATGAGTTGTGATCAGTAAGTTACTAGCCTAGTTTCCTCCCCAGCATTGCGGGAGCATAAGACCTATATCTTCTTCAGTTGTCTATCTCATGTGCTCAAAAACAGTGCCTGTCGTATGGTAGAAGTTCAATAAAGGTATGTGTTCATTAAATGTGCAACCACCGTGTCTCCAAGCTCTCTCACCTTCAAGATGGCATTTTTTTCTTTAAAGCTCTAATGCAAATAATTCAAGTCCACATCCCATGGATTTGGGGGAATGCCTTAGTTTCTCAGATTTCCTCCTGTCAGGGAATTTCTGGGCATTTCCAAGGAAGAATAACGTGTTCCATAAACCAGGTGGACATCTAACTCTTCTATCAGTCATCCTCCAAGTGTACTTCTTGCCATCTTTTGTTGTTGCTCACTCCATATAGTTTCAGCTCATGTGTGAATGCCCATTTGAGTTACCCGGTGCACTGCTAAGAGCAGGTTTGTAGTGTTTAACAGATCTGTTACAAACCATTCTAAGAGACCAAGTGACCACACATCTCCCAGACAGGTGGATACTCCCCAGGCCCCCTGGTCATATTTGACTTCTCATCCCTGCCTATTTCCCCACATTTGGTATTTCCATTTGGTATGATAAAGGTGAGCTCGACCAGGCCCCATCCCAGTTTTGAAACAAAGAATGACAGCAAAGCCCTCCCTCCCATCTCAATTCCCACCCCAGGATGAGTGCTGATGGGAGCATCATCTTATTCAGGAACATGGTGCAATTTGGCCCCCATTATTCCCCAAATAATAAGTATATTTATCAATAATTTCTAAGATGTAGGTTTCCATTCTGCTCAGTCACTAAAGTGAAAGTGAAGTCGCTCAGTCGTGTGTGACTTTGTGACCCCATGGATAACAGGTTCCTCCATCCATGGGATTCTCCAAGCCAGAATACTGGAGTGGGTTGCCATAAGTCATGTCCAACTCTTTGCAACCCCATGTACTGCAGCCCACAAGCCTCCTCTGTCAATGGGATTTCCCAGGCAAGAATACTGGAGTGGGTTGTCATTTCTTTCTCCAGGAATGTCAGGAAGATCCTGACCCAGGGATAGAACCCACATCTCCTGCATTGGCAGGCAGATTTTTTACAACCGAGCCATCTGAGAATCCCAAAATGTGGGTTTATTCAATCTTAAATAAGATCATTGACAGACTTCACTAATATAGCTCAGTCCATTCTGAAGGAGATCAACCCTGGAATTTCTTTGGAGGGAATGATGCTAAACCTGAAACTCCAGTACTTTGGCCACCTCATGCGAAGAGTAGACTCATTGGAAAAGACTCTGATGCTGGGAGGGATTGGGGGCAGGAGGAGAAGGGGACGACAGAGGATGAGATGGCTGGATGGCATCACTGACTCGATGAGGGTGGGTCTGCGTGAACCCTGGGAGTTGGTGATGGACAGGGAGGCCTGGCATGCTGCAATTCATGGGGTCGCAAAGAGTTGGACACGACTGAGCAACTGAACTGAACTGAACACTGGGCTAAGCCCAAGCCTGGCCTTTTTCATAGTCATTCTTCTGGAGTAAGGAAAAGGAAAGGTCAAACATGTCATCCCTCCTGGCCCAGTCCAGTCCTCTCTGAACAAATCTGGGACACCCTTATCTCCCAAGAAGAAATAAAAGTGTTTCAACATAGGGCAGCACAAATCCGGGATTAAGTGGGGAACTATAACTGCTAAAGACACATTCAAGTCACTTTACTGAACAGAAGACTGAATATCTCAGTCTAAAGAATTTCTTTTTGAGTTACTTTGTCACTTCAGGTGTCTTTTAATACATTAAGGTAGGTTTGTGCTTTATGTTTGCCTGATTAAAAGTACTTATCTAGGGGTACATGCCTATAATGGAATATTACTCAGCCATAAAAAGAATGAAATAATGCCATTTGCCGCAACATGGATGGACCTAGGGATTAGCATAGTAAGTGAAGTAGCTCAGACAGAGAAAGACAAATACCATATGTGGGGAAAGAGCAAATTAGCCAGATGGCATGGTCACTGCACATGCGTGTCACGAGGGACTCACCTGGTCATGGGCTGCTGTGTGTGGTATACCTGTATGAGCTTCAGCATGTAAGCCCTGGCTGCTGCTGCATCGGGGCTACAGGGCTACGCTGGAGCAGCATCGTGGTTATGTTATGTGATGTTGTTATGGCTACATTATGGTTATGTTGTGGCGGCTTCTATGGCTGCTGCAGCAGCCAGGAGAGAGACTTGTGTTCTGGCCACTGTGCCAGCCAGGAGAGAACAAACATGTCTGGAGTTCCTATGGCTCCTCGCATCTTCTTCCAGCTTCTCAGCTCACACCTTGCCTACCCTGGGTTCAGCAAACAGCACAAACAGTGTGAACAGCAAGACAATTGGCATCACAAACACAGTCAGCAAGATACCATATGTATTGCTTATATGTGGAATCTAAAATATGATACAAATGAACTTATCTATGAAGTAGAAAGACTGGTAGATGCAGAGAACAGATTTGTAGCTGCCAAGGGGGAGGTATGTGGGGAAGGGATGGATTGGGAGTCTGGGATTAGCAGATGGAAACTGTTATATATAAGATGGATGAACAAGGCCCTACTCTCTAGAACAGGGGACTATGTTCAATATCCTGTGATAAACCATAATGGGAAAGAATAATATGTATAACTGAATCACTTTACTATACAGTAGAAATTAACATAACATTGAAAACCACTGTACTTCAATAATGTCCTTAAAAGGACTTACCTAAACTATGGAAGTGTACTGGACATTTTTATTTGACTGCTGACCAGGATCCAAAGCTCCTTCCCTGTTCAAGGGAATCCCTTGTGCAGGTCCACAAATGCTAAACTTGAACAATCTCATCCTTTCCACACCTTGGCAACCAAATCAAGAACTCGCAAGAGTCCAGGGCTGCCACTGTTTGTTTTCACACTGTTCAAGTCCAGGATGTATCATGTACATTGTAGTCATTCCTCATTTGTACGTTTATTATAACAAAACTGTGGCAGAGGAATTTACGAGAAGGTTTTAGTTAGGCTAGTGGTGATCCTGGTTCAGTCCCAGTCAACACTTTAAATCATGAACACGTAACACAAAGACCAAAGGTCAGGTTAGCTCTGTTCAGTTCAGTTCAGTCGCTCAGTCGTGTCTGACTCTTTGTGACCCCATGAATCGCAGCACGCCAGGCCTCCTTGTCCATCACCAACTCCCGGAGCTCACTCAGACTCGCGTCCATCAAGTCAGTGATGCCATCCAGCCATCTCATCCTCGGTCGTCCCCTTCTCCTCCTGCCCCCAATCCCTCCCAGCATCAGAGTCTTTTCCAAGGAGTCAACTCTTCGCATGGGGTGGCCAAAGTACTGGACTTTCAGCTTTAGCATCATTCCTTCCAAAGAAATCCCAGGGCCGATCTCCTGTTAGCTCTGTAGTAGCTGTCAAAGTTTTATAGCCCTGGGACCCATCTGCAGTGGCTGTAGAATCCAGCGATGACTATGTCCGTTGACAGCCATATGCAGTGCCAGTAGCATGTATACCAGGGTCAGTGGCCACACTCCAACCTCCATGTCCCTACTGCTGCATCTCCATTGGTTACTATTTTCCCACACCTGGTTTCCCCACTGATTCTGTGAGTTAGTCAGGATTCTTCCAGCTCCATGCCTGCACTGCATAGCTAGACATACACAGAAGAAAACTCATGATCAAGCAAGCTGCCCAGCAATCATGCAATATTTCCATAGGAAATTGGTTTTCCTGCTTTTCAAGACACTATTTTACACCACTTCGTCTCTCCTCAATAACTCTATTATCTCCTCTAATAGNCATGCCTGCACTGCATAGCTAGACATACACAGAAGAAAACTCATGATCAAGCAAGCTGCCCAGCAATCATGCAATATTTCCATAGGAAATTGGTTTTCCTGCTTTTCAAGACACTATTTTACACCACTTCGTCTCTCCTCGATAACTCTATTATCTCCTCTAATAGCTCCTCTCCCCATCTCCATTTTTAGTTGAAAACTTCATGCTCCATTTCACTGCAAAAAAAAAAAAAAAGAGGAGAAAATGACAAACAACTGTACCCACCTGCTCTCCCCTCTCTCCTGTTGAAATGAACGAGTCATCCTGCCTGGTCCTGTCTTAGCCAACCCATCACTTTATGCTGGAGTTCATCCCTACTTACCCCCTCCAGGGGCTTCCCTGGTGGCTCAGATGGTAAAGAATCTGCCTGCAATTCGATCCCTGGGTGGGGAAGATCCTCTGGAGAAGAGCAACGCAACCCGCTCCAGTATTCTTGCCTGGAGAATTTCATAGACAGAGGAGCCTGGCAGACTGCAGTCCATGGGGTCACAGAGTCGGACACGACTGAGCAACTGACACCACCTCCTCAAAGGACTCCACTCTTGGAGTCATAACCTCTCTCTCCAAGAGCCTCTTCTTGTCTGCATCATCATAACCTAAAGAAGGAGACAAATGCCCTCATTCAATGGAAAAACTGAAAGATCAGCCCTGGGATTTCTTTGGAAGGAATGATGCTAAAGCTGAAACTCCAGTACTTTGGCCACCTCATGCGAAGAGTTGACTCATTGGAAAAGACTTTGATGCTGGGAGGGNGAGCACCAAAGAATTGATGCTTTTGAACTGTGGTGTTGGAGAAGATTCTTGAGAGCCCTTTGGACTACAACCAGTCCATCCTAAAGGAGATCTGTCCTGGGTGTTCATCGGAAGGACTGATGCTAAAGCTGAAAGTCCAGTACTTTGGCCACCTCATGCGAAGAGTTGACTCATTGGAAAAGACTTTGATGCTGGGAGGGATTGGGGGCAGGAGGAGAAGGGGACGACCAAGGATGAGATGGCTGGATGGCATCACTGACTTGATGGACGCGAGTCTGAGTGAACTCCGGGAGTTGGTGATGGACAGGGAGGCCTGGCATGCTGCGATTCATGGGGTTCGCAAAGAGTCGGACATGACTGAGTGAGTGAACTGAACTGAACTGAACTGACTTGCAAATGACAACAACAATCTGGCTCAAGCAGGCAAAGGGGCTATGCTGGCTCATATACCTCAAAGTCCAGTGAGAATTAGAGTGTAGACAAAGATATGAGCTCCCAAAAGCCCAGGAAAGAGGCTAGGGGAAGAGGGCATCTCTAAGGATGCGATGAACAAACGTTTGAATGGCTGGTTTTAAACCTGGGACGTTGAGGGCTCAGATTTATAATTATATCAATGGGGAGAGAAATGAACTTAGTAAATAAAATAGTAAGGCAGCTTTCTTTGGGGAGCCCATAAAATTTATAGGAATAGTTTACATTCTGGGGCTGCCTGCCTCATTATAGTGACCAATAAGTCCTCAAACACCCCAATTTAAAAGGGGTTGTAAATGAGAAGAAAATCCAAAAGAGAGGGGATGTATATAGCTGATTCACCTTGCTGTACAGTAGGAACTAACATAACATTGCCAGGCAACCATACTTCCAGAAAAATAACAAAATAAACAAAAATAACAAGAACTACGGTTAGCAAGTCCACAATTCACACCCACAATGAATCTGCCTTTTCACCAGATTTGCGCTGCTTGAAAAGTAATCTTCCCTCAGAGAATCACATTGTTTCCAAGTCAGAAAAGCTCCAAGGAAAAAGGTAACACATTCTACACGTCACAGGAGGAGGGAAAAAAGGGCAACACATTTTCACACAAACATATGGTTTCTATAATAGTTCTTTTTTTTACTTGACTTTGACCTAGCTCTGATAGAGGCAGCCTGATTGAGGACCATAGGCCCAGAGAACCCAACTCTGCCCCAAGGCTAGGGGTGGGGGCAGGGGGGTGCCTGGGCTTGATTTGTGGCCTGAATGCACCATCCTCCCAATGCTGGGTGAGGTGATTTTGCACACTTCTGCTTTGCAGCTTGCTTCTCCCAAGCTGCTCTCCCCACATGCCAACTGGCTTCATAGATTTGCAGATTGGGCAGTAATCTGGAATCCGTAAATAATGAGCATCTCAGGAAAAATTACCTCCCTAAAATAGAAGCCAGAAACTCGTGCCTACAAAACGGAGCTGTCTCCAGGCCTGCGAGATCCTCCTCTGAGACAACATGGCAGCCTTTGGACTCTCCGCAGCCACCAGGCTATGTGTCTGAACCTAAATGCAAGTCTCACTAAAACTAATTCAGAAGGTTCAGTCTACTTATGGAATGCCTTTCTGTCTCTGTCTCCCTACACCTACCAACCCTGAGGTGGAGACATAGGTTTAGGGAAGAAAGTGCCCACACGGTTGAGGGAAAGTGTGTCCAACCCCCAAGCAGTCTTTTCCCAGCTCCCCCCTCCAAGGTTCTTTCTCACTGCAACATGAAGCCACCAGATCTGTGTACCCGTGGCCTCCAGGAGCCTTTAAAGAAGGCCAGAACATATTCTAAAATAGAAAAAATTGGCTTGGCAAGGTTGACTCAGAAACCTCATATTTCCCAACCTCTTTGTGCACAGCACCTCACTCCACCATCTTTCAGTTCCTGAACACACCGAGCCTTGAGGCTTACTTACCTCTACCCCCTGTCTGAAGGGCTTTCTCCTTCAGATTTGGATGTGGCAGCCTCCTTCTCACCAAGAAGATCACATATCTTTCCAGAGCGGTCACCCCTCCACATCCTTCTAGCCCAGCATCCTGTTCAAGCATGGATCCTTATCCCAAAGTGTACATTGGGTGATTTGCTAACCTATGTCTTCACAAACATATCAATTTCCCCCTCTTGAATGAGTTCCAGAAATGGAGAACCTTACAGATTTTATTTGCCACTGTACCTCAGTAACTGAAAGGGGCCAGGTGTTTGATAAACACTTGCTGAGCGAATGAATGAACCAGAGGTGATTTTTAACTTGTGGACACTCTTTCACTTGCTATTGAAAAACTGGAAAATTTGGCAATACTGCGCCTACATTATGTGAGCATACATTATGGCATGAACCAGGCGCTGTAACAAGTGAGCACCCTGGGTGTTGACCATTGAAAGAAGTAAAAAAGAGATGAGACTCAAAGCAATAAAGAGAATAGAATCAGGGTAAGCTCAGCAAAAGCTTTGGTTGAATAAAAGTTGGGATAAAAACTGCCTCTCTAAGTCAGAAGAATTCTTCAATAATGTTTCCTCTGATCCTTGCCTTGAATACCATTTTGCCATCACCCAAGGATCCAACGTGGACCAAAGTGGAAATAAAGAAGGTTGAATGCAGGTAACCTTTCCTGGACAACATGCTTGGGGTGAGGCGTCTCATGACTTTTTCCTCATATGTTCTCGACATGACATGCATGGAATCTAAGGCCACAATTCCATGCAACTGAGACAAAGTCACAATATATATGATACCACATGACTTAGCCACCATCATGTGGCTTTAAAACATCAAACAAACCCTTCTGGGAGTTTTCTGTGTCACTTCTTGTATCCCACAAGTTCACCTCTGGCTGCAGTTTGGGGGCATCACTGTGCATCTGCCCGACCTCCCTTATAGCCTGAGCAGAGCCAGGGTGCTGTGCCAGCCTCTTCTGTGCCTGGGGGTGAGGACTCATGCTGCCAAGCCTCGATCTACTCACCTCTGCCTCCAGATTAAGATCCTTCTCACAGGCAGTGGCCCATCTGTTGGTTTGGACAGAAATCCCTGTTTCTGGAAACCTAGCTGAACCTCATGGCTTCTTCCCAGCTCAGGAAGTGTGTTCTTCTTCCCCTTTGTGACCTCATTCTGTCTCTGAACCCATATCTTCTCTTTAGCAATAAACTCCAAAATACTTTCTTATTCTTCCCTCCTATGAGCCCTCTATCCTTCCCTCCACTCCACCTCCGCCTGACATCACAGTTGCAGAAACATCCCACTTGTTGTTAGAAGGATACATGCTCTTTGCAGACTCTGCACATTAAACAGCCAGACCCATGATGTTTATGGAGATCCTTTGGAGCCTTTCTTCCATCATATTCACTTGTGGGAGAGGGGAGGCTAAAAAGTAAGGTCGAAGAACTCTCAGTGGTTTTCAATTCAATTCAATCCATATTGCTCCTCTCCCCTCAATCGTGAGGGATCAAGGGTGGTCCATGATCAGTCATGAGCAATCCTGTGGCACAGTGAGTCCCCTGTTTTCCACAGGAACCCCTCATCATAATTAACTTTGTCCCCTGGCTGACTTCCACTGCACCCAGTCACACTCACAAGATCTCAGTAACACTCACAAGAACCAGAACCAATGAACTGGATTTCAGCCCAGTGATTTTGCCATCTCCATGCCTCTGGGCTCTGTTTGGGGCTGAGTAGTGGACTCATTGGTTATTGGCCTGGAAGAATTTTGCTTTTATTCACAACTTTCCAGAAAACTGTTTGGAGAATTAAAGTTGATTCAGTGTCTTCTCCATGGTTTTCCTCTGGTCATTTTCTCTGGACAATAGAGAGGAAATATAACATAGTATCTGAGAAAACAAAGTCCAGTGACTGACTGGCCTGGGGGCTCAGCACCCAAGGATAGGCAGGAATACCTGCTGAGAATGAGCAACTCATATTGTTTCTTGAACCCACGGTCTTTTAACCAGATCTCACCTGGTCTCAGGACTTAATGAAGCTCAGGTTCTTGACATCTCATCACAGAAAGAATTCATTGAGAGACAAAGTGACAGGTATGCGGCGGGTTTATTTAGAAAGAAACACTCCACAGACAAAGTGTGGACCATCTCAGAAGGCAAAAGAAACATGAGGGTATGGGGTTGTCAACTTTTATAGGGATGGGTAATTTCATAGGTTAACGAGTAGGAGGAGTATTCCAGTTATTTTAGGGAAGGGGTGGGGCTTTCCAGGAATTGAGATACCACCCACTTTTTGACCTTTATGGTCAGCCTTGGAATGGTCATCAAGCCTGTGGGTGTGTCCTTTAGCTCGCTGATGTATTACAATGATAGTACACTGAAGCTCAAGGTCTACTGGAAGGTTTCCTTAGTGGCTCAGTGGTGAAGAATCCACCTGCCAGTGCAGGACACATGGGTTCCACCCCTGATCTGGGGAGATCCCACATGCCACAGAGTAACTAGGTCCATGCACCACACAACTAGCAAGCCTGTGCTCCAGAGCTGGGAGCTGCAACTCCTGAGTCTGTGTGCCCTGGAGCCTGTGCTCCACAACAAGAGAAGCCAATACGATGAGAAGCCTATATACCACAACCAGAGAGTAGCCCATGCAGCAACAAAGACCCAGGAGAGCCAAACATAATAATTTTTTTTAAGTCTAGTGGAAGTCAACTCAACTGCCATCTTAGACCTACTTGGTTCTAATCAGTTTGTGTCATGTTCTTGGACTATGTCATTCTGTTAAAGGTTATGTCCTGCCCCTTCCCCCACTGTTTCACTTCCACCTCCCCAAAGCAATTGAGAGACAGTACCCAATAATGAGGAGGGCAGCTCCTTCTGACCTGGCATGGCTGCTGAAGAACTGTGCAGATGTACCAGGGCAACAGATCAAACTGGGGACACTTTCTACCCAGCACACCCCTTTCCTCAGCTCCATTCTTTCTCCCATCAGTGTGATGCCCCCACTTCTTGCTTTCCTCAGGGCTTCCTTCCTTCTTGTGGTCTCACTTTTTAGAAATTAAAAGGCTCTTTAATGCTATCGACTCCATTCTCCTCTCTGTAGACACACAGATACACACACACAGAGCATGGATTTCAGACACACATGCACACATGCAGGCCCACACACAGAGAGCAAAGGTTCGCTGCTCTGGAAATGTTGCCACCTCTTTTACAGATTTATTCTTTGAAATATGAGAGAATTCCCTCCAGTCTAGAGATGGGATAGAGAAAGGCCTGCATATTCAGGCAGCACGTCCCCACCCCACCCTCGCCCATCAGGTTCCAGGAAGCTGGTGGGAGCAGGATGGTCAGGAAAGGAGGAGGAGCAAACATAAATTGCAAAGACTGACAGATCAGAAATGCCACTTGTCCTTCAAGAGAGCTATGGCTCTAGAACCACTGCAGAGATCTGGATGCTTCAGGGCTTTATCACAACATCTGATTCATCTGCAGGTAGACAATCGCCCAAGTAGAAAAGCTCTCATTTCCAGAAGCAGAAGCTGCAGAGCAGAGTTCCAAGGTAGAAACAACAGCTCAGTACGTTACATAGGGAGCTGGCTTCCCTGGTGGCTCAGATGGTAAAGAAACTGCTTGCAAGGCAGGAGACCCAGGTTCGATCCCTGGGTCGGGAAGATCCCCTGGGAAGAAATGGGAACCCATGCCAATATTCTTGCCTGGAAAATCCCATGGACAGAGAAGCCTGATGGGCTACAATCCATGGGGTCACAAAGAGTTACACACAACTTAGCAACTAAACAACAAGGAAAGCTCTCATTTCCAGAAGCAAAAGCTGTAGAGCAGGGAGTCTCAAGGTGGAGACTCTGTAAGTTACCTGGGGAGTTAATACAAGCTACACATGCCTGCCTCTGAGATTCTAAGAGACAAGTCAGATCTCCAAGTTCAGTCTGCCTAATTTTAAAAGCTCCCAGGGATTCCATTAAGTCATCAATGTAAAGCCTTGATTCTGATTTTAACTTCCCAATCTGGGCTGCAACACACATATACAGGAAGGATGGAAGCTGGCTCTGAAATGTGCAATACCAGGTTGACTGGAAGCCCAGAGGCCTGGCTGAGGAATCTAGATGGAGGAGAAGCCTGAAGATCTCCAAAGACATCTGGGAAAGAGTCGGGAAAATATTTTAGCGTGTCCTAAGAACTAAAAATCTACTCATAATGGCAGCCTCTAAAGTTTTCAAAAGCAAATGCAACCTTGTATAGCATCTCAGAGAGTTATGATCAAGAAGCCAGTGCGGCTCTGCTGCTCTCCACCTGTCAGGCCAATGGAAGGGGACTGAATTCACTTCTGGATGGTGATGAACCATCCAGAGGACAGCAGTGAGCACACTGCAGGGACCAGAGGGTCATCACATGAGCAAGAAGAAAGGGCTTCATTAACAAGGGAAGCAGAAGGCTAAGCCTGCAGGGCTCTGAAGGACTGTGCTGGGAGGGAAAGAGGCTGCTCTGTGTAGTGACAAGGGGGATACATAAGAGGAAAGAAGGGGAAGCACTGCAAGAAGCATTTCAGACATGTCACCATTCTGTCCTTACCACAACGTTATGAGGGCAGCATTTTCACACCCATTTTCCAGTCAGGCAAACTGAGGCCAAAAATAATTTATCCAAGATGGCCAATTCCCAATGGATGAGAATTACATTCCAGTCTGCATCTATGTGATTCCCAGCCCTATCCTTTCCATTATTCCACGAGAGAAAATTTGCCCTAGGAACAAAAATCAGGAAAGAAGATAGTGATTCAACATAAGAAAGAATTGTCCTGGGTGCTCTCAAGGCCTCACCCCAGCCCATACCCCAGGGTCTTCACTGGTTATGGATCCATCTCCCCAGAAGCTGAAGACTGTCAACTAGTAAATGCTATCTACTCCCTTCTCAGGAGAATTGTCCTCATGCAAACAAAAGGCTGGGCTTCGCAGGTGGCTCGGTGGTAAAGAATCCACCTGCCAGTGTAAGACATGCAAGAGATGAAAGTTTGATCCCTGGGTGGGGAAGATTCCCTGGAGAAGGAAAATGGCAACCCGCTCCAGCATTCTTACCAGGAAAGTCCCATGGACAGAGGACTCAGGTGGGCTACAATCCATGGGATCACAAAGAGCTGGACATGACTGAGCGACTGAGCATATACACACACAAATAAGAGCCTAGCCCCTTGTCCCACCCCAAACTCCCCCATTCTGCCCACCACAGCTGACGACTGACTGGCTGACACAGGGGCACAAGAGGGTGAACCCCTGGGATCCCAGCAGGATCAACTCTGTGGTTCTCCAGAGAACCCTGTGGGACCAAATTGCAGCTAGTGGCTAACAGAGATCTCATCATTACCTGCGTTACCCACTGCTCAACCCACTCTCCTGAGCATACTCCCCCCTTGCAGAAGAAGCCCCATTTCTAGCTGTGCTTCTAGAGAAACACCAAGGTGCCTTACACCCCTGGTTTCTTAGAGTCCACAATTCAAGGTGTCCAAGAGGTGTACGTTTGCAAAGAAGAGTGGAAAGAAGGGATGTGAAATAGACCATATGGAGGGAAGGATGCAAAAGGAAAACTCAAGGTCCAGCGCTGTTCTTGCCCTGCTGAGATGCAACCTCAAACACTCACCGGAGAGAGGTGCGGGTGCAGGAGCCCCAGCCCGAGGCTTCACACTCATGCCTTTTTTATATTTCTTGCTACAGCACAACTTTATTCCCTGGTAGTTTCTGCTCAGCATTCAAAAAAGTTCCAACCCAGGGGTCAAAAAAGAAAAAAAAAATTAAGAGGAGAAATACGATTAAGCAGAATCATTCCTTGTAAATACAGATACTAAAAAGAAATATTTCCTCTTCCCCATTCTTCCTCCCACTCACAGATCAACAGAACCTGCTATGAAACCAGACCCTATGCATGTCTGAATGTGTCTGCAGTCTGAATGTGGACTGGAGTGGTGGTGAATTTGAAAGCATGCCTCTCCCGTCCCCTTTCAGTGAAGGATTTCCTAACCCAGTTGCTGGAAGTGCTGTCAGCAGACAGCCTTCAATATCAGCCTCCAGGGACTGCCTTTACTGCAGTGAGCCACCACCACGCCCAGGGTCACCCTCTTGTCCATATGGTCCACATCTGGTGACTGATCTATGCAGGAATACAAAAGCCTGGCCATTTCAGTCAACTTAGGTCAGCCCCTGTGGCCCCACCCCTATCTGCTCATGCCCAGGTAGAATTCCCTCTCCCCGAATAATCTGCTTCTAACAAATAGAATACGGCAAAGTGATGGAATGTCACCTCTGTGACCAACTTACAAAGACTATGACTGCCATATTGCTAGCTCTCTCTCTGTCTGTCTCTTTCCCTTCAGCATGCTCACTCTGTTGTGAGATGCTCTGTGGAGAGCCCCATTTAGCGAAGAACAGGGCAGAACTTTTACCAATAGCTTGTGATGAACGAATAACCCAGGAGAAACTGAACCCAGCCAGCAACTACAGGAGTGGGCTTGGAAGCAAATCCTCCCCAGCCAAGCCTTCAGATGAGACCACAGCCCCAGCTGAGACTTTAAGTGCAGCCTTGTGAGAGTTCTTGAAGCAGAGAACACAGCTAGTCATACCCAGATTTCTGATCCATAGGGGTTATGAGATAAATTTGGGAATTAATGTCACTGAGCAATAAATAACTAGAACAACCCTGCAGAGGTATTCTAGCTCCAAAGTTCCCCACAGGGTCAGCTAAGGTTACTTTTAGACTCTCATTAGAGTAAAAAATCTCCCTCTAACTCTAAAATTCTCCCTTTTTCCTCCCTCCGTTCCATCAGTATCAATGCCAAGAGCATTCCTTAATAAGGGTTTTCCTGGTGGCTCAGACAGTAAAGAATCTCCCTGCAATGCAGGAAACCTGGGTTCAATCCCTGGTTTGGGAAGATCCCCTGGAGAAGGGAATGTCTACCCACTCCAGTATTCTTGCCTGGAGAATTCCGTGGACAGAGGAGCCTTGTGGGCTATAGTTCATGGTGTTGCAAAGAGTCAGACTCGACTGAGCGATTAATACACACACACACACATACACATTAACAGCTTAAAGCTAAACTCATTCCCTAACTCTGCTTCCTGGGGTCCCCAGTCCATGACAGGGCTCATCTAATAAACATTTTATGGAAAACTGTAGTCTCCAAATGCAATTCTTATTTATTAATATCCATAAAGAATAAACAATCTCATTCAATTGAATACACACTTTATCAAGTACTGCTGCTGCTGCTGCTAAGTCGCTTCAGTCGTGTCCGACCACAGGTGCCATTGCCTTCTCCGTTGTCAAGTACAAACGTGAACAAAGTTGGTAGATGAGGTCATTGGCCTCAGGAGCTAATCACCTACTAGAGAAGAGTAGCATTAAACAAGTAATCAATGAACGATGAATATAACCTCTCAGATTCCTGAAGAAGGATCGAGAATTAGCATCTCCTCTTTCTTAATCCATTTTCTTTCTCCTCCTCCCACAAGAGAACTGGAAAGGGCAACAATCTGTCTAATTCACCCCTGATGCTCTTCTCACTTTGTGCAGAAATGGAAAGCTCACATTTTCCCCAAAGTCCTGCTCTCAGGACAAGACTGGGACTTCTACCCCTGACCCAGAGTGAGCTGATGAGACTCTTGACATGCTGCAGATTTTTGGAACCCCTCAAAATATTAAAGAATAACTCGGGGAGTCTCCAGATCAACCTGTACCCAGTGGATCTTCTGGGCTCCCGGGGCCAGCCAAAGCTCATTAGCGTGTCCTTCCCCATAAGATACATAAGAAAGAGAAGAATACTGGAGAATATCCCAACCAAAGCACCAGAACATGACTCCCCTACTGTGATCCTAATCAAAATCATTACCACTTGAGTAACTGCATTTTATTAGTCATCTTTTTCATAGCATTTAGCATTATATTCCGGAGAAGGCAATGGCAACCCACTCCAGTACTCTTGCCTGGAAAATCCCATGGACGGAGGAGCCTGGTAGGCTGCAGTCCATGAGGTCGCTAAGAGTCGGACACGACTGAGCGACTTCACTTTCACTTTTCACTTTCATGCCTTGGAGAAGGAAATGGCAACCCACTCCAGTGTTCTTGCCTGGAGAATCCCAGGGACGGCGGAGCCTGGTGGGCTGCCGTCTATGGGGTCGCACAGAGTCAGACACGACTGAAGCGACTTAGCAGCAGCAGCAGCATTACATTCATTATAGTACCCATTTGTTTATTGTATGTGTGTGCATATTTCACTTAGAATGTAAATTTCTTGAGGGCAAGGACTTAGATTGTCCATTACAATGTTTCTAGTGGCTAGAACAATCCTAGCCCATAGTAGGAATTTGATCAGTATTGGTTGAATGAAGGAGTCAGTAACTGAATGAATGAATGAGTGAATAGCTTAGTGCCAACCTTCAGATCCTCAGATCTTGCTTTATTTTAACAGTTATAGAAGCTCTAGAGGGATAGAGAGAAGGAGTATTCACATGTAGCAAGTGCTCTGGCTGGAGGAAAGCAGGAGATATTTTAAAACTAGCCATTTTTGTCATTTATTCCTCACAACAAACCTATGAGGTAGTACTGAATCACTCTGCTGTATACCTGAAACCAACACAATATTGCAAATCAACTATACTTCAATTAAAAAACTGAAAAAAATATATACAGGCTTCGCATGTCCCCAGTGACCGCTTCTGCAAGCCCTTGTGAGCCCAAGCATAGCCACAGGTCAGGAGCGGGACCTTGTGTCTGTCCTGACTTGATCCATCTGCTCCTTGATCCTCTGCTGAGACTTTCCCACCCCAACAGCTGACTACCTGGACCATATGCTTTCTTGATCCCACTGACAGCCTCACAAACTGACACCATGTCTTCCCAGAGCCACTGTGCTTATGAAGACAATGAATTACTGATGTCCTGCTGGGGCCAGGCAAGGGTGACCTCAGCCCCAAGGCGCAGAGGTAACCCCTCCACTAGTTCCCTAAAGACAGGACACCCCCTCAGTTCATGTCGGGATTTAGATTGATACTAAATTGGTTATTAAGAGGCTTGGAGAGACCTCTCAAGAAGGCATTCTTCTGTTGATTTTCCTCAGAAGCCGGGATGCAGTTGTGAACTTCCGTGCACATCTCCAAGGTTTAGGTCTGGAGGGGAGCCCTTCAAGAAAGTGGGCTTCAAGAGGCTGTCTACCCTGTTCTGCTGCCCTCCACCGGGAGGACTCCTAAATAATTCTAGAGTGATACCAAACTGCTAACATTTGTAAACACTTCCAGAAAAGGAGAAGGAATAAGAACACACTAGTTGGATCTGAGTCACACAATCCACCCCTCCGTCAGAAGCCACAGCAGTCCAGAAGGGTAACATGGCCATCCGTGAATTACCTATAGGAAGACAGCGGCCACCAGAGGGCAGCCAGGTGACCTAGCCCATGACCTAGGGGAAGGGGGAGACCGTGAGGATTTTTTGTGCTTTTTCAGGTGGGGAGATATGAATTACCTGCTACACTTTGTGAAGTTCAGCTTAAAGAGAAGGCTGTACACTCAGGCTCCCATTCCCCTATGAAACAACTTTAACTAATTCTGACTGCAGAAGAGCAAAAGGACATTTTGGATTAAAACTAATGCCTCCAAACAGACAGCCAGGAGCCAGCCCTGCATACAGAGCACAGTGTGGTGTGCTCAGCATATGATATCACAGCCCTGGAGGTCCACCCAGTGCACCAAGGTAACATCTGTGCTGTTCACAGTGTCTTTCCTTCCATGATCTCCAAAATCAAGTCTGATCTAAACGTGAGACACTGCAAGGAGAGTGATCTCTAATGAGCACATAGACTGCATAGCAAAGCACAGTCTCTTTTTTAGTTGCATTAAATTGAAGTACATAATTAGAGCAATGCATAATTGATGGTTCGTTTTCAGGAGAGGAGATTTTCCTCTATGTGGTATGTCAGTTTTGGAGTCTATATGACAGTGAAGATTTGATGACAAAGGGGCCTCTACTTAGCAAACTTCTTTTAGAAAACCAGACTGATCAAAAGAACCCAGGCCATTTCCTCTTCCAAAGCATGGCGTAAGGATTGCTCCACCACAGGCCAACTGTGGGACCACTGGCCCTTCATGTCTGTCCAGCAAAAGGAGAATCATCTTCCTCATCTTTTTCTCGAGGGGCCTAGCTAGCTTTCACACAGGTTCAGCGTATTTCCCAAGGTGACTCAAGTCAATACTCAAGCCTTCTGTCTCCCAATCCAGTTCTTGGTTCAAAGCTCCACTTGGTCACTCAGAAAAAGAGGGTGTCATCTTTATGAGTCTCTCCCCACNTCATGCATTGGAGAAGGAAACGGCAACCCACTCCAGTGTTCTTGCCTGGAGAATCCCAGGGACATGGGGTCGCACAGAGTCGGACACGACTGAAGCGACTTAGCAGTAGCAGCAGGGTCTACACCTCTGACTTATTTTTTTATTAATATTTGAATTCGTTATATTGGAGTATAACTGATTAACAAGTTGTAGTAGTTTCAGGAGGACAGCAAAAGGACTCAGTCATACATATATGTATATCCTTTCTCCCCCAAACTCCCCTCCCATTCAGGCTGCCACAGGACATTGAGCAGAGCTCCTAACAAGGAGGTCCTTGTTAGTTATCCATTTCAAATATAGCAATGTGTACATTGTGATCCCAAACTCCCAAAAGATCCTTTCCCCAGGTAACCAGAATCCAACTTATTATTTTTATAGTCACTCAATTTAGGATCATGCCCACAACAAGGACTGTCAGAGGGCCTTGCTTTAAAGGCTTCGTAAAAGGAAGTGTACAAGCCAAAGGTTTCCCATCCCTACCTGTGAGCCTTACTTAATTTGCCAGCCAATCTCAAAGCCAGTTAGCTTTTCACTGCCTAAGTTCTTCATGGAAAGGAGTGAAGTTGAGGAGAACAAAGCCACTACAGGACAGCTGAAGTTTTGATTAGAATGATAAGGAGTCACACCTTCCACCCCTAACCTCCTCCAGTGGAACCAAGGTCATGCCACCTCAGCCTCAGAATAGAGGAACCATGAGACTCTTACCCTACTCTTCTCTTGAATACAGAATTAATAAAAATAAGAGCTGGATACAAAGGAAAATAATCTCTTACATTTTTACCATATTGTACATGTCTTAGATTTTGTGGCCCTGCCCACATAAGGTTCTGGGAGAGAGCTATGCTCTAAGGCTAAAGTGCAGATGCCTTCATACACACAAACATCCACATCACATGTAATGAGTTGATTTCTTTCCTACTCATGGTACTATGCATGTATCATGATTAAGAGAATTAAGAAAATCATCACTCAAATCATCTTCAGTGTTCCTTAGTTAGGCTGAGGAACCTAGGAAATAAGTAAGGAAGACACAATAATTCCCAGTTTACAGATGAGAAAACTGAGTTTAGGAAGGTGAATCACCCATGGTGACTAGACAAATAAGTGATAGAGGTAGAACTTGGTCTCCAAACTCCAAACCAAATGTTCCCAAAGGCACTCACAGAGGTGCCTGAGATCTATCTTAACTCAGCAACTCTAATCCTCAATCATGAGTGCAGGAGTTTAGAGATTTTCAAGGAAAAAGAAACTTAAAGTTCATCTGCTGTAATTCTCTCATCTTACTGATGAAAAAACATTTTAACAGGTATCATTGTAATGTCCATTTCTTTCTAATGAGGTTGCTTCCATGTCTCAGTTAATAGTTCATCTTAATACAGCTTTGCTAATGTAGGCACAGTGGATGCTGCTAAATAGAAAAGAAAGATGCAATGGTATCTATTCTTTTTCATTAACTGAATCACTCTGCTAAACACTTGAAACTAACAAAGCATTGTTAATCAACTATGAACTGAACTGAACTGAAGTCGTTCAGTTGTGTCCGATTCTTTGCGACCCCGTGGACTGTAGCCCACCAGGCTCTTCCGTCCATGGGATTCTCCAGGCAAGAATACTGGAGTGGGTTGCCATTTCCTTCTCCAGGGGATCTTCCCAACCCAGGGATCGAACCGAGGTCTCCAGCATTATAGGCAAACGCTTTAACCTCTGAGCCACCAGGGAAACCAAACAGGCCTAGAGCCCCGCGTGCATCCAGTGGCCCAAAGTCCTTGGCAGCAGACACAGAATGACACCATGTCAGCACGGTCAACTATGCTGCAATGTAAAATAAAAATTTTAACTAATAATAACAATAATGATAACAGTAAAGATAAAAAGATGCAATGGTAATAGACGGGTTCACAAGTTCTATCTTTTTAGTGACATATTTATGTCCAGTGCCTCAGCTGGCCACAAACTGGCAGGGTGACCTGAGGAAAGTCACTTCAACCTTTCTGGCTGAAGTTCCCTCATTTGAATAATGAGGAGCTTGGATTGGCAAATTTATTTTCCATTAAGGTCCCTTCCAACTCTAAAATCCCTTATCTGTGAAAGTGCATTAAGAGGTCATCTCCTGCAGCCTCCCTCACCCCTTAGAAGTAGCACCTCTTCAAACCATTACTGGTAAGATAAATCTTAGTCCCAGTTTATCCATCTGTGTGTCTCTCATTCTGCAGATGGCTTTGGTGAAGGCACTTAGTTAAAATCTGTAAGGTCCAAGCAACATTAACTCCAAACAGCCAGACCAGCCTTTCAGACATTAGATGACAAGAGTGTCCCATTCCCCAGATGCAGCCCTAAAGCACCCAGCTCTGTGCCAGGGGGAGTGATGTCTACACTCACATTGACAGAGTCTTCTTTTTCAGGCTCCCTAGATTTACTGCTCTAATCTCAGGGAGCCACCTGCTTCGAGCCCCTCCATCTCCTGGAGAGGAAGCTGGATACAAGGTATTCCCAGCAGCTCAGTCTTAGGGTCAAAGTCTGATAGTTGCAATTCTTCTACAAGAGAAAGACTACCAGTTGTCCAAAGGAAGTATTGAAAACAAGAATAGGACGTCGGGGTAGGGAGTCCAATAGATACTATGAAGATGACTGCAGCAGGTAACAGGTTGGACAACACATGATGGTTTTAGAAACAAAAAGCTTCACTCAAAATTGAGGGGCCAGTTTTTTTTTTTTAATTTGTATTTTTAAAAGTATAAAAACAGAAAGTAAAAAAACTAAACTACCCAACAAAGACCATAGTTTCTCCACTCAATTAAAAATTAGCCTTGTTACATGTGACTGTCTAAATGATAAAAAGAAATAAAACCAAATAAAAGATACAGCATCCTTTACAGACTACTGTCTGGCCTTCCCCTTTCCCCAAGTCCCCAAGACTCCCCACACAATCAGACACATACTACAGACAGATACACACACACACACACACACACATACTTAAAAGACCATTCTCATGATTTTAGGGTCTAATCTTTCAAACTATTTTACAACTTAGTTTTTGTACCTATGTCTACATATTTAGATTCATTTTATAACTGGTCACACTCTCTGAATTTTTCATTGCTGGCAATGCTTTGGGAGATTTTTGGACTTAAGATGCCTTCTGCTTATTCTAAAATATATTGGTTTCCATTGTACAAATAGCTTGCCTGCGTGCCAAATTACTTCAGTTGTCAACTCTTTGCAAACTTATGGACTATAGCCTGCCTGCCAGGCTCCTCTGTCCATGGCATTCTCTAGGCAAGAATGCTCGAGTAGGTTGCTTTGCCTCCCTCCAGGGGACTTTCCGACTCAGGGATCAACCCCGCGTCACTTACACCTCCCACATTGGTAGGTGGGTTCTTTACCACTGGCACCACCTGGGAAGCCCATACAAATGTATATATATTTGCAATTGTATATATATATGTGCACATAAGTGACATAATATGCCTATTTATTCCATTAATGATAAGGCACATCTAATCAGAGGTTCACTCAAAAATACCACACAACTTCTAGCAGTTCTTTGGATTCCTATGTCTGCTGTCAGGTCCAAATAGGCAGGGCTCCAGAGTGCCCACCTGGTGTTCTTGTGTAGCAGGGAAAAAAGTTATAGTAACAGAAGTTCACAGGGCATCTGATTTTAACCAAAGAACTAATGTATATAATTTTTTAATGTATATGATTTTGTGTGCCTTTTGACATTTCCTTAGAGTAAGAAAAGTAATCCATTTTATTTTGGGACCACTGAAACAATATCATTATTGTCATAAATAGAGAAGGATCAGAGAAGCACCATCTCCAAAACTTATCGTCTTTCCCGACCTTAATTACTAGCCAGCCTCCCTTCAAAGGCAAACAATCATACAGGCAGTGAAACACTGTCCCTTGAAGGATCTCCAAGACCTACTTCCGGATCTCCAAGAACTACTTTCGGATCTCCAAGAACTATTTCAACCTCTGGTTTTGCAGTTGAGCCATAGAGGATGAGGAAAGTGTCCAGTGCTGGGAAGGGGTACAGAGGCTCAAGTTCCAGATTGGGGTATGGACTTCCCAAGTCATGTGACTCCTTTTCCCAGAAAGCTGGGAGTGAGCAGCAGTTTCTAGCCATAAATCCTAGAGGTGGGACTTTGATTTTCAAATAATCCTTCAGCAAAGGAGATTCATCCAACTGCTTCATCAACAACTTATGGGGAAAAGGCTCTCCAAAAACCCAACTCACACTTCAGTCAGCAATACCAGCCTTATCCAAGCTTCAAGAGAATCTTTAAATTAAGGCTTGTGCCAATTCAACCCACTGGTAGTAACTATGTCAAGTACTGTGTTGAAATATGGAGACCTCTTTCAGGCTCTGCAGCAAAGAATTCTGTGATCAGTTAGCAATGTCTGTCATTGCCACTAAGGGAAAATAGCCTGATGCTACTTTTGTGCGAACTTTATATTGAAAAAACTAAAAATATTAATATTCCTGTTGGATACTAAGTGGTTTCTTTACAAACATTCCTCTTCAAACTTTCATTTGCATGCTCCCTAAAAACTTTTTGAAATCTATGTATTCCTTCATCCTTACTTAGCTGACATCTAAATTTCTCATCATAAGTTTAGAATCACAAATAGTGATTTATTAGATATTATAAATATTAATATTTTAAAATAAATACTCATGTTAGTAATGTAAGCTTTTATGAGATGGAATTTAAGTAACATAATTTACTTTCCACCACCATCCATTTCTTTAAATACATGAGCAATTCTTTATGTCAGGATATTTACAACACTCCTTTTTCTCTTTGATTTTAGTTTCTTCCTACTTCTCCACAAGATCTTATCCTATTTAACATTTTACTTGTTTAAAAATGCTTTATCAAAATTCACTACAATAAGATATGTATGTTATGTTTTAGGTATTTGATAATTATAAGGCTTTATGAGTTTAAAACTTTTTCCTGGATTTTAGTTATTGTTATAATTATTAATATAAAATTTATCAAAGTAACATGAATATATTAAAATTTTCACTAATTATTAAATGCAATTTTTTAAATGTCACCTTTTAATGAGATTGATGAGGCTGGTTTCTTTTTCAATTAGAGCTTCTATGTGAAAATAAAAATTACTTATAGCTAAACTGAGATAGCTTAGAATCCATTTAGGAAGACTGTGAAAGACTTTGACACAGGCAACAAATATTATTGGGTCTTCTTTCAACGAAAAGCTGTGTGTTGTCTGGAAAGACATCCCTGCCCCCACAGAATTTATCTGGTTCTGTATGTGACTTTGGTTGTCTTTGACTGTTTATTTTACTACTCTGCAAATTGTTAGCACATTGAATGTAATAAAAATTATTCTTGTCCATAAAAAATGTAAACTAATTCCATTCAGCAGAGATGCAATTGATTTCTGCTTTTTAGAAAGCATGGCTCCAAACATTAGATTCCATTGCTCGAGAAGATAACAGCAAGTTTTTCTTCTATCACCACATCCACTGCAGCGTTTATGATTGCCTGCACATATGTATGGTTCAGGATTTTTCATTTTTGAAAATTATCTTGTAAAAATCAATTATATTTATACTTTGTGTTTTTATAGACAATAGCACTAAGAAACTTTGTTCTTATAAATATGTGATTTGTATATAATAATAATAGCACTAAGAAACTTTGTTCTTATAAATATGTGATTCATATATATATAATAAACTTTGTTCATATATATATGTAGTGATAGGAATGAATTTTTAGTTATAGCAGTGTCAATCAATTTGAAATTCTGAGTTATAGGTCAAAAATCATATAATAATCTAAAATAAAAATTTATTTTTGTGGTCTTAGAGCTGAAAACTCAATTTAGTCCTCTTTCAGTTTTGAGCCTCACAGTAAGACTCAGAATGGGAGAAAATTATTCATTTATTCTGTAAAGTGGAAGAAAGGTAGTTATAAATAAGAAGGTAGGAGAGAAGCACTACAAGCCTGTTTAAGAGAGAAATTTTAGGAGAGAAAATGTTTATGAATCAAGGATATGGATACTGCTTCCCTTAAAAATTCTCTGGAAAGTCTTTGTGAAGCTTCATGAACATATGTGTCCAGCGTGAGGAGCATTCCTTTAAGTCACTTGGGGAGAAAAGCCACCCCAGGCTGAGCAGCTGGATTCAACAGACTCAGCTGAGAGTCCTCCACACTTTGACTTTGCTTTCCAATCCGCAATTTTTTATTCCTTTCTGCTTTACTTCTAGCATCCACCTTGCTGGACTTCAGGTTTCTTCCAGCAGTTTCTCTACAAACTTTACTTGCTTTGCCTCAGGATAAAGACTGACTCAGTCTTTGATTCACTAATTCCCTGAACTCATCTGACCCTTTGGGTTTGCTTTCCTCCACAATCTTGCATTTATGCCAGGGAGTATTTACAAAACGCGTTATAGGCTTCCACCTCCAAAGCTTTCAGGCATTAAAACCTGTGAGAGTAGAAGTCATAGCCCAGAACACCCCACAAAGAGAACAAATGTATTGTCTCACGCTTTAATTTAAACTTCTTTTGAACTTTGCCTTCTATTTCACATTTTATCAACGTTCATCTCAGTTTTCTAAGATATTTAAAATCACCTGCCACTGAATAACGGAGAAGGCAATGGCACCCCACTCCAGTGCTCTTGCCTGGAAAAGCCCATGGACAGAGGAGCCTGGTGGGCTGCAGTCCATGGGGTCGCTGAGTCAGACGTGACTGAGAGACTTCACTTTCACTTTACACTTTCAAGCATTGGAGAAGGAAATGGCAACCCACTCCAGGGTTCTTGCCTGGAGAATCCCAGGGACGGCAGAGCCTTGTAGGCTGCCATCTATGGGGTCGCACAGAGTTGGACACGACTGACACAACTTAGCAGCAGCAACCACTGAATAAAAGTGATGCTGAAAAGGACATGTCAGGAGTATCTTGTGACTCAGTCACCCATTTGCATTTCACTGGGAAGTTCTACTTAAAAAGTATATCACGAAGCCATTGAAAACCATAACATGACATGTAATCAGGTCAGACTTAGCAGAGAGCTGAGAGAAAGAAGCACAAGTTAGATAAGTTTTAAATTTAGGAAGAAGGTGGATAAGAAGGATGGGAACATACAATCCTTCCACTCTAAATGCATGTTGTAATGGAGTCCGAGACAGTAGGTGGGGGCAAGTATACTGGAGCAATGGGTCCCCAGGGAAAAGAAGGCATGGAGAGAGGAGAAAGAAGGCACAGTAGAAATATACTAAGAATAAAGTTAGTGTGTGCATGATTTTGGCCTGTCGTATTCCAGGTCAACAAAACCACTGGTGGTAGTCAATAGCACATAATATAGGCAGGAAGCCTTCCTTGATAGCTCAGTTTGTAAAGAATCCACTTGCCTGGGTCCGGAAGATCTGCTGGAGAAGGGATAGGCTACTTACTCCAGTACTCTTGAGCTTCCCTTGTGGCTCAGCTGGTAAAGAATCTGCCTGCAATGTGGGGGTCCTGGGTTCAATCCCTGGGTTGGGAAGATCCCCTGGAGCAAGGGAAAGAAAGGCTTACCCACTGAAATATTTCTGCCCTGGAGAATTCCATGGACTGTATAGTCTGTGGGGTCTCAAAGAGCTGGACACAGCTGAGCGACTTTCCCTTTCATAGGGAGGAAGCAGAGTTAATGCTTCTATCCAGACTTCTAAGGAGCATAAACCCAAAGCTTCAAAAATAGCCTCTGAGTCAGCAGCGCTCTAAGGAAGGAGATCACTTTATTTTAATCTTTTTTGATTTCTTTTTGCTGTTTTCAAGGGTTTGTTTGTTTTTTCTTCAATATTTATTTAATTTGGCTGCCCTGGGTCTTAGTTGGGGCAGGTGGAATCTTTAGTTTCAGCATATAGGATCTAGTTCCCTGATCACGGATCAAACTTGGGCCCCGTGCATTGGGAACACTAAGTCTTAGCCACTGGACCACCAGGAAAGTCCCAAGAATATCACTTTAAGAAGTGACAAGAGAAACACTGACTCTTCCTCACAAAAAAAAAAAAAAAAAAAAAAGGCAGTATCAGCCTCGCCTTTTATCCCAGGCAGAGTTAGAACCATATGTCCACTATTTGCATCGTTTCAGAGGGAGAAATAAAAAACTGCCTATTATCTTCATACCTCACAGCCCACAGGACAATGGCAGCCTCTTCAGGCCCTTGGGATGACCGGAATCAGCTGCATCCTTGAAGCCCAGCAGAGGGCAGACACACACTCCCACAGGTTCACGTAGAGCAGACATCAAGACCTTAGCTTACTTCATTGATAATAATTGTACAGGCCCCTACCAGCCTCTAAATCACGGAGCATCTAACGATAATGCACTGGGTCTTCGTTGCAGCACACAGGCTCTTTGCTGCTGCCCGCGAGCTTTCTCTAGTTACGATGAGCGGGTGCTACTCTCCTTTGCAGTGCATGGGCTTCTCATTGCATTGGCTTCTCTTGCTACCAAGCACAGGTTCTAGGCACACAGGCTCAGTAGTTCTGCCAGGTGGGCTTAGTTGCCCCTTGGATGTGGGATCTTGGTTCCCAGAACCTATGTCTCCTGCATTGGCAGGCAGATTCTTAACCACAGGACTACCAAGGAAGTCCCCAAAATTCAATAATTACTGATCCAAGGGCTAGGGCAGGGCAACTGGGTGGAAGCCACACAGACGCAGAAGGCTTTATTACTGCCCTCAAGTAGCTTCCTTCTTATGCATGCAAGATGGCCAACAGCCAAGCTCATTAAATATGTACATACTGCATATAGAATCCATCCATCTTACTCATCTACTTGGTATCAAGAACCACACTAGATGCTATGAGAGACTCAAAGAGGCAAAAGATTTGGGGCCAGACTTGAAAATGTTCACAAGCTGGTTGGGCGAATGGGATTCACCTACAGGTGACATTTATTGAGCAATGAAGAGTTAAAGTGTTTCAGAGGCTGGAATGGGTGTTCAAAAATAAAAGGGGTCTATGAGGCCTGGAATAGTCCCAGAAGCTACAGAAAAAGAGACGTTTAACCAAGCCAGAAGAGTAATTAGCAACTGGACTGACCTGAGCTAGAAGACGCCCTTACAAAAACAGCAATCGGAGTGGAGGTACTGAAACAATAGACATAACAGAAATCAGGGTGGCGTGGGAGGCCCAGCGATAGACCATGATCGTGTGGACAGTTTGTGTCAGGAGCGGGGGAAGCAGTTGAATGAAGGAAGGTCAGGCAGAGAAGGCAGGCTTGAGAAGGTCATCAGAAAGAGGCTACGATTAGTTCTTGAGTAAGGGGGGGACATGGGGCTTCCCAGTGATAAAGAATCTGTCTGTCAATGCAGGAGACAAAGGTTTGAACCGGGGGTCAGGAGGATCCCCTAGAGAAGGAAATGACAACCCACTCCGGTATTCTTGTCTGGGAGATCCCATGGACAGAGGAGTCTGGCAGTCTATAGTCCACGGGATCCCAAAAATGTTGGACAGGACTTAGCAACTAACCGACAACGACAAAGGAAGGGACATAGAAAAGCAAAGTCTGAAAAAGATCACATGGAAATAAGTGTGTTAATCTAATTGGATACGATTGTCTTGTTACTTAATCTGGAGAAAATGCTGGAGGAGGTAAGCTTCAAATTCAGTTTGCAGGGTTCACAGTGCTGAGTGCATGGCAGTTGGCCTCGTTCAGTTATGTGTTCAGCAAACATGGAGTACCTACTGTATTCCAGGCATTTTGTTTGGCACTAGAAATGCAAATATAATGACTAAAATACCATTCTTTTCCTTGAGTCCATAAACCTCTCAATTTGGCATTGTTAGGTTGACTTGGTCCTAATTCTTTATGCATACACATCCTTATCCTGGTCTCATAGCAGCTGGGAATATTCTCTGGCTCCATACACTTTAGCCTTGGCCAGGTGACTTCCTAGGTCAATGGTGTGTAAGTGACATGACACAACAGTAGTCTGAAGTATGCTTGTGTGGCTGGACAAGCTCTCTTGAATTTCTGCTGTCTCCATGAGATCTTCCCCCATAGACCTTCTGCCCCTTCAACCTGGACCCAGAATGAACAAATACAGAGCAGAGGTACCCAGGCAATCCACAGAACTGAAGCCCAGAGAAATATCAGCTGATCAGCAGATATACTGGAAACAAATGCCTATTGTTACATGCCACTGAATGCTTGTGTTTGTTATACAGCAATAGCTGACTGATACACTTCCTCTCAAAGTGAAAGTGTTAGTTTCTCAGTCGTGTTCAACTCTTGGCAACCCCATGGACCCTGCCAGGCTCCTCTGCCCATGGGATTTTCCAGGAAAGAATACTGGAGTGGGATGCCATTTTCTTCTCGAGGGTATTTTTCCAACCTGGGGATCAAACCCAGGTCTCCTGCATTCCAGGCAGATTATTTACCATCTGAGCCACCAGGGAAGCCCCACTTACTCTCAAGGCTCTCCCTAACCAAGCCACAGTCTACNAAGAATACTGGAGTGGGATGCCATTTTCTTCTCGAGGGTATTTTTCCAACCTGGGGATCAAACCCAGGTCTCCTGCATTCCAGGCAGATTATTTACCATCTGAGCCACCAGGGAAGCCCCACTTACTCTCAAGGCTCTCCCTAACCAAGCCACAGTCTACATTTACAACATTATCTCCTACTTCCCCTCTACATATATCTTATAGCCCAAGTAAACTGGACTACTCACTGGGCCCTCGGCCAATCCTGCTTTCCCACGTTCATGTATTTATTTGATTCAAATCTTACTACCAACATCAATCTGTCTCTACCTGTCAAAATCCTACTCATCCTTTTAAGTGTCATCTTACATTCTGTCTTCCTTGAGAGTTTTTCCTTATACTAACTTTTTGGATGTTAACCACCCTAGATTTACTCAAGCCTGACTATCTCCTCACCCTCAGTCTTACTCACCTGTCTTACATCCCAGCCAGACTGATCTTAGTAACACCTCATCTTGTTTCTATCGTCACAAAGCCCAAACCATCACTGCCACCACCACAGACCAAGAGGCACTTACAGGTAACAACTATGTCTGTGCATTGGACAGACTGGACCCACTGAGGCTCTGGCTTCCTCAATAATTCCTAAGGGCTAGATAACACAACCCAAATCTGGGCAGTTGTTGGGGTCCACTGAGTGGACTTTGACTTAAAGACAAAGAGAAGAGAAGCAAGAGCTCCCTCTCCTTTCTCTATGATGAACAGATTACAGTCCAGAGCAATCTCTCTGAAAATGGCCCATGTGATGGAGCAGCCATCTGGTTTTCTGCAAAGCTCCAGCCAGCTTGGTAATGCAACATCTTGCATTTTCTCCTCCTTTTTGCTTCGCTGTTGCTTCCCTGGGTTTGCACCACCAATAGAGTATCGCCATACGAGATTTTGCTTCAAATTCTTTTTTCCTAGAGCATCAACCAACACACTAAATAAATACAATCTCTTCTTCCTTTGATCCCCAGATGGCATTTTTAACATCCCATTGATGACACTCGTTTCATTTTGCTTTGTATTAAAGCTGTGTCTGATGGATGCACCCACACCTTTAGATGCAGTGGGCACTCAGTAATGCTTTGGCGCTCAGTCGTGTCCGATTCTGCATGCTCAGGCATGTCTGACTCTTTGAGACCTCATGGACTGTAGCCTGCCAGGCTCCTCTGTCCATGGAGTTTTCCAGGCAAGAGTACTGGAGTGGGTTGCCATTCCTTCTCCAGGGGATCTTCCCAACCCAGGGATCAAACCCATGTCTCTTGCATTTCCTGCATTGGCAGGTAGATTCTTTAACCACTGGCATCACCTGGGAAGCCAGTAGTGCTTTAGTTAGATAGAATTAAACTGGTACCATTAGATTCCAGTCAATAAGTAAAAACGATCAGAACAATCAAAATATTTTACCCTATTGGCCCCATGAACTATATTACTTTCAAAACTCTACTTCAGCTTATGTTTTTCCCAAAAACATTGACACAAAATACCTTTTTGTTCCATTGGACCTCACTACAGATACCAATATGAATACTTGCAACAACTTCATGAGGATGAGAAAAGGCAGAGAAAGCAGGTAGCTAATTAATGGGGGACAGTATTTCCAAACCCTCAATAGAATAGCAGAGTTATCACCCCCTTGTCACCACCATGACAACCTCCTCCTTCTACCTCTGTGTAAAGGTCTAATTCTAGACCTTTCCAAACACATCGTGTTCTCATAAATCATGGTGGCATTAACTGAATCGCCTTAGACTCACAGTCTATCACTACAATGATGACAACAGGAAAAATATTACAAAACTCAATGCGTTATTGATGCATTCTGTAACATATGCCCATTCAGTAATTACACTCCCTCCTATTAAAAATGCAGGATAGTGTATGTGGCAAGAATTTAAGTGTTTCTTAAAAGCTATCAGATCATGAGCTTCTTATTGCCAAATTCAGACTTAAATTGAAGAAAGTAGGGAAAACCACTAGACCATTCAGGTATGACCTAAATCAAATCCCTTATGATTACACAGTGAAAGTGAGAAATAGATTTAAGGGCCTAGATCTGATAGATAGAGTGCCTGATGAACTATNCTGGCGTGCTGCGATTCATGGGGTCGCAAAGAGTCGGACATGACTGAGCGACTGAACTGAACTGAAAAGCTATAAAGATAAATTTGAGAATTTTCTGATTCATATGCATGGTGGTTGTAATGTAGGCAGATTGATGTCAAGATACGTATAAAGCACCATTACCTTAGCATAAGTAGTGATTGACTGGTTGTTTTTACCCACTCTCCATAACCCCCTTCCCATGCCTCCACCACCAAATCCTCGTTTGTGGCTTAGAACATGATCAAGTGAGTAATGACAAGGTCAGGTCCCTAAATGGGACAAGAACAAGGAAGGTTTCCAGATGCTGCACATGGCTCTCCAGAAAGGAACGTGGACAGAGCCGTGGCAACAGGACAGCTAACAAACAACTGCATAACTACTCCCTTGCACTCCTGCTTTGAGGCCCCACAACCCCCTGAGGGTGGGAGGAGAGGAGTGATCTCTGTGTAGAAAGGACTCATCACTCATTGTGGCCACAAACAGATCTTAGAGAGTCGACTCCACAAACATAAACGCGCTGGAGGTTCATGTTCCACCATTCAGACTTCACTCCACAGGTTGCCCTCTCGTTGTTTCCTTTGCTCTCTGAGTTTGGTTAACGTTCATGCATTTTCCAGAACAATCATTTTGCAGACAGAAGAGCAGGCTCTGGGATCCTGAGAAAGCCAGGGATGGAGACAGGAGAGGAGAAGCCTTTGAGGAAAGGAGGCTTCAGTTCTGTGAGACAGCGAGGCACTTTCGTATTAACAAATAAACAGGACTTTTAAAAGTTTCATTTGCCTGAAAACATTATTTTGAAACTGACCCTTTCTAACACTTACAACTAGTAATGTTTTATTCTTAGAGAATAAAAGATAGTTCCCTGAGGGTCATTGACAACCTGGATCCTGTGAAGGGAAATGAACTGGGTGAGGAGACAGGAAGCTTTGTTCCTTCAAGAACAGTTAAGGGAACTCAAGTACTGTTCTAGGTTGAGTTGTGTCTTCCAGAAAATACACTTAGAGCCTCACCTCCAGAACCACAGAATGGGACCTTATTTGGAAATAAGGCTGTTGTAGATATAATTACCGAAGTTAAGGTGGTGTCTTCAGAGTCCCTTGGACTGCAAGGAGATCAAATTAGTCAGTTCTACANATTTGCCTGAAAACATTATTTTGAAACTGACCCTTTCTAACACTTACAACTAGTAATGTTTTATTCTTAGAGAATAAAAGATAGTTCCCTGAGGGTCATTGACAACCTGGATCCTGTGAAGGGAAATGAACTGGGTGAGGAGACAGGAAGCTTTGTTCCTTCAAGAACAGTTAAGGGAACTCAAGTACTGTTCTAGGTTGAGTTGTGTCTTCCAGAAAATACACTTAGAGCCTCACCTCCAGAACCACAGAATGGGACCTTATTTGGAAATAAGGCTGTTGTAGATATAATTACCGAAGTTAAGGTGGTGTCTTCAGAGTCCCTTGGACTGCAAGGAGATCAAATTAGTCAGTTCTACAGGAAATCAATCCTGAATATTCACTGGAAAGACTGATGCTGAAGCTGAAGCTCCAATACTTTGGCCACCTAATGCGAAGAGCCAACTCACTGGAAAAGATTCTGAAGCTGGGAAAGATTGAAGACAAAAGGAGAAGAGGGTGGCAGGGGATGAGATGGTTAGGTAACATCACCAACTCAATGAGCATGAATTTGAGCAAGATCCAGGAGATCGCGAAGGACAGAGGAGCCTGGAGGGCTGCAGTCCATGGGGTTCCAAAGAGTCTGACTTGACCTAGTGACTGAACAACAACAAAGATGATGTCATGCTGGAGTAGGCTAGACCCTTAATCCATTATGACTGGTGACCTGATAAGAAAAGGACAGAGACACAGAGGGAGAGTGACCATGTGGAGACACAGGGAAAATGCCACGTGAAGAAGCAAGCAAAGATTGGAGTGATGCACTTACAAGCCAAGGACCTCCGAGGATGTCTGCCATCTCCAGAAGCTAGAAGCATGAAACAGCTTCTCCCTCCAAAGGCTCCAACACTGCTGACACCTTGATTTCACACTTCTAGGTCCTAGAACTATGCAACAATAAATTTCTGTTGCTTTAAACCACACAGTTCATGGTGCTTTATTACAGTAACCCCAGGAAACCAGTATTGGTGCTTACCAAGGAAACGCCTCCCCACATGAAATGACCGCTACATCAAGCAGGGTGTACACTCCCTCTGTGTGGGACCAGCAAGAAGAAACACTGGCTGCAAGAACCACTGGCTACAAGACATAGCTCAACAGAAAAAGAACCATGTAATAGTTAGAGTCATTCATCTCACTGAGGGTGTACCACCCAGAAATCCATGAGACCCACTGTATTTTAACTGTTCCTACAGAATCTAGATGACTTTTTATAAGTGGAAATGGTACAGGTGGTTCATAGGTAAGATCTTTTCACCTCTAAGATGTTTTAATTCTATATGGTTCTCACCAACATGGTTTGCCACATTCCCATCCTGCTCCCCCAGAGAGAGTCATATGACCTAATGAATACCTGAACATCTGGACCTATTTGGCTCTGAGGTGCTTGTGTGTTATATATATTTGCTAACACACTCACATTTATTTTGTTTCATGACACGTAATATAACGGGTATGCATGTCCTAAATACACACCAGTTTCATTTTGTTTTTCACAGGAGGAAATGCTGTAATATGCTGATGGTGGTGGGAAATGGTAGTTAGTTTGCAGATGGATGATCAAGCTTAAAAACAGGAAAAATAAAAAACAACCTTTGGCATCAGGACACAGGATGCTGTTTAGTCCATGGTGAGAGGGTTTGTATGTCTTGCTCCAACAGTTACCTAAAACCAGTCAAGACAATTTTGGCTCTTTGTGGGTTGCTTTTCCCAGCTTTGCAATAAAATGCTATTTGCACTACTTTAAAATGTAAGCATTGAGGATCAGTACCACGTCTTATAATTAATGAGTTACATTTAAACCTGAGCAGCCACTCTGTGTGAGCTCCAAGTCTAACAGATCGGAGAGGTCTTGTAAATGAAATTGCTATTCAGCAAACATATGTCCTTGGCAGTCCCATTTGAGGACAGCCAGTGGGAAAATAAAAACAAGAAAAACCAATTACTGCAATTTGTACACCAAGGACTGCACTTGATCAATGTGTAGAAAAATTCCTGGGTACAAATGGAAAGATGGCACTTAAGAGGTTTCACCATCCTCTTTAGTGATGACTTTTCACAAGCATCAAAGGACAGAGAGTGAGAAAAAGTAAGGGAAAAGGGCTCATGGTAACATCCAGTTACTTCCAGCCTCTGGTCTGGGTTACTGTGCTCCATAATAACAACAGTGAGATGGGCTTTCTAGCTGATAGGAAAGCGAGTGAGAGAACTTGTTAGTGACTAGTTTAACCAAATGACTTGGACTCCACTTCCACCCCACCTGGGTATACTATGACTCAATGCTGACACTAACCATCCTGGATTATTACCAAACTCCACGGGCTTAGGGATTCAGTCCTCCACAAGACTGACCTACTCCAGCTTCCAGCCACAAGTTACAGGGGTCCCAGGCCACCCACATGTCTGACAAACTTGTTACAAATTTGGAGGTTCTCAGGACCCTCTCGGGTTCAATAATTTCCTAGAAGAGCTCACAGACTAAAGAAAGTGCTAACTTACAATTGCAGGGTATTCCAGAGGCTCCACGTAGGGCTGGGCCTAGGAAAGGAGTCACAGCCTCTGGCCCTTGCCTTGTAAAATCAGACACATCTTCCTCCTAGCACAGCAATTTGTTCATCAACCAGGAAGCTCTACTGAGCTCCATGGACAGAGTTTTCACCAGCATTTCCGTACACAGGCATAATGGATTCAATCATTGGCCACAAGACTGAATTCAATCTCCAGACTCTTCCCGTCCTCAAAGGGAGTTGGTCCAAGGTTCCAACCTCTTAATAACATATCTAGTCTCTCTGTTGACCAGCCTCCATCTTAAAGCCGTGGAGGAGTCCACCACGATTAAGCTCATTAGCATAAGAAAGACACTTAGGAAATTCCAAGGGTTTTTGAAGTTCTGTGTCAAGAACCAGCAACGAATACTAGATATATTCTTTATGATACCACATTCAGTTATTCCTCTATACAATACAAAGTTTTTGAAAATGTCATCGACTTGACCTTCACCATATCTTCTACGTCACTAAGTACAAACCAGTTGCCATCTGCCACAGTAAGAGGAAAGGGACAGACAGAACTGTTTGAAGCTGAGTTTGTCATCTCTCACTAGGCTCAAGTGAGGAAAGACCTAGGAATGAATGCTTGTCCTGCTTATAGACATACTGTTCTGGCAGAATTGAAACGTAAGCAGTTATTCCTCTTTACTAAAAACTCCAGAAGCAAGCATCACTAACTTTTATTGAGCACTTATTATGTGCTAGGCATCCTAAGCATTTTATATGTATTTAATTATTCGAGCCCTTCAAAAACCTTATGAGGTATTAACCAATCCCCTCTTGATGGACAGTTAGATTGTTTCTGATGTTTTTCTTAACAAAAAACTGTATTACAATGAAAGACAAGGGTAAATCCCAAGATTTGACTGTCATGAACCAAACTTTCACCCACTTATTATTATCCCCATTTTGTAAATGAGGAAACCAAGGCATGCAGAAAGTAGGATTATGGTTAAAATTTCAAAAAATATGGAAATAAGTTAAAATTCCCCTCCCCCTTCAACTCTCAGGCTACTCCCTAGAACTAACAACCACTAACATTTTCTTAAGAATCCTCCCTTATATTAAGAATATCATTCCAGAATGTTTTATCTATCAGAATATTAAAATAGATGATAGAAAGAGATAGATTATAGATAGATAGCTCTTTATAAAAATGGAATCATAGTAAAATATATATCCCTTTTTACTTAATGCTATTAATTGGATATTTCTCCATAGTAGCACATAGAAATTTACTTTATTCTGTTTAATGATGATGTATCATAATTTAACCCATCTTCTCTTGATGGACATTTAGATTGAGAGCTTTTTTCTTAGTAAAGCAATATTACTGTGAAAAATGACAGTAAGCCCCAAGGTTTGAGTATCACAAAGTAGCACCCCATTAATTCCTCACCTCTCACCCAAGAATGCACTAGAATTACAGCTATGCTAATAACATTGGCCCTGAGACAGCACCAGAGTCTATACCCCAGTGGTCTTCATGAAGCCATGCAAAAAGCATCTTGGGTCTGTGTTTCTGCTCAGTGCCAAGATGCAGACTCCAATTGGAGAGCTGTCCTTCCCACTAAAACAAAGTAGAAGATAAACGTTTCCAATATTTCAAAACAGCAGAGAACACAGAAATAAGGCACTCAAGCAGTTGGCCAAAATGCAGAATACTTGCATCAGAGTCAAGCCCAAAGCCTAACCTGGACCTTCCATAGGGGGAAGAACATCCTAAGAGGAAAGGCAGGTATTTCAGAGTCAGGAGCCACTGTGAACCTGACTTTGACCACTATTCTGACCTGGGCATTAGCCCCATTTCCTACTGTCTAAAAAGCAAAAAGGAGTAATAATTTGGGGCGTCCGAAGGAAAAGTGTACACAAAAATATTACATAAGATACTGTGAAATACCAGCTAATGACATCTAAATATTCGCTCACAGATGCCAGAGATGTTTGTTATCATCTCGTCTATGCAACACTTCATTCAGACACTTTAAATCTGCAATCTGCTTCATCCTATAAAAAAAGGATGATATTAGGCAAAATCTTCCTCATTTTACATACATAAAAAGCATGACAGAGTAGAGAGGTATGTAAGGGACAGGTGGATGTAGTTATAGCTGAAGACACTTGACAAGGAGAACCAGAATCAGAATCCTGCTGGCTGCCAGCTCAGGGCTTTTTCTAGCCATTTACATCCTTGTTTTCTGCTGTGGGGATCAACACACAATATAATGCCATGTTCTATCATCTCTGGCCTGGAGTAAAAGATGTAGCAAAGTATATCATTATCATTATCGTGTGCTCATTTTGTGACTTTATTTTCCTCTTTTTTCTATGGTGGCTTAATTCCCCTAGATGCAATCACTAGCCGCAGACAGGTGTTCCAAGAATCATAGAGCCACAGGTAAGCTGAATGATTGATGGTGGTCCTGAGTTCCTGCCTCTCCTGGCCAGGGCAGCTCATGACTTGCCAGAGCCAGACCCCAGAGTTGCAGGCTCCATTCGCATAAGAACAGATGAACCCCATCAACGTAATGCAGGGCATGACCAAGGAATGCTGAGTGTTAATAGGCTGGATCTCCTCTCTGGAGAGTCCAAAGACAGGGATCAGAAGTGAAAGGATTAATAATGCTGGACAGTCCCTAGGCATTTAGCATGATGATTCATCAACTTTATAAAGCACTTAACGGGACCCTGCGGTGTAACTATATTTACTTTCAATGCAGAATGGCACAAAACAAAAGCAAAGACTCAGACTTCAGAGAGCTGGTTTCTAGTACAAGTCCTGCCACTTTCCAGCTGTGAGACTTCAGGCAAGTGTCTTACCTCTCTGGGCCACAGTTTACTTATCTGCAAAATGGTGATAAATGATACCCAACTTGTCTACCTCTGAGACTGTAGGGAGAATCAAGTCAGATCACTCACATGACTCTGTTTTATGAACTCAGAGATAGGACATAAAAGCAGTTTCGAAGACACTGTGATAGTGATGATCGATCGATGGATCGATTGATTGATTGATTGATGGCATCCTTCCTTCCCAGAACTAGCACACCCCTCAGTATCTATTCATCTTCAGTGAACAGGAGCATCATGATTAGACTTTGGTGAAAGGAATTTACTCTCCACAGGATGCTCTTTCTAGAAATGAGTTTGCAGTAGTAACCCTACAATGAACCTTCCTGGTGGGAAGAGACTAGATTCCAGAATTTTCTACTTTTTCAAAGCCCATTCAAGAGGCAGTGGGAAGTCTGCCACCAGATCCTCTGAACTAAAGGTCAATGTCTACGAGCAGCTAGTAAGTTTGAGCATATGTGTACCTCTCTTTCCATGCTAAATTTTCAGCTTAAAAGATCTGTCATTAGAACCATTAGCTTTGAAAGTAGATTTGCTGAGCCTGACTCTCTGGCTTGATAGGCAATATTTTGCAGATGCAAATGTCATCTGCAGAACGCAAGTATACTTTTGTTTCCTGAAGTCATAGTAAAGGAGATGAGTGTCCTTGTTCTAGGAAAGAGTCACAGGCACTACGAAGTTTCTTTTTTTTTTTTTTCTTTCCTGTTCTCACCACAAAATGAAATGACAATTATGTGTCATGACCAAGACACTAGCTAACACTACAGTGGCAATCATATTGCAATATATAAATTGATCAGATCAACACATTGTACACCTCAAACTTACACAATGTTGTACGTTAATTATATCTCAGTAAAATAGGTAGATAAAAATAGAGAGATGATAGATAGTAAAGTATGATAGATATATTGATAGGTTGATCTGTGCATGCTCAGTCACTCTGTTATGTCCAGCTCTTTGCAACCCCATGGACTGTAGCCCACCAGGCTCCTTCTGTCTATGGGATTTCCCAGGCAGGAATACTGGAATGGCTTGCAGTTTCCTTCTCCAGGGGATCTTCCTGACCTAGGAATCGAACCTGAGTGTCTTGCATCTTCTGCACTGGCAGGCAGATTCTTTACCACTGAGCCACCTGGGAAGCTCTTGACTCTTGAACAATGTAGAGGTTAATGATGCTGACCCTCCATCCAGTTGAAAATCTGGGTATAACTTTGCAGTTGCCACTCACCTCCATATCTATGTTTCCACATCTTCAAGTTCAACCAACCATAGACTCTCTAGTACCACAGTACATATTCAGTGGGAAAACATTCGTGTGTAAGTGAATCCTTGCAGTTCAAATCTGTGGCATTCAAGAGCCAAATGTAGTTACAATATATTTTTTTCTTGTGGCAAGAACTATTACCCTCTTCAGTTCAGTTCAGTTCAATCTCTCAGTTGTGTCCGACTCTTGGTGACCTCATGAATCGCAGCACACCAGGCCTCCCTCTCCATCACCAACTCCCGGAGTTCCCTCAAATTCACGTCCATCGAGTCGGTGATGCCATCCAGCCATCTCATCCTCTGTCGTCCCCTTCTCCTCCTGCCCCCAATCCCTCCCAGCATCAGGGTCTTTTCCAATGAGCCAACTCTTTGCATGAGGTGGCCAAAGTATTGGAGTTTCAGCCTCAGCACCAGTCCTTCCAATGAACACCCAGGACTGGTCTCCTTTAGGATGGACTGGTTGGATCTCCTTGCAGTCCAAGGGACTCACAAGAGTCTTCTTCAACACCACCGTTCAAAAGCATCAGTTCTTCGGCCCTCAGCTTTCTTCACAGTCCAACTCTCACATTCATACACAACCACTGGAAAAACCATAGCCTTGACTAGACAGACCTTTGTTGGCAAAGTGATATCTCTGCTTTTTAATATGCTATCTAGGTTGGTCATAACTTTCCTTCCAAGGAGTAAGCGTCTTTTAATTTCCTGGCTGCAATCACCATCTGCAGTGATTTTGGAGTCCAAAAAAATAAAGTCTGACACTGTTTCCACTGTTTCCCCATCTCTTTGCCATAAAGTGATGGGACCAGATGCCATGATCTTCGTTTTCTGAATGTTGAGCTTTAAGCCAACTTTTTCACTCTATCTGAAATACAGTATTAACTATAGTCACCATGACATACATTACATTTTCCATCTTCTTTACTTATTTATTTCGTATGAAATAACCTGAATGTTCCTCCCGTAACAGATACATTCACCCAAAAAACTCATACAACTCTTTCACACTTCTCTGACAGATCAGAGCTTTAGGGAACAATATACTGGCTGGTCCTGCTTGTTCGGTCCCTTGGGGCCCAGGGTGGAGCCAGGGAGGGTGAAAGGGGGTCACAGAGAGATCAGTGAGGAGATTCGTGTGCTGTGTCCTGCAGCAGAGCTGGAGCTAAACTGGAAATGGATGTTAAACCAAGTTGTCGACCCTGCGGCTTTATCCAGCAATGGCATAAAGGCAACGGGCCAAAAACAGACATCAAAAATGAGGATGCATCCCAGTGTCACTACCTGTGGGAGCATCTTGTCAATTGCCAGCATCCATTCACCAATGTGTGCCAGGTTCGCCTATGTGAATTAAGACAATGTAATCCAGGTAGCACAGTGGTAAAGAATCCACCTGCCAATGCAGATGCAGAAGAAGCAGGTTCAATCCCTGGTCAGGAAGATCCCCTGGAGAAAGAAATAGCAGCCCACTCCAGTATTCTTGCCTGGGAAATCACATGGACAGAGGAGCCTGGTAGGCTACAGTCCATGGGGTTGCAAAGAGTCAGACACAAATGAGCACGCACATGCATGCTCTCTAATACTTTGTGAGTTGCATGACTCCAAAAATCTGCTTGTCTAAACATTTTTAAATCCCTTGTTTAAAGTGTGCATCTCTGCTCTTTAATATGGAATCAGAAAGGTACAGTGTGGGACCAGCAATTATCTAATCAGTCTCCCTGCCTATAGGCAGACTTCCTTCATGTATTCCCAGCAGACAGAGGTCTGTCCTCAAGGAGTCCAAAGAAGAGAAGCTCACCACTTTCTCAAGTAATTTTTCTATAAATTTAATCATGTTTACCAAAAAGAAACTTGTCCTCCTGGCATTGTACTTCCCAGTTCTGCAATCACCAAGCCCATATTTGCTCTCCCTCCTTGCATTTTTTCTTGATTTCCGCTCTATTACCCTAATGACCCTTTCTCACATAGCTTTTATAATGCATCAAATTTGCTTTTCTTATTTCCAAGGGCATTAAAATAGATAGTATATGCTTAAAATTGTATTTGCCAGAAACTATGTAAAAAAAAAAAAAACAAATCTAAATTTGACTTAATTTATCAGGCAGGAAGGTGGAAGCTCCTTGGCACCTAACTAAGGACACATGCACAGTTAGAACCAAAAGATGCATCGTACTCAGTCCAGCTTGACACATGCCATGGCTGAAGCCAGGAAAGAGATCAACAGAGCCCCCATCCAGATCTGTAACACGTGGGCTCTCACTTAAAGGCTCGGTATTTACCTCTCCTTCCACCAGGTCACTGTCCTTACACCAACCATCCCAATGACATTTCTTCTCTGAACCTTTCCTTGAAGAAGGAGCTGGGAATGCTGCCAAGAGTCACATCTTCCAACTGAAAAATGGATCCCAGNTTGTACACCTCAAACTTACACAATGTTGTACGTTAATTATATCTCAGTAAAATAGGTAGATAAAAATAGAGAGATGATAGATAGTAAAGTATGATAGATATATTGATAGGTTGATCTGTGCATGCTCAGTCACTCTGTTATGTCCAGCTCTTTGCAACCCCATGGACTGTAGCCCACCAGGCTCCTTCTGTCTATGGGATTTCCCAGGCAGGAATACTGGAATGGCTTGCAGTTTCCTTCTCCAGGGGATCTTCCTGACCTAGGAATCGAACCTGAGTGTCTTGCATCTTCTGCACTGGCAGGCAGATTCTTTACCACTGAGCCACCTGGGAAGCTCTTGACTCTTGAACAATGTAGAGGTTAATGATGCTGACCCTCCATCCAGTTGAAAATCTGGGTATAACTTTGCAGTTGCCACTCACCTCCATATCTATGTTTCCACATCTTCAAGTTCAACCAACCATAGACTCTCTAGTACCACAGTACATATTCAGTGGGAAAACATTCGTGTGTAAGTGAATCCTTGCAGTTCAAATCTGTGGCATTCAAGAGCCAAATGTAGTTACAATATATTTTTTTCTTGTGGCAAGAACTATTACCCTCTTCAGTTCAGTTCAGTTCAATCTCTCAGTTGTGTCCGACTCTTGGTGACCTCATGAATCGCAGCACACCAGGCCTCCCTCTCCATCACCAACTCCCGGAGTTCCCTCAAATTCACGTCCATCGAGTCGGTGATGCCATCCAGCCATCTCATCCTCTGTCGTCCCCTTCTCCTCCTGCCCCCAATCCCTCCCAGCATCAGGGTCTTTTCCAATGAGCCAACTCTTTGCATGAGGTGGCCAAAGTATTGGAGTTTCAGCCTCAGCACCAGTCCTTCCAATGAACACCCAGGACTGGTCTCCTTTAGGATGGACTGGTTGGATCTCCTTGCAGTCCAAGGGACTCACAAGAGTCTTCTTCAACACCACCGTTCAAAAGCATCAGTTCTTCGGCCCTCAGCTTTCTTCACAGTCCAACTCTCACATTCATACACAACCACTGGAAAAACCATAGCCTTGACTAGACAGACCTTTGTTGGCAAAGTGATATCTCTGCTTTTTAATATGCTATCTAGGTTGGTCATAACTTTCCTTCCAAGGAGTAAGCGTCTTTTAATTTCCTGGCTGCAATCACCATCTGCAGTGATTTTGGAGTCCAAAAAAATAAAGTCTGACACTGTTTCCACTGTTTCCCCATCTCTTTGCCATAAAGTGATGGGACCAGATGCCATGATCTTCGTTTTCTGAATGTTGAGCTTTAAGCCAACTTTTTCACTCTATCTGAAATACAGTATTAACTATAGTCACCATGACATACATTACATTTTCCATCTTCTTTACTTATTTATTTCGTATGAAATAACCTGAATGTTCCTCCCGTAACAGATACATTCACCCAAAAAACTCATACAACTCTTTCACACTTCTCTGACAGATCAGAGCTTTAGGGAACAATATACTGGCTGGTCCTGCTTGTTCGGTCCCTTGGGGCCCAGGGTGGAGCCAGGGAGGGTGAAAGGGGGTCACAGAGAGATCAGTGAGGAGATTCGTGTGCTGTGTCCTGCAGCAGAGCTGGAGCTAAACTGGAAATGGATGTTAAACCAAGTTGTCGACCCTGCGGCTTTATCCAGCAATGGCATAAAGGCAACGGGCCAAAAACAGACATCAAAAATGAGGATGCATCCCAGTGTCACTACCTGTGGGAGCATCTTGTCAATTGCCAGCATCCATTCACCAATGTGTGCCAGGTTCGCCTATGTGAATTAAGACAATGTAATCCAGGTAGCACAGTGGTAAAGAATCCACCTGCCAATGCAGATGCAGAAGAAGCAGGTTCAATCCCTGGTCAGGAAGATCCCCTGGAGAAAGAAATAGCAGCCCACTCCAGTATTCTTGCCTGGGAAATCACATGGACAGAGGAGCCTGGTAGGCTACAGTCCATGGGGTTGCAAAGAGTCAGACACAAATGAGCACGCACATGCATGCTCTCTAATACTTTGTGAGTTGCATGACTCCAAAAATCTGCTTGTCTAAACATTTTTAAATCCCTTGTTTAAAGTGTGCATCTCTGCTCTTTAATATGGAATCAGAAAGGTACAGTGTGGGACCAGCAATTATCTAATCAGTCTCCCTGCCTATAGGCAGACTTCCTTCATGTATTCCCAGCAGACAGAGGTCTGTCCTCAAGGAGATGTGTATAAGAGACAGGTTCAAATCTGTGGCATTCAAGAGCCAAATGTAGTTACAATATATTTTTTTCTTGTGGCAAGAACTATTACCCTCTTCAGTTCAGTTCAGTTCAATCTCTCAGTTGTGTCCGACTCTTGGTGACCTCATGAATCGCAGCACACCAGGCCTCCCTCTCCATCACCAACTCCCGGAGTTCCCTCAAATTCACGTCCATCGAGTCGGTGATGCCATCCAGCCATCTCATCCTCTGTCGTCCCCTTCTCCTCCTGCCCCCAATCCCTCCCAGCATCAGGGTCTTTTCCAATGAGCCAACTCTTTGCATGAGGTGGCCAAAGTATTGGAGTTTCAGCCTCAGCACCAGTCCTTCCAATGAACACCCAGGACTGGTCTCCTTTAGGATGGACTGGTTGGATCTCCTTGCAGTCCAAGGGACTCACAAGAGTCTTCTTCAACACCACCGTTCAAAAGCATCAGTTCTTCGGCCCTCAGCTTTCTTCACAGTCCAACTCTCACATTCATACACAACCACTGGAAAAACCATAGCCTTGACTAGACAGACCTTTGTTGGCAAAGTGATATCTCTGCTTTTTAATATGCTATCTAGGTTGGTCATAACTTTCCTTCCAAGGAGTAAGCGTCTTTTAATTTCCTGGCTGCAATCACCATCTGCAGTGATTTTGGAGTCCAAAAAAATAAAGTCTGACACTGTTTCCACTGTTTCCCCATCTCTTTGCCATAAAGTGATGGGACCAGATGCCATGATCTTCGTTTTCTGAATGTTGAGCTTTAAGCCAACTTTTTCACTCTATCTGAAATACAGTATTAACTATAGTCACCATGACATACATTACATTTTCCATCTTCTTTACTTATTTATTTCGTATGAAATAACCTGAATGTTCCTCCCGTAACAGATACATTCACCCAAAAAACTCATACAACTCTTTCACACTTCTCTGACAGATCAGAGCTTTAGGGAACAATATACTGGCTGGTCCTGCTTGTTCGGTCCCTTGGGGCCCAGGGTGGAGCCAGGGAGGGTGAAAGGGGGTCACAGAGAGATCAGTGAGGAGATTCGTGTGCTGTGTCCTGCAGCAGAGCTGGAGCTAAACTGGAAATGGATGTTAAACCAAGTTGTCGACCCTGCGGCTTTATCCAGCAATGGCATAAAGGCAACGGGCCAAAAACAGACATCAAAAATGAGGATGCATCCCAGTGTCACTACCTGTGGGAGCATCTTGTCAATTGCCAGCATCCATTCACCAATGTGTGCCAGGTTCGCCTATGTGAATTAAGACAATGTAATCCAGGTAGCACAGTGGTAAAGAATCCACCTGCCAATGCAGATGCAGAAGAAGCAGGTTCAATCCCTGGTCAGGAAGATCCCCTGGAGAAAGAAATAGCAGCCCACTCCAGTATTCTTGCCTGGGAAATCACATGGACAGAGGAGCCTGGTAGGCTACAGTCCATGGGGTTGCAAAGAGTCAGACACAAATGAGCACGCACATGCATGCTCTCTAATACTTTGTGAGTTGCATGACTCCAAAAATCTGCTTGTCTAAACATTTTTAAATCCCTTGTTTAAAGTGTGCATCTCTGCTCTTTAATATGGAATCAGAAAGGTACAGTGTGGGACCAGCAATTATCTAATCAGTCTCCCTGCCTATAGGCAGACTTCCTTCATGTATTCCCAGCAGACAGAGGTCTGTCCTCAAGGAGTCCAAAGAAGAGAAGCTCACCACTTTCTCAAGTAATTTTTCTATAAATTTAATCATGTTTACCAAAAAGAAACTTGTCCTCCTGGCATTGTACTTCCCAGTTCTGCAATCACCAAGCCCATATTTGCTCTCCCTCCTTGCATTTTTTCTTGATTTCCGCTCTATTACCCTAATGACCCTTTCTCACATAGCTTTTATAATGCATCAAATTTGCTTTTCTTATTTCCAAGGGCATTAAAATAGATAGTATATGCTTAAAATTGTATTTGCCAGAAACTATGTAAAAAAAAAAAAAACAAATCTAAATTTGACTTAATTTATCAGGCAGGAAGGTGGAAGCTCCTTGGCACCTAACTAAGGACACATGCACAGTTAGAACCAAAAGATGCATCGTACTCAGTCCAGCTTGACACATGCCATGGCTGAAGCCAGGAAAGAGATCAACAGAGCCCCCATCCAGATCTGTAACACGTGGGCTCTCACTTAAAGGCTCGGTATTTACCTCTCCTTCCACCAGGTCACTGTCCTTACACCAACCATCCCAATGACATTTCTTCTCTGAACCTTTCCTTGAAGAAGGAGCTGGGAATGCTGCCAAGAGTCACATCTTCCAACTGAAAAATGGATCCCAGGGGCCTTTGTGCATTGCTGCCAGGGTTGGCTTATGCCTCTAAGTCAACTTAACAGAAGTCCCATGGTGCTAGACTTCTTGATTATGTATTTAGGGAAAGGAAGATGCTTCCAGCTTCCCTATCACCTTGTCTTCCCAACACCCCATCCGCCCAAACACACACACACATAAGGTCACTGATAGACATCTATGGGCCTCCTGGAGGAAGTATGACCCTGTCTGCAGGATAGCAGAGGTTCCATTTGCATTTAGAATTATTCTATTAGGTCAGGAAGTTATTAAGAGTATAGTATACACATATTAAATAACATATCAAATATCCCTGGCAAGCAGTCCCGCTATTGTACAGATTCATTTGTTAAACAGAATGCTGGGAGCCTTAGTAATAGAAGAAGTTGTGGCAACAGTAGTAATAGCTTATAGCTGCCATTTATTGGCGGCCTCCTATGCATTAGCTATTGTTCTGAGTATTTCACATCCATAATTTCCAGTCATCGTGTTCATCCTTCCACTTAAGTTTTTGATTCTTCTACTGATGCTGAAACGGAGGCTCAGAGAAGCTTAGACATATGCTCAAGGTCACAGTGTTCATTAGCAGGGAGACAGAGCCAGGATGCCGGTCCTGCTTCATTCTGGTCCAAACACTGGGCTCTTCACACTGCACCACATCCCAGCTCTCTTCACAGTGAGAATGAGGGAGAAAAAGGAATGTGTGGGTTCCACGTCCAACATGTCCGTTAGCTAAATCTCCTTGGATGTAATTTATGACCCCCTTACTTGGTTGAAATGAGTTGGCTTCTTTTGTGATTTTTTTTTTCCTTGCAGACATTTTGGCTCTCTCCTCTGAATGCTTTTCTCTCTTCTTAATCTACTTTTAGCCTGTGAATATTGGCAGACATAAATCATGCCCCTCCTTTGCATCTCACCTAGGCACACATCATAATGCTCTTGGCTATACTGTTCATCTTTCTCTGTATGTTCTCTGCTTTGCCAGTCCCCTGCCTTTCTCTTCCCTTTTTCCAATTCCAGTCATGTAGGATAAATAATGCACTTGCTCTGTAATCGAAAATTAACCTGGAAACAGAAGGGTAAGTCATACAGTATGTGAGGAGGATAGGTTCTGGCGAAGAGTTCATCTCCTTCCTTATACTAAATGGTTTCACCAGATGTTATGAATGTAAGGATATAAATCGTAGCCCCCAGAAGTCTGAGTTCATAAAAAAAATTTAATTAAAAATAACAGAAGAAGGGCTACTGTAAGTGGAAAAGATTGCCAAGCTATAGACTATGTTATTTAATAATAGGCTGTGCATCTCCAGATTAGCATCAATTTTATGAACCTAGGTACTTTATAAAACACTGCTCTGTTTAACATTCTTCCTCACTTTACCTAAACAATCCTACTCTCCTCCCTGCCCTAATTTTCCTGCCCTGGCTAATTTAACTTATCCTTTGGGGGTCATGTTAGCTACCAGTTTTCCCCAGAAGTCTGTAGACTCCCCAGACCTGAGTTAGAAGACCCGGCTATGGAGCCCCAAAGTGCTGTATACTCCTTGCATTATAGCTCTTTAAGCCCTCACTCCCAGCCCTTCTTTCCACTCTTTAGTTCAGTTCAGTTCAGTCCAGTCGCTCAGTCATGTTCGACTCTTTGTGACCCCATGAATTGCAGCATGCCAGGCCTCTCTGTCCATCACCAATTCCCGGAGTCCACTCAAACCCACGTCCATCAAGTCAGTGATGCCATCCAGCCATCTCATCCTCTGTTGTCCCCTTCTCCTCCTGCCCCCAATCCCTCCCAGCATCAGAATCTTTTCCAATGAGTCAACTCTTTGCATGAGGTGGCCAAAGTATTGGAGTTTCAGCCTCAGCATCAGTCCTTCCAAANTAGTTTGAGCATTCTTTGACATTGCCTCTCTTTGGGATTGGAATGAAAACTGACCTTTTCCAGTCCTGTATTTCCACTCTTATCCTAACCAAATTCTAGGAGATACACATGTCCATGAAGATTAACCACCCTTGTGATAATCCATCCAACAAAGTGATCTTGAAGTTCATGGACCTCCCTAATTCTGCTTATTTACTCCACTGCATTTTGACCACCCATCTTCATGGCCACATCCCGGGTTTTGTCACCATCCCAAAATCTCAAACTCCAATATTCTGCTCTCTGGTCCTTTGTCTATCCTCTAAGTATTCATAGTTTCTTATCCCTACTACGCTTGCTCCCTGGCCTGACAGGTATTCCAATATCTTGACTTCTCAATTTGTTTTTTGAGTAATACTTTTCCTTCCCATTCAAGCCTACATACCTGGATAGGTTACCCAAACTATCCTGTCTGCTAACCTCAGTTTCCTTGCATTGTTTTCTGTCTACCACATTTCTTAGGAATATTCCAACCCTGAGTCAATCCTTCAATCCTCTTTCTCCATCCCTTTACCCAGCAGCTGCACCTGATAACAAAAACCAGGTAGCTCTCAGGGTTGGTTCCACTATATATTCATGGCTTCAAAATTCATCTGATCTCTAGCACCAGCCAACAAAGCTTTCGCTTGTCTTTGGTCAGCACCCTCTCCCATTCTCTGCAATAATTATTGCCAATGTTGACCATTCTGTTTATATCTTTATCCCTTAGATTTCCTTCTATCAGTAGATAATCTTACCTCTTCTCCATCAGTGAGGCTGAGGTTATGAAACGTGATCTCCCTCATCTTTTCCCACAATTATCTGTTAATTTATTTACATCCACATCACTTTTGATTCTTTCTCACCAGCCTCAGAAAGTATGGTTTCCTTTCACCTAGCACCTGGCTCCTCTCTCCCTGGACACCACCTCCTCCAGAAACTTTCTCCACAGCTTACCCCCCACCCTCTCTCTTCCACAAAGACCATGAAAGAAACACAATGCAGCACCCCAGCCCTCAAATAATTTAAAATCTGCTTAGAAACACCAGGTAAAGAGCGTTGGGCCAAACAATAAAGCAGATGAGTAAAATCCCCAGCCTAGTATAGTCTCATGAATCTGCTGCTGCTGCTGCTGCTCAGTCACTTCAGTCGTGTCCGACTCTGTGCAACCCCATAGACGGCAGCCCACCAGGCTCCGCCGTCCCTGGGATTCTCCAGGCAAGAACACTGGGGTGGCTTGCCATTTCCTTCTCCAATGCATGAAAGTGAAAGTGAAGTCGCTCAGTCATGTCCGACTCCTAGCGACCCCATGGACTGCAGCCTACCAGGCTCCTCTGTCCATGGGATTTGCCAGGCAAGTGTACTGGACTGGGGTGCCATTGCCTTCTCTTCATGAATCTACTACCCAATCATAAAAGTCAATACGGAAAAGGACTACAAGGTTATCTGATATCCACCCCCAATACTACAAGGATATCTGTTCCAGACAGGCATCCAAGTAAATGAACCAAGGAAGATAGTTGTCTCATCTTACTAAAATCCTCCAGAGATGGAAATTCCAATAAGTTTCCCTCCCAAAGTGGCTGTTGTACTTCCCTTGGGAGCGTTCAGAGGCATATATTTTGATGGTGAGCCAAACCTTTCAATTTTCTCCTATTTCTTAAAATGCCTCATTCAAAGGACCACAAGACAATCAACCAAAATTACTTCCTGGAAATGAATAATGTGAAACTCTGGGAAAGTATCGTCAGCCTTGGGACTCTCAGAATTACAATAGATCAATTTCTTCTTGGAGAACTTGAAGATAACTTAGAAGAGTAGAATGATCTTTGCCTGGTAACCAAGAGTAACCCATATCTGGAGAGTGGGACACACACACAGACACAGACACAGACACAGACACACACACACACACAAGCCTATTGCCCCAACCAGAATCCTGTCCCTCTCTCCCTTTCTCTGCATTTTCATTTCTCCCTGGAAGACTTAGTCTAAAGCCCTGAAATTTGCCCAGCCTGCCTGATGGAAGTTATCCAGCTCTATGCAGTGACTGATACAGTTTCTGCAACAAGGTCATTAACCCTGGACCATCAGCCAAACCCAATGCAAGAATCACAAGACTGATGTTCTCTATTAGCCATGGAGCAAATCCGCTTTTCCTCTAGCCTACAGCACCATAGGTGCGAGACACAGCCAGACGCTAGAGTCTAACAGCAAGGACCGCTGCACAGTGGCAGCTAGAATTCTCCAAAGAAGATCCCTGCCAATGAATGTGAGACCATCTGTAATACTCATTAGTAAAGCCATGTTTTAAAGTTCCTGCTTAAAGTATATAGCCAAACGTTATGTCCAAGATATATAGCCCCCAAATTTTCCACTGCTAAAATAGTTTTCTTTTTTGGAAGGATGTAGTTACTGAAATGCATGAAGAAGGCTTGAAATGATTGGGAAACAGTGTAGTGGCATGTATTAGAGAGCAGGGAATCAATTTAAGGACAGGACTGAGTCCAGCTTCTGGTCCAGCTTCTAGAAGTCTCCACCACTAATGTAGGGACAACAGTGACCAAGCTGGAGTTCTTTGTATCCATGACCACAAAACAGAGAAAAATTAGAGAACTAGGAATGCAATGCAAGTAACTAGAAGTAAATGATATAGTTTAATATATATGAGTATATATATACATAACATTACTGCTGCATATTTTAAAATGGACTTTGATTTTAATCAAAGAAATTAAATAATTTGATGATTTCATTTATCCATTTCAAATCACTAGCTCCTCCCACCAACTCCGAGAAGCATCATAACGTGGAAGAAAAGAATGCTACATGGGGAGTCATTTAAATTCATTTCCCCATGAGATATCCAAGGCCCAGAGAAGTTAGGTGACTTATCTGAGATCTCACAGCTTTTAAATAGCTGAGCCTAAATTCCAACCCAAGTCTTCTGATTCCAAAATGCGGTGAAAATGCTGCAGGTTCTCCCAACTTGTCACTTAAACTCACCAGTTACTGCCCCTCCTAGAATATTCTTCCAAATTACAGTACCACATGCCTCTTGTCGGGCAAGCTCTATACTAAGTTTAAAGCTTCCTGGAAGCCTTCCAAGCTCTGCCTGTTCTAGCAGGTCCAGGGCCTCCAGCTTCAGTACTGAAAGTATGGAATTTTGTAAAATTATTTGCATATACGACAACTATTCAAAAAGAATGGGACTTGGGGAAATTGCCAGTACAACAAGTGTAATTGGGATTCTGCTGGGAGCTCAGTACCCTATTAGAAATGTGTGTCTGGTATTACCTATGACTGTTTTGTTGTATTCTTCAAGAAAAATGGCCATTTTTCTAGGCTATAATGGTTAAAGTGTTCTAATAGAAAAAGTTTTAAAAGAAATACTTTTATATTCTTATCACCAACTTACAAAGTAAGTTCTTTGGAATATAATTAACTATTTAAAAAGATAGGTTAAAACAATGTTGTTGAATACAAATATAATGCAAGTAATTTCGAATCTCATGATAGCCACAATTTTAAAAGTAAAAGGAAATGGGTGAAATTAATTTTAATAATACATGCTATTTAACTCAACATATATTGAAAATATTATCATTTCAACATGCAATCAACAAAAATTATTAAGACAGTTTACATTCTTTTATTTTAATTCTAAACCCTGGAAATCTGGATTAGTCACATGTCAAGTGCTCAATACCCACTCGTGACTAGTAGCTACTGTACTGCACAGAACAACATTAGGGAAACCTGGTCATTTGGTTTCCCTGGGAAAACCATTCCCTGGTCCTTTCACTGAAGGGAAATGCAAAGTAGAGGATACTAGATAATAAGAGTTCAAGTTTAAAGGAGTTCAAGTTCAAGTTTAAAGCATACCTACAAGTGTCAGGTATGCTTATATAGGCTTGCATGAGTATGAATAAAGATGTTGAAGACTATATTTATCAGGGTTTTAATACTGTTTATCTCAACAGAACACAATTTGAAGAGGCTGGATGACAGAATATTACTAGCTATTTTATATACTTTTCAGGTGACACTAGCTGTAAAGAACCTGCCTGCCAATGCAGGAGATGCAAGAGACTCGGGTTCAGTCCCTGGGTCGAGAAGATTCCCTGGAGGAAGGCATGGCAGCTTACTCCAGTATTCCTGCCTGGAGAATCCTACGGACAGAGGAATCTTGCAGACTACAGCCCATAGAGTGGCAAAGAGTCAGACGTGACTGAAGCAACTTAACATGCACACATACATACAGCTTTGTATTATTTCACACACAGTACAATGAGCCTGTATTAATTTTATACTTTGTCTTCAATCTACTAAACTGGCAAATGTTGAGGGTTGGATGGGCTTTAGAAGAGGAGAATTTTGGTTGATACAGCTATCAGTGAAGAATCTAAGCTTCTCCATTTTGTTAACAGAAAAACTCCATTTTGTAAGGTTCCGGGAAAAGAGCCTTTGGAAATCCAAGAGCCTTTGGAAATCCCCTGACCTCACCCCACTGCCCACGAGCCAATTGGACCCCAGACCAAAATCTTCTGACTTAACACTCAGAAACTTGTGGTCTACCTAGACAATAGGGACCAATCAGGAACCAACACAAACCCTTTCTTCCAAAAGTGACTAATCAGATGTTCCCCTACCTAGAAATTCTTTTTTTTTCCGTGTATACTCCCTGTATAAGCAATGTAATCCAAAACCCGGGGCTCCTCCCTATAGCCGCTGCATCGGTATCGGTGGGAGCCCCAGCTCAAGCTTGGTAATAAAATAAATTCTCTTGCTTTTGCATCGGATATCGGCTCCCTGGTGGTCATTGGGAGATTTCGCGACTTGGGCACAACATCAGAGCTGTTTTCAGAGCTGTTCAAATTTTAAGAAAGAAAGGAAATTAAAGAATTATTTTTATTTTACTCTGCACATTTAATGCTTGGAGATGACGCAGAAAAACAATAAGTTGTCACTGAAATCTCAGAATCAAATATGAGGGAATTAGAAGTCAATGCCTCTTCNCAGAGCTGTTTTCAGAGCTGTTCAAATTTTAAGAAAGAAAGGAAATTAAAGAATTATTTTTATTTTACTCTGCACATTTAATGCTTGGAGATGACGCAGAAAAACAATAAGTTGTCACTGAAATCTCAGAATCAAATATGAGGGAATTAGAAGTCAATGCCTCTTCCTGCCCCTTCAAAGAAATTCTTCCACCTCAGCTTGAAAGGAAAACATTTGTTTTACCAGATGTACCCAGGGCCAAAATGTCATTCCTCTGCCAAGAATCCCATTCCAACTCAGCTGCCTTCTTCACCCTAGTGTCTCTTCACATTTCAAATGAAAACACCAGAATTTAAAGTGAATTAATAGTAAAGTGTTTGTTGCTCAGTCTTGCCTGACTCCTTGTGACCCCACAGACTGTAGCCCGCCAGGCTCCTCTGTCCAGGTATTTCTCCAGGCAAGAATACTGGAGTGGGTGGCCATTCCCTTCACGAGGGCATTTTCCCCACCCAGGGGTCGAACCTGGGTCACCAGCTTTGCAGGCAGATTCTTTACCATCTGAGCCACCAGAGGAGCCCGTAGTAGAGCAAAAGTAAAATGACATTGCCCCAGTCAGTCCAAGTCAGTCTGAGAAATGGATAGCAAACAGCAGGGTATTGATACAGTTCTGAAGGTGGATGAGGATCTCCAAGCCCAAACCCATCCCAGCAGAGAGGGGCCAGAAAAAGGCTAGAGAAAGGAGTTCCAGGAGGACTCAGAATAGATCCTCAAGATCACCCTCCCCACTTCCTCTTGACAACTCTTCTTCCTGTTCCTATAATTCACCAGATTACAGCTTAATCTTTGCACAGTGCAAACTGAAATGGAAAACTGTGTCAACAATGCTAGGAATGCTGACAAAAATACAGCCTAAGACACACAGTCGCCTGGATGATGGGAAAGCTTCCCCTCCGGCGTGACCCACCCTGGGGCATTTATTGCCTGCTTTCCTGGCCTGTCTCCCCCACTAGCCGTGTGTTCCGTTTCAGCACTCGCTGTATCTCACTCAGGTTTCCATCACCGAGGCCTATTATGTGCCTAAGACTGATGTTCTGGTAATACTTTTTTTGATAATACCAAAATCTAAATTTTATTAGCTGTTTACCTTGTGCCAGGCACTGTGTAAAAAAAGAATGAAAGAGTGAACTGTTAATGAGGAAAGAATGAATATTGAATGGGATAAAATAAACTACATGTCATCCATTATGGTCATTATTGTACTAATTATCTCAACACTGAGCGTATTTCTAAATATGCAATGCAAAGACTAACAATTTGTAAAGAATGTGTACCCTATTGTGATATTGTAATTATAATAGATATGTATTTGGGTCACCCTTCTTGGTTTTTGGTTCACCTCTCAAAACCTTTGAAATGTCCTGAGCAATAAAAGCAATGGGATTCCCTTTTTCTATTCTATTTGGTCCTTTGTCCTCAGTTCCTGAAATCCCTTCAGAACCATCAAGGTGAAATGCATATCACGATATTCACAACAAAACTCTTTCCACCACAGCTGAGTTTATGTTAATGAGGGGACTTTTGGAATTATTTAAGGATAGGGGCTGGTTGCCAAAGGGAATCAACCCAAAGAGAAGGTTGGGATTTTCATCCCCATTCCCTGATTTCTGGGGAGAAGAGAGGGAGTAGAAATTAAAGCAGTCACCAATGGTCAGTAATTTAATCCATCATGCAAATTTAATGAGGACTCCATAAAAATCCCCCAAAAGGACAAATTTCAAAGAGCTTCCAGATTGGTGAACCAGAATGCTTCTGCATGCCATTGTGTCAGGACCCAAATTCCAGTAGGACAGAAACTCCTTTGCTCAGGAACTCATGCTATGGATCTCTTCACCTGGTTGTTGCCTCCTATCTTTTACTATCCTTTGTAATAAATCAAGTGAAATAAATAAATAAATCAGAAATCAAGTGAGTTGACTGGTTTCCTGAGTTCTGTGAGCAAATTAACTGAACCCAGGGAAGGGGTTGTGGGCACCTGTGCTCCTCAGTCAGAAGCACAAGTGACAACCCAAACTTACAAGTGGCATCTGACGTGGCAGGCAGTCTGGTGGAACTGAGCCCTGAAGCTAAGGGATCTGACACTCTCGCCAGGTAGGTAGACGGTGTCAGAAGGGACTTAAATTGTAGGTCACCCAGCTGGTGGTGTCTGAGAATTGCTTGGTGGTGGGTGAAAAAAGCCCACACGTTGTAATTGGCGCCATAATTGAACCCATGAACTACATCTTACATTGGAACTTCAGTGAACGTAATTTGCCCATCCATAATCATTATGGCTTTCCAGAGCTAGTGGTAAAGAACCCACCTGCCAGTGCAGGAGACGTAAGCGTCTAGGGTTCAGTCCCTGGGTAGGAAAGATCCCCTGGAGGAGGCAATGGCAATTCACTCCAGTATTCTTGCCTGGAGAATCCCATGGACAGAGGAACTTGGCAGGCCACAGCCCATGGGGTCTCCAAGAGTGGGACACAATGAAGCAACTTAACAATACAAAATACTACAGAGGGGCCATTTAAGGTATATCCATCTTTCAGGGTCATTATTAGGAATATCAATTATCACATTTCATGGATAAGGGAAGAGTTGCTTGATATTCAGTTTTTATTGATAAAACACTGGAAAAACATCCTTTTCTGAGGCAAAGACATAGTTGCTACACAAACTTAGTCACTTCTGAACCCCTGAACCAGAGGAAGAGGATCACAAATTTCCCCCTCCCCCAAGAGGCAATTACCATGGGCCCAAAGAGACATTTCTGTGTGGTACTTAGCCTAGATTTTACGCAAGGGACTAAAATGTTATACTATTTCAGTCCAATCCATCAAAACTAATGAGCCCTCTGCACTTTATGGCTCTTCCTCTCCATCATAGACTATTATCGGTGACCTATGAGTTCTCCCCTTCTAAGAGCTGCCTGGGGGTTCATCCACATAATTCGGGCATAACTGCTTTGCAGTCGTGCAAGCAGCCTTGCATTTTTGTGCAGATGGCCGTGCTGAGAATCAGTTCATCAGACAGCTCCAAAGAGCTCTGTGCAATTAACGATATGCAATCTGGAAGAGCCCCAAGCCCAGAGAGGGTACCCAGCGCTCTCTGTTCAGTCTTCCAGTGATCCCTGGCTCAGATCTGCCCCTCCAGTGGTGAGAGGAGTGACCTAGCAGGAAAGGGACAGGCATGCTCCTGGACAGTGCGTGGTGGCCATTCTGAAATTACAGAAGGAGAACAGATGGAGAAGTAACCTCAAATAAATATTCATAAGAAGAAAATCAATTATCCACCTTATGTGCCACCTGCCCTACCAAACCAACTTAGCACACAGCTGCGGGAGGCAGAGAGGGCACATGGGAAAATTACAGGCTTCCCCTTGAAGGGAGTCATGCAGTCCAAGGGGTCAATGCCAAACCAGGGATTTTGGCCCACCTGATCTGAAAAGATGGAATATTTTGTGCGTGTGTGACCTTTAAATCAGGAACCAAAGCCATAGAAAGATGACATGGGGTAATGGAAAGAGCAAAGCTTTCCAAGTCAGACTGGCCTGGGCTCCAGTTCCAGAACTGACATTTCTTACCTTCTGCCACTTAGCTCTGATTACACTGGACAGGGTACCAGACTCTGAACCTCACCATCCTCACCTGCACAGTAGGAAGAGACACCGACCTGTGCTGATGAGGGTCGAGGGGCAGGGCACAAGGACTGAGATAACAGAGATGAAGCATCTAGGCACAGCTAAAATGAACAAGGATTAGTTCCTCCTGCCCCCAAGGATACCATGCCATAAGTGAGAGACTGGATTTGCCCTTGTCAAAACCATTAAAATTGTTTAGCTTCCCCTGGGAACTCAAAGGTAAAGGATCTGCCTGCAATGCAGGAGACACAGGAGACATGGGTTCAATCCCTGGGTCGGAAAAATCCCCTGGAGAAGGAAAAGGCAACCCACTCCAGTAATCTTGTCTGGAAAATCCCATGGGCAGAGGAACTTGGCAAGCTACAGTCCATGGGGCTGTAAAAGAGTCAGACATGACAAGGTGACTAACAACAAAAGAGTGATGGATGAAGGTATGTAATTCCTAGAAGTTTATGACTTCACAAATCTTTAGGGACTCAAGACATAGATAAATGATTTGGTATTAATATAACATGTTTCTTGACTATTTTTCAGTTGTTATTTTTAATAATGTAGCTGCAGACTTCCCTGGTGGCACAGTGGATAAGAATCCACCTGCCAGTGCAAGGGACACGGGTTCTCTCCCTGATCTGAGAAGATTCCACGTCTGACATACTGCAGACCAACTAAGGGTGACTAAGGCTGTGCACAGCTACCGAGCCTGTGCTCTGGAGCCTGGGAGCAGCAACTACGGAGCCTGAGCCCATGGACTGCAATGACTGAAGCCCACACATCCTAAAACCTGTGCTCCGCAACAAGAGAAGCCACCGTAGAGAAAAGTTCGTGTGCTGCAAGTAGATAGTGGCCCCTGTTCATGGCAACTAGAGAAAGCCCATGTAAAGCAATGAAGACTCGGCACCGCCAAAAGTAGATAAATAGATAATGTAGCTCCCTAGCATAAATCCTTTGTTCCTGCTCCCAGAGCTATGACAAGGACAAAGCCACTGTTACCAAGTCCAAGCTCGCTCTGTTCACCGCACAATATAGGCCAATGAATCCGAGAGATGAGGTGTTGAGGCAAGGAAGAGACTTTAATCATAGAGCCGGCAGACTGAGAAGATGGCAAGTTAGCACCACAAAATAACCATCTTTTGGGGGCCTGGATGCCAGGTTCTTTTATCAGTTCAGTTCAGTCACTCAGTCGTGTCCGACTCTTGGCGACCCCATGGACTGCAGCATGCCAGGCTTCCCTGTCCATCACCAATTCCTAGAGCTTACTCAAACTCATGGCCATTGAGTCGGTGATACCATCCAACCATCTCATCCTCTGTTGCCCCCTTCTCCTCCTGCCTTCAACTTTCCCAGCATCAAAGTCTTTTCCACTGAGTCAGCTCTTCACATCAGGTGGCCAAAGTACTAGAGTTTCAGCTTCAACATCAGTCCTTCCAATGATTATTCAGGACTGAGTTCCTTTAGGATGGACTTGTTGGATCTCCTTGCAGTCTGAGGGACTCTTAAGAGTCTTCTCTGACACCATGGTTCCAAAGCACCAATTCTTTGGCACTCAGCTTTCTTCATAATCCAACTCTCACATCCATACATGACCACTGGAAAAACCATAGCCTTGACTAGTCAGACCTTTATTGGCAAAGTAATGTCTCTGCTTTTTAATATGCTGTCTAGGTTGGTCATAGCTTTTCTTCCAAGGAGCAAGTGTCTTTTAATTTTATGGCTGCAGTCATGATCAGAAGTGATTTTGGAGTCCTCAAAAAAGAAATGTCTCACTGTTTCCATTGTTTCTTGTATAGATTAAAGAGAAAGAAGCAATGAGGAACTAAAGTCAAAAGACAGAATAGAGAGGGAGATGCAGTGGGGAAGTTAAGTGAAAGGGTCTTCTGTCTTGCGAAACAACTCCCAGGGAATGGCCAGCCTTCAGAAGGGATGTGTTAATCTCTTCTATTCACAGGTGGGCAGGAGCAAACTATGTCTCCAGGAGCTGAACAAAGGCACTTTAGTCTACAATTAAGCAGAGGGGCAGGGTCCTCCAAGCAAGCCATTGAGTATGATTATAATAATAAAAACAAGAACAGTTTCCAACATGGAGTCAGAATTGCCTTCCTCCCTGAAACACCTGGTGGGCTGCCTTCTATGGGGTCACATAGAGTCGGACAAAACTGAAGCAACTTGCAGCAGCAGCTGCTGCAACACCACCAAATTTACTCAATATTATGCAGGTCAGGAAGCAACAGTTAGAACTGGACATGGAACAACAGACTGGTTCCAAATAGGAAAAGGAGTACGTCAGGGCTGTATATTGTCACCCTGCTTATTTCACTTACATGCAGAGTACATCATGAGAAACGCTGGGCTGGAAGAAGCACAAGCTGAAATCAAGATTGCTGGGAGAAATATCAATCACCTCAGATATGTGGGTGAAACCACCCTTATAGCAGAAAGTGAAGAGAAACTAAAAAGCCTGTTGATGAAAGTGAAAGAGGAGAGTGAAAAAGTTGGCTTAAAGCTAACCATTCAGAAAACAAAGATCATGGCATCCAGTCCCATCACTTCATGGCAAAGAGATGGGGAAACAGTGGAAACAGTGTCAGACTTTATTTTGGGGGGCTCCAAAATCACTGCAGATGGTGATTGCAGCCATGAAATTAAAAGATGCTTACTCCTTGGAAGAAAAGTTATGACCAACCTAGACAGCATATCCAAAACCAGAAACATTACTTTTCCAACAAAGGTCCGTCTAGTCAAGGCTATGGTTTTTCCAGTAGTCATGTATGGATGTGAGAGTTAGACTGTGAAGAAGGCTGAGTGCCGAAGAATCAATGCTTTTGAACTGTAGTGTTGGAGAAGACTCTTGAGAGTCCCTTGGCCTGCAAGAAGATCCAACTAGTTCATGCTAAAGGAGATCAGTCCTGGGTGTTCTTTTGAAGGACTGATGCTGAGGCTGAAACTCCAATACTTTGGCTACCTCTTTAGAAGAGTTGACTCACTGGAAAAGACCCTGATGCTGGGAGGGATTGGGGGCAGGAGGAGACGGGGACGACAGAGAATGAGATGGCTGGATGGCATCACCGACTCGATGGACATGAGTTTGAGTGAACTCCAGGAGTTGATGATGGACAGGGAGGCCTGGTGTGCTGCGATTCATTGGGTTGCAAAGAGTCAGACACGACTGAGTGACTGAACCGAACTGAACTGAAAAAACTTTGGGTGCCTCAAAATTACAAATTATACTTTCAAAGAAAGAAAGTGAAGTCGCTCAGTGTCCAACTCTTTGTTACCCCATGGACTGTAGCCTAACTGGCTCCTCTGTCCCTCTATGGGATTTTCCAGGCAAGAGTACTGGAATAGGTTGCCATTTCCTTCTCCAGTACCTTCAAAAGTGTTTTACAAAATGGCAGAAATTATTGGAACCAAAAAGTCAAAGTCAAGGGCAAAGATGCCCCCATTTGCCCAGGAGCCCGTTTCTGAGTTCAGGGACTGTAGCCCCGTATTCACACCCCACCCTCTTCCCTGCCATGCCCAGTGGGAGGCAAACGTTGGTTGGTCTCCATCATCCCTAAGACGGTGCTATCCTATCCCCAACCTCATGAAGCCATCCCAAAGCATATTCTGCCTTCCCACAATGAAAATCTCAGCTCTTGAGACTTCCCTCATGATCCAGTGGTCAAGAATCCACCTTCCAATGCAGGGAACTCGGGTTCAATCCCGGGTTGGGGGCTAATATCCCACATGCCAAGGGACAACTGAGCCCACTTGCCACAGCTGAGCCTACACACTCTGTAGCCCTCGAGCCTTAAGTAAAGAAACTGACAAGCTGTAAAGACCTCACATAGCCAAAAAAAAAAAAAAAATCCCACATTACTTAAATAAAAATAGAGAAAGAGAGAGAGAGAGACAAAAATCCAGCTTTCAACATCATTCCCTTCATCCTTTGAGGAGGTGGGTAGCAGCTAAAAGGGGGACCCTATGAAAAAGGAAAATTTCTATTCCAAGTGCTTATGATTTTCTTCCAGATTGTATTCTTTTTTGCTTTGTCTTTCGCTTTCTCTGTTTGTTTGCTGAGAGTGCATTTGAAAAAGCAGGCAGTACAAAGAGGAAGAGAAAGGATTTGTGTGATTGATGACTCCACCTGATAAACACCCTGCCCTCATGATTCAGTGATGCCAAGAAAGCACTGAATTATTCTAATTCCAGGCTGTGGAACCACTTTCTCTTGCCAAAGCATAATAGGGAGCAAGTCGTTGGAGGCACCTGGGCCCCTTCCTGCCTTTCAGACAGCCCGGTTGCCATCACCACTACCATTCTGCCGTGCGAAGACAGATCATCAACCACACAGAGCCTTGGTAACCTGGAATTCTGCTTCTATACAGGAATTTCTCACCCTCCTCACAGGGACGGGGGCCAGAGTTTAACTAAGTGCTGCTAGCTGGCTTCATACACGTGGCGCATCTGCCTTCTGTCCACAGCATCCATCCACACTCCCCACTGATGGCCGTGGTCACCCCCTCAGCCCCCCTACCCATCCAATTCCCCCAAGCAGAGATAGATAACTTGTAAGAGAAAAGGCAGCAAATAAGAGACCTCTCCTGTGGTCTCACCATCTTTCATACCCTGAAAGGAGAAGCACATACCCACCAGCCCATCATCAGAAGCCAGCAGCATCTCCGTTGTTACTGCAACCTCTGAACTCTTGAAACCTCAGGCTTGAGGGTAGGAAAAAAATGCAGGTTTTTTCCTCAAACATGCAGTTGTGCAGGAGGACCTGAAAGGGTAGGACAGCCCAGAAAAAGAGAGGGAGGGAAGGAGGAGAAAAAGATTGGCTGGTAAGACCCTGCAGTTTGGGGTCAAGACCCCAGCAAGTCTTCTTCCTACAAGTTCATGAGCACTATCCTCCATCATAGCCTTTCTAAGTGTTTGAGAAAGAGCCCTAGAAAGGCTCTAGAAAGAGCCCCTAGAAAGAGCCCCTACATGGGGCTCTCTGGAAGCCCACTCCTTCTCACCCCCTGAGCCACATAGCCTGGCCTCAGTCTCACCTGGGACATATGTGTTCCCTCCTCCCTGCCCCTCTCCTCTCTCCAAGGCCCCTTGGTACCCACCCAGCCTTCCCCCTCCTGTCTTTTGCTTATAGGCCCATATGTTCTTTGCTTCTGTTCACCCAGCTATATCCCAGTCCCATCTATTGGAAACAAGTCCTGACCCAACTGGTCCTCTGGAGACTTTGATGAAGAACCTCAAAGCAGAGCACAAGAAGGAACCCATGAGGCCACATAACTGGTGTTTATCATCATTGTTTCTGGATTCTTTTCTATGTTTTCCTACTGATGTGATTCCATAAAAATCCTGATGAGGGCCATTGAGGGTGATGAAAAGAAACAGAAAAAAGCAAAGAAAGCCTTCACGCATCCTGCTCCAGGATGCACAGGCCTCGGCAGAGCCACTGGAGCAACACATGGGCTCAGGCCAGTGTTTATCAGCAGAGCCCAGCAGGGCTACGGTGATGATGGGAGACTGAAGGATTATAGAAGGCAAGACAGATGTGGTTCTGTGAGTAGTTTGGAGGTCAGCAAGTTACTCTGTCCAGCTATGAATCCACGTGGTGTGACAGCTTGGCAGACATGGAGATCTCATTAATTTTCTTTTTTATGGCAATCCTGGATGTATTGCAACCCCGTTCCTGTATGTGTATATATATATATTCAGGTCCTGATGGCTTCACAGAATGCCTTTCCCCACACAAGAGAGGTATTCTCTGTAGAAACCCGCAGCCAAAGCTGGGACAGACCTGGCATTCAGGCATCAGCAGGGAGGCCATTGAGACTAGCCATGCAAGTATTACAGCTAAGAAGAGGGCTCACTTGTCTGCCCTGAAGATTCAGGAAGAAGTAAGGATCTTGCCATCACCTCTAATTGCCTGGTCCAGATGTGACCAAGTCCAAGTTCATTCTGCTCGTTGAATGATAGGCCAACGAATCCAAGAAACTAGGTGTTGAGAAAAGGAACATGGCTGACCATGAAGACGGCAGACTAATGTCTCAAAATAACCATCTTGTTGGGGTCTGGACACCAGGTTCTTTTATAAAACAGAGACTGGGGGGAGGTGAAGAAACAAAGTAAAAAGACCATCAATTTTAGTAAAGATCTCCTAGAATGGCAAGCCTCAGGCAGGGGATGTGTTAATTTCTTCCTTCCTGCCACCCACAAGTGGACAAGGTGCTGAACAAAGACATTTTAACAGTTAGGCAGAGGGGCTTGCATTCTCTGAGGCAGGCCATTATGTATGATTATAACAAAAGCAACAAAAAGCAAGTCAAAGAAACAGTTACAACATGGAGTCAGAATTGACTTGTCCCTGCATCACAGCTGGTGAACAATCGTATCAAGGTTCAGCTTTAGACGTAGCACCTGGCTCTGCAAAAGGCTGGACAGAGGCCTCGTCAGCCCCTCCCCCAGTGTTATTCTGGGAAAAGAGATGAATGATGAGATATTAAATCCCATGCCCCCTCTCCCACAAAACCAAGCTCATGAATTTCTCCCAAAGACAATTTGCTTCTCCATAACAGTGCTTTGACATAACATCTGCTATATTAAAGGTATTTGAACACCCTCTTTCCTACTCTACATCCTTGAACTGTGGTATTCCTTTCTGCTTTTCCACTCCCTGACCTAAGCCTGCATCCAGGAGCTTATGTTTTCCATCCTCACTCGCTTCGGAAACCTGATCTGGGCAACATTCACTGGTTTCAGAAACCTCCTTGTTGTCTTTCATACTTTGTTGCCTCTTCCTGGAATGTCCTTCTCTCTCTCCTTGCCCTTTGGTCCAAAGGAAATTCCCACTTCCGATCTTAGCAAGGACTCCACCACACTGCCAGGCTGTGCTGACTCTTCCCTGCCTCCCACTTCATACACCCCTCTCCTAAAGCCTTGACTACACTATTTTGCAATTACATGTTTACCTGTGTCCTCCCAGGAGTACTTTGTTCACCTTTATTTTCTTCATTGCTATTGTTAGACCTTATGGTCTTTTCCTAGGACCCATCGCTCCAAAGATCACCGAGACTCGGATTCGATGCAAACAGCAAGAGGATTTATTGGACCAGTGCACTGGGGTTCAGTCACCTCCAGGGAGGGACGAACCCCGAACAGTCGTTACAGAGCATTTTTAAGCACAAAAATCACAAACGGGTGCAGCTAGGGTGGGAACAGTCTGATTGGTGCGCAGGTCCTGACCTTTACAGGGATAGGCTCGTTTGCTACCAGGTCTAAACGGCTGGTCGGGGCCACATTCCGACGGCCTGGAAAAACAACTTCTTGGAAAGTCCCCGAAGGGAAAACAACCCCTGAGAGAGCCTAAAGGCCATATTGCATGAGNTACATACAAAAATTACCCTTATTGTTACTCAGTAATAAAATCATTAAATACTATGAATTCCATAAATTATTTTATTGATATTGACATATCTAAAAAATTTTATCCAGCTAGGCACATGTATAAAGAAATTTGATTGCAAATTGAATTAATTCATTTATATTTTATAAATTTGTGAATTTTCTTTAACAGAAATTGACCTTTTAATATTCCAAAGAGTGTATGTATAATACATTTCTATCTAAAATGGCCTAAAAAATGTGCATAGTGAGATTATGTTAATTCTACACACATGCAGTCTTGAAATTGAACTGAAAATATTCCCAAATAGCTTTAGAATATATTAAAACAATTATGTGAGATGTAAAGCAGGATAACTGTGGATTTGTGCTTAGTATATTACCTATTATAATACGCAATCTAAAGCATTTTCTTGTATCAATTTTTGTATGATTAAGATTTTACTAAACTATCCATAATGTTGAACAAGGATTTGTTGAGCCCCATTATATGTTGGGCACATGTATAGTTTCAGGGAAAATGGGACATCTAGGGAACAGAGCAGTGGTGGGAAATACATTAACCAAGTTTTTGCACAAATAACTAATTACCTCTGAGAAAGTGCTGCTTTCAAAGTGTAGAGGACACTGTAGGCTGCCTAGGGAACTCTACTTGTCTGGGACAACTACGGGCTTCATTGTACAAAGTGTGAGTTGCTAAGCTATGTCTGACTCTTTGCAACCTCATGGACAGCAGCCTCCATCCTTCTCCAGGCAAGGATACTGGAGTGAGTAGCCATTCCCTTCTCCAGAGGATCTCCCTGACCTAGGGATTGAACCCCGGTCTCCTACATTGCAGGCAGATTTTTTACTGTTTGAGCAACCGAGAAATGACAGCTGGTTGGTAAGAAGTAAAGGAAGCTCTTCTTCATGTCAGGGCTTCCTACAAACAACTGCTTCCCTTCTGCTGGACACCATCTGCTGCCCCATCTTCTGTTCCATCCTAACAACCATCCTCCATCCCCACATACGTTTTTCATAGGTGCTTAATACCTGGATCATAATGAGCAACTTCATAAAAATTGCTTTTTGGTTGAAAGACAAGTCAGAAAACTTGTCAGTGCTTCTGGTAAAACATTGTGTTGGCTTGGATGACAGTGGTTATGGGGGAAGAGAGAAGTGGATAGGTTTAGGTAATATTTAGAAAAAAGCTGAGATGACAAAATCGAGCCTTAGAAGCGATACTCAACTTGTCCAAGTCACACTTTAGGAAACTTCTGTAAACTTAACTTTTTGTATACTGAATGACTTAACAGTGAAGGAAGGGGCATATGAAGGATGAGATATGGGTTCTAACATAAGCAACAAGATGAATGATGGTTCAGTTCAGTTGAGTCACTCAGTCCTGTCAGACTCTTTGAAATCTCATGGACTGCAGCATGCCAGGCTTTCTTGTCCATCACCTACTCCCAGAGGTTACTCAAACTCATGTCCATCAAGTCAGTGATGCCATCCAACCATCTCATCCTCTGTCGTCCCTTTCTCCTCCCGCCTTCAATCTTTCCTAGCATTAGAGTCTTTTCTAATGAGTCAGTTCTTTGCATCAGATGGCCAAAGTGTTGGAGTTTCAGCTTCAGCATCAGTCCTTCCAATGAATATTCAGGGTTTATTTCCTTTAGGATTGACTGGTTTAGTCTCCATGCAGTCCTAGAGACTCTCAAGAATCTTCTCTAGCACCCAGTTCAAAAGCATCAATTCTTTGGCACTCAGCTTTCTTTATAGCCCAACTCTCACATCCATACATGACGACTGGAAAAACCACAGCTTTAGCAAGATGGACTTTTGTCTATATGGACCTAGACATAGCTTTAACTAGATGGGCCTTTGTCTAATCAGACTTTGTGAATGATACTGCCACTTACCAATATAGGAATACTAGAGTAACAGTATGTTTACAAGANGACTGGAAAAACCACAGCTTTAGCAAGATGGACTTTTGTCTATATGGACCTAGACATAGCTTTAACTAGATGGGCCTTTGTCTAATCAGACTTTGTGAATGATACTGCCACTTACCAATATAGGAATACTAGAGTAACAGTATGTTTACAAGAGATCACAGGGGGTTCCCTGTTTGACATGTGAAATTTGAGGTTTCAGTGGGACATGCAAGTGGAGGAGGATATATCTATCTCGGCTAGAAATTAAAAGTTATAGGTCTTTGGTATACAGATGGAAAATAAAGTTCTATGAGTAAACAAGATCATCTGGAGAGTGAGTGTTGAAAAAAAAAATAGTGAAAATGGATTAGGGCAGTGATTCTCAAACATTAACATGCATTGTAATTAGCAGGAGGGCTTGTTAAAGCACTGATTTACGGGTTTCGTCTCATCTCCAGTGTTTCTAATTCAGTAGATCTGTTCAGTTGTCCTGAAGCCAGCTTTTATGAGCTTGCAGACTGACTATGGATCCCTTCCCCACACCATGTTGGAGGAAGTATCATTGGTAGCTTGAAATGGATCATGTTGGGAGTGTTACATGTGGAAAGCAACAAATGCTAAAGTTAGTGTTACTCACTCAGTCATGTCTGACTCTTTGCAACCCTATAAACTATAGCCCATGACTCCTCTGTCCATGAAATTTTCCAGGCAAGAATACTGAAGTGGGTAGCCATTCCTTTCTTCAGGGGAATCTTCCTAACCCTGGAAACGGACTGCATCTCTTGTATTGCAGGTGAATTCTTTCCCATCTGAGCCACCAAGGAAGCCACAAATGCTCTAACTTAGACCTTTACTTTCAGAAAGCTAGTTTTTCAGCACAACACAGGTCAGAGTGAGGCCTGAGAATTAGCATTTCTAGAAAATTCCCCAAAATACTGAAGCCATTAGAAGACCACAGTCTGAAAACTGCCAGATTAGGATAACATTTTACATAGCTTTACACTCTTCTAATTTTTTAAACTAGTTGACAATCTTAATTGTCTGAACAGTAGAGCTTTTCCAAAATATGATTGTATCTTAAGGCTTAATTGTAATGGTGAGAAATATATACAATATATATGTCATAGCACTATTACTGAGAGAATATTGACTTTTCATGATTATATAGTTTAAATTTAATAAGATGATATAATCATAAACAACTATTAAAAGTTAATTTTTTAATTTGAGTTTCATTTTGCTTTAGTTGCTCAGAATTAAAAAATTACTTTTTTTTTTCATTCTATGCTATAGGAAAAGTTTGTCTTAAGAAATGTTTAATAAGATTTTTCTCCTGATATATGAGTGGTAAATTTAGCCAGGCCAAATGTTAATTATAATATTTCAAGTTTAAGCAAAGGAATGGGGTGATGGAAATAATATATTTTATTATTTTATCTGTTCAATATATTAAATTGGGCATTATTTTGCCCTCAATTAGCTTTCTATCTAAAAAAGAAAATAAGCATTTGCTTTAAAGATGTTGAAAATGTAAAGATATGAAAAATATGTTTTAAATAATTGATGGGGGAATTTAGATTACTGTAGAACTTTGGAGAAAAGTGTTCAAAGTGAACACTAAGGAGAGCAGGATGATAAACTGTCAAAAGACCTTGTGATTTGGCATTCATTACTCAGAATCTTTGGCAATGCCTTTCTTTGGGATGGGAATGAAAATTGACCTTTTCCAGTCCTGTGGCCACTGCTGAGTTTTCCAAATTTGCTGGCATATTGAATGCATCACCTTCATAGCATCATCGTTCAGAATTTGAAATAGCTCAACTGGAATTCCATCACCTCCACTAGCTTTATTCTTAGTNCTCCAAATCTCTCCAGAGACCAGCACTTTTCAGCCAGAGCTGCACTCCTCTCCTGCTTTTCAGAGCAAGAAGGGAAGTTGTAAAGGATGCTCCTGATGCTCCACACCTGATGCTTTTCCATCATACGTCTCACTGTAGAGAACCGTCAAGGATAGGCCACCTAAGGGAAACCTTTTTAAACTGTGCTTTGAAGCCAGGTATGGTGGAAAAAACCACTTCATCACACCGGGAGGGTCAACAACACACTAGGAGAGAGTCAGAAGAGGGAAAATCTCCTTGTGAAATGGAACAGGACCACATGGTCCTTGCCACCCCTCCTCTCCGTGTCCTCAGCCTGCCTTTTGTCTGCAGAAAAACTTTAGCCAAAGCAGAAGTTTAATCAGAGAAGTGAGAAAATGCAGGAGCAGAACTTCCCTGGTGGCTCAGTGGGTGGGAGTCCACCTGCCAACGCGGGGGACACAGGTTCCATCCCTGGTCCAGGAAGATTTCACCTGCCAGAGCAACTAGACCCATGCCCTGCAATTCTGAGCCCACAACACAACTACTGAAGCCTGCCTGCCTGGAGCCTGTGTTCTGCAACAAGAGGAGCCCCTGCTTGCTGAAACTAGGGAAAATCTGTGCACAGCAACAAAGATCCAGGTAGCCAAAAATAAATAAAATTTTTTTAAAAATAGAAAATGCAGAAACAAAGGAAACCAAATAATATAGTCACTATATTGTAGCCACATGTTCCGGGAAACAAATGCACTCAAGGACAATGCAGATAGTGGAGTGCAGTTTATTACACCGGTGGGCCCAAGGCAGAGTCTCCTCTTAGCCAAGGACCCCTACCAGTTTTTGTGAAAACCTTATATACCCTAACTGTATATGCCCAAACCGACCTTTCCAAATTCCTTGAAACTAATCTGGACAAGGTAAAAGAGAGATATGATCAAAGTTAACCCATGATTCATGTGTCACAAGACTAGAGAAACAGTGGACATTTATCAATAGCACTGTGGTCATATCCTGATAAACATGATGGAATTTACAACTTTGTTCTGTTACAGAGATAATTAACATACTCTTTTAGGCAACAGAGAGTCCAAGTACAAGTCCTGAGGCTCTTTTATCCAGGGGGGAGTCTGGTTCCCATTGGTATGCCGCTTCTGTAGATGCCAGGCACAAAATTCAGAGTCCACTGAGAGAGCGACCATGCGTGTAGCCTAGCATTTGCAGCCTGGCCTAAGACAGAGGCCAGCTCTGTCTGTTTCCTTCTGCAACTAAGCATAATCAGGGACCTTTAGCTCCTCCTCAAGGGCAATAGATAATATTCTGAGCTATATCCTGTGAACTGTCTTATAGACACTGAACCCCTACCAGGTGAAATTAACCACAAAGATGACCAAACTGTGGCCATGACATAAAGTGCCTCAATTCCGAGAACTGGCCTCAAAGAAATGGGAACAAACTGGCCCTGGCAGTGGAGATTAGCTGTACCTGAAACAACCAAGATGACGCTGGTCTGACCACCAATGACCGATTTCAAGGTGACAGTCAGAGCTGACTGTGCTCTTTCTGTGTGTAGCCCCCTCTTTATAGGCAAGCTCCTATAAAAGCTCTTGCCCCCTGATTGTTATGGGGGGAATTGGCCTTTGGACAGATATCCATCCTTCCCCACCCCCAGTTGCCAGCATGCAGAATAAAGCAAACTTTCCTTTCTACCAACCTGGCCTTTTTACTGGCTTTTGAGCGGTGAGCAGCCAGACCCCACTTGTGGTAACACCCACACAGCAGGAGGGCCTCAGATCCTGCCATAGCAGCAGCGATGTCCTGAGGACGCCAGCCTTGTGCCAGCTCCCTCTGCCCAAGAGAAGCCTGTTCCCCTTGAGGGCCCTTAGGCAGAAGTGCCTCCCACTAAGGGCATCTGAGGGTCAGGGGAGCAAGATGCATCATCAGAAACATGTTTACCCAGCTGGCCACTGGTGGCCAACTATTCTTTACCAGAACTTGATGATAAATTCCATAACCCACCAGAACTTCAGCAGATGGAAAACTTGATGAAAGAATCACTTAAAATGAGAGGATCCTAATACAGCCTGTGGGCCTCTGTTAACCCATCTAAACATCACTCTACTCCAAGCTCAAGGGTAGCTGCCTCTTCATCACAATAATTCCTAAATGTATGGGACCTGGCCACCTCTCAAACATTTCTCTTAATAGACAGAGGTTCCTACAAGGTGGATGGCCTTGACTGCCTCCATGAGGAGGAAAAAACATCAGACCTGATTGACCTTCAAACTAAGTCCATTAGTGTTTCCTATCCACCCCTTTTCTGCTTCCTTGGTTAAAAATAGGAAAGGCATTATGAATTGGTGAAGTATCAATAAAAAAAGAATGTGATTTGGAGTAACACAGACCTAGGTCCTAACGTCAGCTCTTCTGTTACCTGGAGCAAGTTCTTTGATCTTGCCAAACCTCAGTTTCTTTGTCTGTAAAATGGGATTGAAAATAAACACTTCAGAAGGCTAAAGTAAGAAATAAACAAAATAATGTCCAAAATCATCTAGCAGGTTTCCTGCAATGGAAGAAACTCAGTAAATGCTACTCCCTTCACTTGAACACAGGTTCCCAAAAGGCGGGTGTTGTATGTGCAGAAGGGCTTCCCAGGTAGTACTAGTGGTAAAGAACCTGCCTGCCAATGCAGGAGACTTAAGAAATGTGGGTTCAATCCCTGGGTTGAGAAGATCCCCTGAAGGAGGGTATTCTTGCCTGGAGAATCCCATGGACAGAGGAGCCTGGTGGCCTATAGTCCATAGGGTTGCAAAGAGTCAGACACAACTGAAGCAACTTAGCATGCATACATGCAAAAAGGGCTTCATAGTCAAATAAATTTTGAACATGCTTGCTTAGACAACTTGAAATCCATTTTTTCTTTGCAGGACTTTTCAGAGCCTTTAACCTACCAATATGAGCTCCAGACTTTCCAGGCTACTGTGACCATAAACCCTCTTCGTGGACACCAGTCAGGGGCAGTGCTCTGTGGCTTATCATTTATAAAATGATGCTTTAAATTAAAGAGAGCATATCAACTAAATCCCACACTGTTTAAATGACCTCTTCTGGATTATGTAAATAGTATTGTTTCCTTTTAGGGAAAACATCGTCAAAGTAGAGAAGCCAAAGCCAGTTTTCTTCCCCAAAACTCCTGCGTCAAATGAGTGCTTAACCCAGCCCTAACTTTTTCTAGATGTGGACCAGCAGTACCCGCTGCCTCAGCTTCACTGCTAATTATCTCTGCTGACGCTCCCTAGCTCGCGCTTCTCTGGAAGAATCAGGGGCCAAAAATAAAAGTAGAGGGGTGAATGCTTAAGCATTTTTAGGTTTTCATCTGATTGGAAGTCTCATATATGCATGTACTCTAAATAGGGATTTCTGGGCCAAACTGTAGCAGCAGAGAAATTTTCGACCACTTTATTAAGTTTTCACACCCTTGTAAAGGAAGCAGGCTAAAGACTCACACACTCAGCTGGCAGAGTTAGAAACAGACAGCCAGAGAGTTCAGCCGGAGGGCAAACTGCCACGGGAGGAGGGCACAGCCTCCCTGAGGCTCCAGTTTAGACGTAAAAGCATCTTCTATTACCATCGTCACTTCTACTCATCAGTTATGAATCCTGGCATGTTGTGAAACACACCAGTTCTGCTGGTAAGTAAATTTCATCCTGCAGAGGAAGGGAATTAACAAGTAAGCTCCATCTTTCCAAAACTATTTGTCAGGCTTAAAGAGCTCCTCTAGATGCTGTGGTCCAATCCAGCTCTGCCTAGTGACCTGCCTACAAGCTTCACAGCTGAGGTTGTGGATTAGACGCAAGGACGGCTTATCCCTTCATGCAGATGAGAATGTCAGACGGCTCACCTTCACCACTGTCCCCTGAATCACAGGGCACACTTAATCCTGCCACTGAACGAAACGCCGAGCACAGTGATATCGGACTGGAGGCGAGAGCTTTGAAAACAAGTGTTACATTTACGAAGTCGCAATCTCAACATCCCGCTCACCACCCACTCCCAGCTCCCTCTAGCTGTGTTCCTCTCAGTAACACCCCAATGCCTAGAGCAGCGCCTGCTGCAACGAACTCACACTGTCATTTCTGCAGAATGAAGAACCATCTGTTGAGCGGTTATGCTAGGAAGCCCTGGGTGGGGCTCTTATCCGCACACCAGGTCTGCTAAATAGATAGTCATCCCATTTAACAGATGATAAAATCAAGGCTCAGACACGTCCAGAAACATACCCACGGATGCTCTCACAGTATCTATATCCCAGGCAAGACCAGAGAGGCCCAAGGAGATGGACAGTCAACCTCGCCATGTCTGAAGTGGAGGCCATCTGCCTCGGTTACTGCTGGTTGCCCTTCCAGAATCTTCCAGTATAGTTGAAAATGGGAAACAATAGTACTCCAATTGTAACCTTGCAACAGTAATTTCCCTCATTCACCAAGTACTTCCTATTCACCAGCCATTATTCTACATAATTTATGTATGCTACCTATTTAATCCTCACAACAACCCAGTTGACTAGGTATACGATTCTTGTCGCTCATTTTACAGACGGGAGAAATGAGGTCTGTAAAGGTCAAATGCCTTTTCAGAAGCTCAAGAGGCAGAATTCAAATCCAGGCAAGGCAGCCTGGCTCCAGAGCCCACACAGGTTCCAAGCAGCTCAATCTTCCCGCTCTCCTGCTATGCTCTCAGGCTGAGAGGACTTCCTCCCTCAAGCATTTAAGTGTATATCTGAAAGTAACACAACACTGAAAACCATCTATACTTCAATTAAAAAAAAAATTGCAGAACCCAGGTAACGAGCAGAACTCTTCTAAAAGAGGCAAATTTGAACCAAGGCAGGCTCCTGCAGTTATTTGCAGTTACCACTTACTGCCTGAGTCTGCTTCCCACGTGGTGCAATGCTGAAGAACTGGCCTACCAATAGAGGAGACACAGGAGACCGGGTTTGATCCCTGGGTGGAGAAGATCCCTGGAAAAGGAAATGGCAACCCAGTCCAGTATTCTTGCTTGGGACACCCCATGGGCAGAGGACCCAGACAGGTTACAGTCTGTGGGATCATGAAGAGACAGACACAACTAAGCTACTAAGCACATCCAGCCTTCAGGGGGTTGCTGGGGAGCCCTAACCCTCAGTGGGTCCATTCTGTCCAGCACACAGACATATTTGTTACCTGTAAGTGCCTCTTGGTTTGTGGTGGCAGCAGTGAAGGTTTGGGCTTTGTGACCATAGAAACAAGATGAGCTGTCACTAAGGTTCGTCTGGCCTAGATGTAAGATGGGTGGGTAAGCCTGAGGGAGGAGATAGCCAGGCTTGAGTAAATCTAGGGTGGTTCACGTCTATACAGTTAGGTTTAGGGAAAGCTCTCAAGGCAGAGAGCAGGCAAGATGATGCTTAAAAGGATGCATAGGACTTTCATAGGCAGAGATAGAGTGATGCTGGTAGTAAGGTCTGAAAGAAATAAATACATGAATGTGGGCTACAGTCCATGGGGTCACAAAAACCAAGCATGCATGCACGCCTGAGTCTGCAGTGAGCCGCCCAGAAAGAACTAGCGTTCCCCAGGGGGTCTACATGCCACCTGATGGGGTCCCTGGTGCCACCAGCAGCCTCTCGACGCCGTCTCCAACCCCAGGAAGATGGAGTGTGGCGTATATACGGGAGGCGTGAGAGAGGGGGAAGGTGAATAGAATAATGAGGTTAAAATGGAAGTGGGGCCTTGTGTGAGCAGGCTGATGACATTAGATAGAAGTATAAGAAGTATTCCAACTTCTCTGCTTGTAAAAGCTTCCAAGCACCTCAATTCCAATGAGCACTGGAATACAACAGCACCAAGCAGTTCTCAGATACCAGCTGGTGTCCTACAGTCTGACTCAGTTTAGATACCATTTACCCAGTGACAGCGTCAGATCCCACAGGTCAAGAACTAGGTGGCACCAGGCTGTCCCACCCCACCCTGCTCCAGATGCCAATCAGAAGCCCGGGTCACTACCTGGTGCTTCTGACCCACCAGTTACAGATGGGAGGCTCCTACATCCTCTCCTTGGACCTCAGATGCCAGTCACAGTGAAGGTGGTTACTTGTTCTTCTGACTGACTGGCTGTGAATCAGAGGTTCCCACAAGCCCTCAAGTTTGAGTAATTTGCTAGAGCAGCTCACAGAACTCAAAGAAACAGTCTACTTACTAGCTATTTTAAAAACAGCATCCCAGATGGCCCTAGTGAACTCACCTGCCAATGCAGTAAACGAGATGCGAGTTCGACCCCTGGATTGGGAAGATCCCCTGGAGGAGGAAATGGCAACCTACTCCAGTTTTCTGGCCTGGAGAATCGCATGGACAGATGGACAGAGGAAGCTGGTGGGCTACAGCCAGTAGGGTCACAAAGAGACGGGCACGACTGAGCATGCACTCAGGAATAGCCCAATGAAAAAGAGGCGTATGGCAGAGCATGAGGAACAGAGCCCCCAGGCCCTCTCCGTGCATGCATGCTAAGTCACCTCTGTCGTGTCCAACTCTTGGTGACCCTACGGACTGTAGCCTGCCAGGCTCTTCTATCCAAGGGATTCTCCAGGCAAGAATCCTGGAGTGGGTTGCCATTTCCTTCTCCAGGAGCTCTTCCTGATCCAAGGATCGAACCCGAGTCTCTTCATGTCTCCTGCATTGGCAGCTGGGTTCTTTACCATTAGTGCCCTTTCCAGCCTCTCGCCAAATCTCCACGTCTTCATCAGATGGGAAGCTCTCCTAACTCCCTCTTTCAGTTTATTATGAAAGCTTCATTACAAAGGAATGACTGATTACATCATTGGTCAGCTTTGACTGATTCACCCACTGAGACCCTCTCCTCTCCCTGAAAGTCTGGGGTGGGACTGAAAATTCCAACCCTCTAATCATATGTTCCTTGCAGTCCAAGGGACTGCAAGGAGATCCAACCAGTCCATTCTGAAAGAGATCAGCCCTGGGATTTCTTTGGAAGGAATGATGCTGAAGCTGAAGCTCCAGTACTTTGGCCACCTCATGCAAAGAGTTGACTCATTGGAAAAGACTCTGACGCTGGGAGGGATTGGGGGCAGGAGGAGAAGGGGACGACTGAGGATGAGATGGCTGGATGGCATCACTGACTCGATGGACGTTGAGTCTGAGTGAACTCCGGGAGTTGGTGATGGACAGGGAGGCCTGGCGTGCTGCGATTCATGGGGTCGCAAAGAGTTGGACATGACTGAGCGACTGAACTGAACTGAACCATATGTTCACTCCAAAGGCAACCAAACCAGCCCCCAACCTTAGGGGAGAACCAAAAGTCATTTCATTAACTTAAAGGACATCTTTCTCACCATCATCTCTTAGGAAATTTCAAGGAAATTTTGGAACTGTGAGCCAGAATCAAGACAGACTCCTCAACCTTAACCCATCCCTGTTGCAGAAGTTCTGACCTAAGGTATCTACCCCTCACTCCTACAGGGCTGTCAGCCTTGACTCCCACTTCCCCTTCACGAGGATGTATGTCCCCAGCCCAGACCTCTCTGGACTCCAGGCTGGAATTTCCAGCAGTGCCCCGGACACCTGTACCTGGGCATCCTGCCAGCAGCATGGATCTCAGGCTGGACTCACCACCTTCCCAAAGCACATTCCCGGTCAGAGGTGCAAGGTCTCTGTCCAACAACTTGTTCCCCAAGCAGAGGGCAGGTCCAGCCAGAGTCGGCAAAAACCAGTCACCACCCTTAGGAATAAAGGAACTCAGACAGTAATCCAAGAAATAGATCTAAACTATGACCCAGGTGGTCAGCAGGCTTCGGAGATAGTTGCAGAGAAAGGCTCTATTTTATGCTTATTTTTAACGCTGCAGGTCAGGATGTGTGTGTTAGCTGTTCAGTCATGTCTGATTCTTTGCGACCTCTTGGACTGTAGCCCACTAGGTTCTTCTGTCCTTACTTCTTCAGGTAAGAATACTGGAGTGGGTTGCCATTCCCTTCTCCAAGGGTTTTTCCCAGCCCAGGAATTGAACTCAGGTCTCCTGCATTGCGGACAGATTCTTTACCGTCTGAGCCACTAGGGAAGCCATGGGCAAGTTGCACTCCTTCAATAAATGAGCCTGGAGAGAGAAAAGAAGATCTGACCATAGGACACACTGATGTTTAGGGATGAGGATGAAGGGCAGCCTGGGAGACAGAAAGTGCTGCTAGGGAAGTAAGAGGATGAGCAGGAGTGAGGGTCCAGAGGCAAAGCCAGGGAAAGGTTTCTGGAAGGTCAACCAAGGCTGGGGCCCCAGTGGGGTGAAGACTGAAGAGACCATTGGTTCTGACAACACAGAGGTCACGGAGACAAGACAGGGTAGACTGGATGACCTGTGGAGGAGAAGACAGGTGAGAGAATTGAGAGGTGAAACGAACTAGAAGCAAGTCTTCCACGGAGCTTTTATTGTGTTGGGAGATTACTGCCTACTTGTATGCTGGCGTAATCCAGTGGAGAAGGAGAGTTTGTGGAAGACAAGAGGTCATTGCAGAAGCAACGCAGTTGATGGGTAAGAGGGTTGAAGACATGGAGCACCTGTGGACAGTGTGCTTCCAACACGGCAGGGAAGGTCTGGTTGATGCCTCCCTAAACTCCTGGTTGCATCTCTAATCTACACTCCTGATTCTTCAGTCTTTAGTCAATCACCAAATGCTGTTTATTCACCCCATACTATCAATCACTTTCACCGCTTGATTTTTGTTCTCATGCCATCATTCACAACTCTATCATTACAAGCCTTCTTCTTGAGAAAATACATTTGCTTCAGTCTTCAAGGCAGAATCACATAGAGCCCTTACGCAGCCCAGATGAGCAGGACAAGCAGTCCGTCCCTATCAATGGATGAGGTCTGAGGAGAAGAGGAGCTCCTTGCTGCCTGGTCCCACAGTCACTGGAGTTCAGTGACTGTGACACTTGGCAAAGGGTCAAAGTGACAAAGACAGCTTGTCTTTGCTGTCTCCTGCCCTTTTGCTGTCTCAAGGCAGAGGCCCAGTGTCCCTGCTGGAGCCCAGGGAATGAAGGTAAGGCTAAGAGAAGCCCCCCCACCACACGCGCTGTGACCAGTGCTCTCCACACTCACCCACAGATCCCAAGGCCACCAGACATGCTCATCCAGCAGAAGCAACCTAGACTGAGGGCAATGGCTTTTAGCAAATGATCTCTTTCCAGCCAAGAATTCCTCAGGGAGAAAGCATGGCTCTACTGATGGCTAAAATCAGTCCTGGCTTCCCCCTGGCTTTGCATGGAGGTGCTCACCTGGCAGGCACGAGCCAACCCCTGCTGAAGCTTCTCCCCTGCTGCCGAAACTGGGGCCAAGGTTAGCTCATCCCCAGCACTGGAGGTACCCCAGGCCCTTCACAGAATCAAAGTCCAGGCCTGAGAAAGGAGGAAGGTGCTCCTTCTCCCAGCCCGTGGAGGGCCTCACTCTTGCCTCGGATGATTGACAGTTGAAATATCAATTTCTTGAACAGTAAAATCCCACCCCTGGGCTTCCTAGTGAGCTCAGTGGTAAAAAAAAAAAAATTTTTTTTAAACCCACCTGAATACAAGAGATGTGGGTTCAATCCCTGGGTCAGGAAGATCCCCTGGAGGAAGAAATGGCAACCCACTCCAGTATTCTTACCCGGAGAATTCCATGGACAGAAGAGCGTGGCGGGCTATAGTTCATGGGGTTGCAAAGAGGCAAAAACAACTACGTGACTGAGCATGCATGCACGACCCCCTCAGACTTGTTAATTCACTATAATGACTCACAGAATTTAGAAAATTACTGTATTTGCAATTACAGTTTTACTACAAAGGATTCAAAGAAAGACCAGCCAAATGAAGAGACACACAAAACAAGGTACCGAGCGTGGAGCTTCCATTTCTTCTCCCCAGGGCAGTGGAATGTGTCACTTGCTGGCACATTAGTGTGCTCACCAACAGAAAGCTCACCCATCCAGTGAGTCTCAGCATCCAGAGTTTCCAGGAGGGTTTCATTACATAGGCAAGGTTGATTGAATAATTGGTCATGTGATTGAACTCTCTCTCCAGCCTTCTCCCAGCCCCAACCCCATCTCTTCCACAGAAGTCAGGAGATCAGTTTGATATCATGTGGCTCAAAGCTCTAATTCTCTGATCTCATGGTTGGTCTTTCCCATGGTCAACTACCAACGTAAAACTCTCTGGATGCCCATCATATGTGACCTCATTAGCATAAGCCCAGTTGAGGTCCCAGGGCCCACCATAAATAACAAAGACAAAAACTCCCTCCAAGGAACCTGGGACAAAGACCAGACATTCTTTATTATACGACAGTCACGTGGGTCATCAACACCCATCTGGCCAAAAAGGGAAGGGAGAGAGTAGACGATTTCCCAAGGAGGACAATTTCCCAAGGAGTGTGCATGAGCTGAGCCTGGGAGTGATATGCATACCTAATCACAACAGGATCTGGAGTTTGGGGCCTAGCTGTATTCCTAGGAAGAAGAGAAAATAGATTTGTTAAACAGTAAGGTGGCTTAAACGGTAAAGAATGCCTGCGAGGAGGGAGACCCAGATTCAGTCCCTGGATTGGGAAGATCCCGTGGAAATGGGAAAGGCCACCCACTCTAGTATTCTTGCCTAGAGAATTCCATGGACAGAAGAGCCTGACAGGCTACAGTCCATGGGTCACAAAGAGTTGGACATGACTGAGCAACTCATACTTAACAATGCCACACAGATACTTTATTAGCCTGGGGTAATAATATTTGTCTTACAGGAATAGACTGAAGATGAGATTATAAAGTTTCTCAGCATATTACTTGGCACGTATTGGGCCAATGACTAGCCTCTTAACTATTCTCCCTTCCTCCTTTCTCCCTGGTCTGTCTTCTCTCCAGTTCTTTTCTACCCTTTGTTTCTCTTTAATATTTCTGCAAGCTCTACTTTTCGCAAGTCATTACCTATTCCCACTCCATCTAAAGAACTTGGATAGTTTCTATTGTCTTCAGGGCAAAGTCCAAACAGAACCTGGCATTAAGGCTCCCACCCCAACTTTCTGACTCGCCCACAACTACCCCTCATCTTAAAACAACTCCTGCTCTCAGAACATACCATGCAGCTCTGCTTCAGTTAGATTCTTTATTTGATCTCTGCTGCTGCTGCTGCTGCTAAGTCGCTTCAGTCATGTCCGACTCTGTGCAACCCCACAGACGGCAGCCCACCAGGCTCCCCCGTCCCTGGGATTCTCCAGGCAAGAACACTGGAGTGGGTTGCCATTTCCTTCTCAATATTTGATCTCTGGCCCCACCTAAATCGTACTAATATTTCAAGAAATAACTCATTTCCCATTTTCTCCATGAACCTCTTCTGACTACACAGGTGTTACTCCCTCAGACTGAACATATCATCTCTTCTTACTGGACATTTGTGATACTTCTTCATATTATTTCATTAAGTTCCATCTGTGTAAGTATTTCTCCCTTTAGTCTAATTTTCTAAGAGCAAGAGCCATGTCCAGTACCCCTTGCATCTCTCTAGGTTACCGAGGGTAAGAAGATATTTCAACAAATAGTTGTTGATTGAGGCATAAACTTCAGGAGAATAATGCACTAGGAAGAGTTCAGATCTGAGCTTAAAATCCAGTGACAACATTTTCAAGCTGCATAATCAGAGACAAGGTCATCCTTGAAGAATTCTATAAGTCAAGGCTAATTATCCCTTCCAGACAGGGTGGTTATGAGTGGTAATGGGATAAATGTATGTAAGGCACTTTCTGAGTCCCTAGAACAGTGTGCCTCCACAAATGTTAATTCCCTTGCCCAGCCACCCTACCTGAAACTGATGACATGAAATGACCTGGGAGGAGACAGGCAAAGCTGACAAATATATCTTACATTCCAAAGCTCAAAGATCCTGGCCCAGGGGTTAGGGGTGTGTGTGGGGGGAGGGGGGAATAGGGGTGACCACCTCTTTTGATAATATGTGAAAGACAAGATGCTCTTTTTTAATTTTTTAACAAGATGCTCTTTGACTCTAAGGGGGCCTGAAATGAGGTTTAAGGGATGGTAAGATGCTAGCTCTGATCCTGGGAGGGATTGGGGGCAGGAGGAGAAGGGGACAACAGAGGATGAGATGGCTGGATGGCATCACTGACTGGATGGACGTGAGTCTGGGTGAACTCCGAGAGTTGGTGATGGACAGGGAGGCCTGGCGTGCTGTGACTCATGGGGTCGCAAAGAGTCAGACGCGACTGAACTGAACTAANAGGAGGAGAAGGGGACAACAGAGGATGAGATGGCTGGATGGCATCACTGACTGGATGGACGTGAGTCTGGGTGAACTCCGAGAGTTGGTGATGGACAGGGAGGCCTGGCGTGCTGTGACTCATGGGGTCGCAAAGAGTCAGACGCGACTGAACTGAACTAAACTGAAGATGCTAGCAAATTCGAACTCACAGTTATTTCAAGAAAAATTTGCATCCCAAAAATCTGATCTCACCAGGGAGCTGGAGACCATTTTATCAGTTTGGCAGGAAGGTGAATATTCCGCCCTGAAGAGCCATGGACCCAGACAGCCCTGGTTTAATGACCCAGCAGTAAGGGGACTGGCCTGTCCCAAACGAACAAGAGAAGATGGGGGATCACTCAGTCAGGCCTGGACCAATAGGCACACATCCCACTTCCACACTGACAAATGCTTAAACTGGCCATTAAGAGAGCCACCCTGTGGGACATCCAGTTGAATCCATGGTTGTTTATGACATGATAAATGGGAGTGACTCTGGATAAAAATAAAGCCCTACACTATGGGGAGGAGTAGATGCGTGTCTGTGTGTCCTTCAAATTATCACCAGTAGTTGATCAAGAACTCACTGCATGTTCTTTGCAGAGCAGCCTCATTGTTGTTAGCTGCTAAGTTGTGTCCCACTCTTTGCAACCCCGTGGACTCCTACACAACAGGCTTCCCTGTCCTTCACTATCTCCCAGAGTTTGCTCGAACTCAAGTCCATTGAGTCGGTGATGCCATCTAACCATCTCATCCTCTGCTGCCCTCCTCTTTTGCTTTCAATCTTTCCCAGCATCAGGGTCTTTTCCAATGAGTTGGCTCTTTGCATCAGGTGGTCAAAGTATTGGAGCTTCAGCTTCAGCACCAGCCCTTCCAAAGGATACTCAGGGTTGCTTTCCTTTCAGATGGACAAATCAGAGGGAAAAAGCAGAACCTCTGCTTCTCACACAGTGTAGTGGAGTCTCCTGCCCACCCGCTTTCTCAGAGAGACCTGAGTTAGCCTCCCAACTCTACCACTCACCTGCCCCAGGACTTTCAGAAGTGATTCACCTTGACGTCCCCAGATGTACTGCCCTCGCAGGAGCCCTGAGCATCAGCTGAAGAAGCAGATGTCCCTACAGAGTCAGCACCGCCCCTGCCGTTCTGCTCACGAATCCTATCAGTACATTATCAGACATCAGGCGATGGAAGAGCAGAGCGCAATTTTGGCCAGCTGATGCAAAGAACTGACTCATTGGAAAAGACCCTAATGCTGGGAAAGATTGAAGGCGGGAGGAGAAGAGGACGACAGAGGATGAGATGGTTGGATGGCATCACCGACTCGATGAACATGAGTTTGAGTAAACTCCAGGAGCTGGTGATGGACAGGGAGGCCTGGCATGCTGCAGTCCATGGGGTTGCAAAGAGTCAAACATGACTGAGTGACTGAACTGAACTGAGTAAATTGTAACTGTTTATTAAGCCTGAGCAGACACAAGCAAAAAACGAAAAGCAATTTTCATGGCATTGGTCCCTCTGCATCCGAGGCTCCTCAGCGGGATTGAAGGGTTCCTCTGACATCACATGGGGCTGTCTGGTCACCTGATTTGCAGACTTTCCCAGGTTCCAACTGATGTGCCTTCCTTTGGAGAAGTTCTGGCCCTCTTGCAACCACCCTGCCCAGTCCATCTATATTTTACAGATGAGAGCAGAACACCAAGGCTTCAGTGAAACGACATTTCCAAATGACATTGGGGGGAACTGCCATGCCCCCCAATTCAAAGACCTATTTGTTGGCAGAGCTGGAATGCAGAACTATTGGGTCCGAAGCCACCATCTCAGGCCTGTACCCTTCTCCCTTCCTAAAGCCCTGACCCTCCTGGGACTTTGCAGTAGTGGCTACAGGGTTTGGAGACAACTGGCAAAAGGACAGTGAACTTGCTTGGGAGCCCGTGAGTCCACATCCATTTACAGTTGGGATGGAGAGTCCTCATGGTGACTACCAGGCAGAGGGACCAGTGGGCAGTCTGGGCCCATCACCATGACAACAGGCAACAGCACTTTCTCCTTTCCAGACCCGTCTGTCCATCGCCACCTGTGATCTTCACTCCACTTACTTTCTAACGTGGACAAGAAAAGTGAACCCTCTTCTAACTGGTAGGAAATCTGAGCTCAAGAAAGTGGCATCACTGCCTAAGCACAGGGCCAAGCCCCTCACAGATCAGAAAGAGCCCACCTGACAATCAGAAGGGTCTTCTCATGAAAACTGCACGTTTATGTCACAGTCATGACAGAGAGACATCAGTGCCAGATCCCAGGCCTGTATCTGAGCCCAGCTGCTTCTCATTCTCTTCTGAGGCCAGGCCTGCTGCGAGGTTTCATTTAATTGTGTATTTTTATCATTTGATATCTGTAGCCAGATGCCTGTAGGCAATAAATGCCCTTTTCCGTCAGTTCAAGCAAGAAAATGTACCTGCCATGGTACCATTTGCTTCACTGGGCTGCTGACTTATTTTAAGAACTAAATCTTTGCTGCTACTCTATTTTTCACACTGGGGTGTATGTACTCCAAGACTGACATTAATAACTTACACGGAGGGCAATTTTCTTTCGAGTGAGAACGTAGCGCCACCTAGTGTCCGCTCGCTCAACCGCAGCCAAAATAAATAGCGGTAACCTTGACAAATGAGAAAGTTTTGCGCTCTCAACCAGAATTTCTACACACATTCTTCTCTTCTCACATAACAGAGCTTTCCTGGCAGGATTATATTTGTCTTATTTTTAAGATAAATAAGTTAAGACACAAGGCTCCAGCAAGAAAGCTGAGTAAGTTTTCCACTTGCCAACTCAGGGTCATACTTTCCAACTTGGGTGGCTGTCATTTATAAACGATGAGCTCATGAGAGAAGAGAGCTAATGCAACCCCCAGGTGCCCAAAGCACGACCGTGGAGAATGGCAGCCCTCCCGCGGGACCTGATGCAATCGTCTTGACTTTATTTAGCCTTTCATACCAGCGTCTCTAAGCTCTGGGTGCGGGATTATCCTCACAGCACCCCCTAAGGAGTAGAAATCTCAGTGATGTTATTACCTGCAGGTTACCGCAGGAACTCATATGTAAGGAGGTGCTAAGCGCTTCCTCTGCGGTGCTACCCAGAGATGGGGCTGTTCACAGGCCCCTAAAACTCACTGCCCCTCTACTTCCTTGCCAGTGCAAGAACTGATATCTGTCATCTTATTATCACTCTGGCCTCCACGCTCCCAATTTTTTCCAGTATCTACACAGAATTTCTTGACCTTGGCACCACTGAGATGGATAACTCTTTGTCGGGGGTGGGGGACAGTGGTCTGCTCTGTCCACTGTGGATGTTTAGCCGCATCACTGTTTTTCTACCCACTAGATGCCAGTAGCATCCCTCTCCGCATTTATGACAATCAAAATATCTCTAGGCATTGCCAAACGTTCCCTCGGGGTGTAAAATTACCTCTAGTTGAGAACCACTCTTCTAGAAGGCAAGTACACAGAAATATAAATACAATAATACTAACAACAGTTGCTGGTGCTGCTCCCATTTGAAAGGTACAAATTGCATGTGAAGAGCTTGATGATACTATCTTATTTAATATTTGCAACCAAGAACCAGTCTGTGTTGACTCTCTAAGGAAATACTTATATTGCACATAAAGAGACTAGAGCTCAGAGATGTTAAGTAACATGGCCAAGGTCACACAGCCAGCAGCAGCAGAGTTATCATTTAAAATCGGGCTTTTGTGACTCCAAACCCTGAGCTCATCACCACCTCCAGATTCTGGGACCACAGATCACAAATGTTTCTGAATAGCCCTGGTTGTCCACAGACCTAGAGTATGCTTAGCACTATTCAAATAATATATCCAGATCTAGGTTTAAAGACATAAAGACTGTGGCTCTTCTCTGTAAGTTCAATCCAAAGTGTTACAGCCAAGGTCTTGCTCTAAGGGAGAGCCCTGGGCCTGAGTGCAGACACAGTGGCCAATAATTCACTGTATGACCTTTATTTGGGGTCAGTTATTTAAGCTCCGAAAGTCTTTATTTAGTTACCTCCAAGATAAAAAGGATGAGTTAGAGATTTTCAACCTTGGCTGCACACTAAAATCATATGGGGATCATGATGGAGAGCAAAAAAGTCATATGGGGAGCCTAGGAGTCACCCCAAAACAGTTAAACCAGAATTGCTGGGACCTGGACCATAACATTTCTGAGCTCCCCGGGAACTCAATGTGCAGCCAGAACTGAGACAAATAAGACTAAGCCCCTCAAGTTTTGTGTTTCTACTTTAGGACCCAATTCCCCTTAGAGAGGAGGTCCTCTTTTCCCCTTTCCATGATACACAAAGCTGGTTTAGGGGTGCCTGGTTTCTCTGTCTCCAAAGACTGTCCCAAAAGCCTTGAACAATTTCCTGGGACCCCCTCAGTGTCTCAACTGCCCTCCAGTCCCTGAACGAATCATTTCCAGCCTCCCACTGTACCAACCAAAAGTCTGGAGACCCCACCCCACTGTCTATGGCAGCTGGGGGTGGCAGCTCCTTCCACAAAAGGCTGCAAAGAGCAGGGAGCATGACAGAAGGCAGCTGCATCCACTGAAAGACTATCCCCCTCCTGGCCTCGTTGAGCGCTTGCCCTGTCTGACTTTAATAAGGTTAATTCTAATCTGTGGTCTTTCAAGAGGTGAGAGAAGCTCCCCTTTCTGAACATGACTCACTGCCTCCCATTTCAGCCCAAAGGCAAGTGATAACATCTCACTCAGCAGGTGCCTGAGAGGAGTTCTGGCTACAGAAATGTGACTTCTTCCTTTCCTCTGCCTCCTGCCACCTCCATTTCTGTAAGCGACCCCACTACATTGGGAGGGCTTCACACAGTACTTTTAAGTACAAAAGAAGTAGTAAAAGTAATTTACATCAATGAAGCAGTTCTGAAATGCCAGGCTCTGGGTAAAGTATTTACACGCACTGTTTCATTTATTCTTCTCAAGCACCCTCCAGAGAAGTTACTGTTGTTATTAACGTCATCATCATTATCCCCATTTTACAAATCCCTGTATTCACTGTTCTTGTTCCTCGGCCTTAGTCCCCACGATGCCACCAACTACCTGAATGAAGGCGGGTTCCCACTGGCCCATGCAAGTGCAGGGCCCATGTCCAGTTTGGTTCACCACTGGTTCCCAGACTGGCAGAAAAAGAGCCAGAATTCAAACTCAGGCAGGCTGGCCCTTGTGTGCCTGTGAAGTCTATAAAGAAGGCTGAGAGGGACTTCCCTGTGGTCTAGTGGCTAAGACTTTGCTTCCCATGCAGGGGGCCCGGGGTTCAATCCCTGATTGGGGAACTAGATCCCACATGCTGCAACTAAAGACCCCACATGGTGCAACTAAAAAAAAAAAAGCTGAGCAGGCTCTCGGGATGTGAGCCATGAAGCACACAGAAGAGCATTTAGCAAAAGATATGGTCGGTGTGGTCAAGTGCTACTGGGACACCAAGGCTTTATCCATGAAGAGGCCAGGGAGGGTCATTTCATGGGAGCTGTGGGACGGAAGGGAGTTGGTGAGTTGAATGAATGGGAAATGAAAACCAGAGAGAACTGCTACCTAGCCCAAGCTCATGCCGCTCGCTGCACAACAGGCCAACAAATGGAGAGACGAGCTGCTGGGGCAAGGAATGGAGACTGTATTCAGAAAGCCAGCAGCCCAAGAAGACCGTGGACTGGTGTCCCAAAGAACCACCACCCTTCCCCAGTTAGAGGCCAGACGCCTTTTATCCTAAAAGGGGAGAAGGGAAAGTCCTAATTCTGGCCAGCCTCCCAAGGAGGTGTGTTCATTTCTTCCTCCCTGCAGCCATTCACATGTGGGCCTGGTCAGTAGGTCTCCTGTGAGTTAAATATATTTTAGCTTAATGCTCATGACCTGGGAGGCACGGTGACCAGAAATGGGCCATCATAATGTAAGCTCTATCCAACACTCCCCTTAGTGATTAACTTGTACTAAAACATAAAGGTTCTTCTCTGTTACAGGAAGAGTGAAGACAACTCCCTGGAGTAGAGGGAGACTTTTGTTTTGCTTTGTTTTATCATGCTTTCCGTGAGAGAGACTCGAGCATGTTAAAAGCTGATGGGAGGTGTCCGGCGGAGACGGAGAGGCTGAAATGTTTGAGGGATAGAGGGCAGTGTGGAACTGCAGGTCCCCGGCTGTCCCTGCCGGTCAGAGGGAAGGCCAGAAAGCCAATCAGACCTTGCAGATCCAGGTGGGTGGTACCTGAAGGGGACTGAGGCTGGCATCTTTACACCAAAATTACCTGCATGACCACCCTGGGAAGTGTGGATGCTCAGTCTCTCTGCACAAGTGAAGAAACATCCTCAAAAATTAGATAACTTCAGGATCTTCCCTGGTAAGTCTAGTAGTTAAGACTGTGCTTCCAACGTAGAGGGTGTGGGTTCAATCCCTGGCACCAGAATCCCACATGCTGCACAGTGTGGCCAAAAAATATTAATAAAATATTTTTTTTTAAGTTTGGTTAAAACAAAGAAAAGAAAGGTTTGGTTTAAGAAAAAAAATTTAGGTGACTTTGATGCAGCCAACGTGCAGCCAACAGGTCCCTCTGGCACTGAAACCTGAGCTAGTCTGTGGTTGCAACTTGACACCCTCAGCAAAAGGTGACCAGACCAAGTGCCACCAGATTCGAGCCAAGTCAACCAGATCCCCCAAGTCCCTGGTCTTCCCACTGCCCTGCCTTCCCCCTGCCTTTTGATCTGCAAGTGGTCAGCCCTCCCCTACCTGGTGTGAGTGAGTCTTTGTGGCTCAGCAGCCCAGGAACAGACACCATGGTCAGGGGAGCCCACCAAATGAGACCTTGTCCAAGTTAGGAAATCAGTGCAGCAAGTTGCCTCATCACCATGGTGGGACTGCGTGTGTGATGCTAAGCCGCTTCAGTCGTGTCCAACTTTGCAACGCTATGGACCACACCCCGCCAGGCTCCTCTGTCCGTGGGATTCTCCTGGCATGAATACGGGAGTGGGTTGCCATCCCCTTCTCCAGGGGATCTTCCCCACCCAGGGATGGAACCTGTGTCTCTTACGTCTCCTGCATTGGCAGCTGGATTCTTTACCACTAGTGCCACCTGGGGGCTAGAGGAGCATTTTCCCCATCCTCCTTGGTCTTTGCCCTTTCAGGCTCCTCCCTCCCAGAACAACTTAACACCAGCAGCTAACTGATGTTTAGGCTAACTGGCTGTGCACCCTGACCCGCTGACAACCTCGCACTGTTTGTTCACGCCTATCTCCAGACTCAGAACTGGAGCCGAATCAGAGCTCATCCATCAATCACATCCAAAAGTCCAGCAAGCCAATTAAAATCCTATCTGAGAGAGGTCTGTTTGGTGTGAGATGGGACCAAAATCAAGGAGGTGAACTTGTTACAATGATTTTAATAAGCAGGGGCATTTCATTAGACCCTCACAGAACAGGGAGGTATTCAGGCTTGAGCTGCCCCTAGGAGGTCAGACTCTGCCCACCCACAAGTGGGACATGTCTGGCCTGTTAAAATCAAACACAAACAGAGACCAGACTCAAAAATCCCCTGAGCAGACAAGTTCAGTTTAGTTATACAAGCAAAGCTTAATTTAGCTTCTTTTGCAAGACATGCAAGGTTAACTTGACCTGGATCACTTCTTCCTTTGGCTGCTGAAAATCATATGCAAAGCTTCAATTGTTCCCCCAAATTGATATGAGATAACCAAAAAACTGATTCCTTCTAATATTATAAATAATTCTGAATTGGTAACTGAGAAGAACGGGAAGAGTCAACAGAAGCACCTCCACACTGTATAAGCTGCTTCATAACAATATTCCTCGGAGCCTCACTTCATGTTTCAGTTTGACTGCTCCCCATTTACAAACTGTCCTTTTTGGTGCGTGCACAATACTTTCCTATTTACTGCCTCACGTTGGTTCTGTTGTTGTGTAGCCGCTAAGTCATGTCAGACTCATTTGTGACCCCATGGACTGTGGTCCACCAGGCTCCTCTGTCCATGGAATTTCCCAGGCAGGAATACTGGCGTGGGTTGCTGTTTCCTTCTCCAAGAGATCTTCCTAACCCAAGGATCAATCCCTCAGCTCCTGTACTGGCAGGTGGGTTCTTTACCAGGGAGCCATCAGGAAAGCCCTCGTTGGTGTTACTCCTGGCTCTTTCCTGAACTCTTCCTGAACTCTGGACAGCTGTAAGGGGTGTGGGCCCAGGATGGTGAGAAGGACTGTGTGCCCTGGGTCATTGTGGAGGATGTTACTGATCCTCCCAGCAGGGATCTGGGCAAATAGAGGACAGGGTCAGCTAGGACTCAGGGCCCCTGACCCCAGCTCCCAGGTTCTGCCCCCCTGAGCGCCTCCCGTGTCCTGTGTCCTGTCCTTCTACCAACTTGGCGAAGAGGGCAGGCCAGAATTCAGACACCTGAGCCAGGCAGCCAGCTTCACTGGACACCAAGAACGTGGCAATGTGCTCGGGGACCTATCCCTCCTCTCTAGCACTACATGGAAACCTGGAGGGCAGGGATTTCCTCTCTTCATTTCGAATGTCCTGCAACTAGACACCTGTATGCTCCGTGCTTCCTGGGACACAAGGCCACGGTGCATAAGCGCTGTCACTTCCGCTTGTGAATCTGTATGGGGTTTATAAAGCAACAGGGTCCTCGGCTTCCTGCCCCTCCCCTTCTTTGGCCTTGCTCCTCTCTCCCTCCATGCCCAGACCCCAGCTGAGGGGTCCTATTCTTACCTCCCACCCTCAACCCAGTAGTGAGGGGCCAGATCCCAGGGAAGACCCCTCAACTTCCTCCTTCCCTCCACACTCTGATCCTGGGGGTCCCCACTCAAGAGACTATCTTTCATCTTGGACCTGCTGTTGTCAGCCCCTGAAGCTTCCTCATCTTCAAAATGAAGTGCAGGCTAATTGAACTTGAAAGTCCACCCTGACCCTTGAACTGCACATGCTCTGACCTTGAGTCTGACTGTGGATACTCTGGAATAAGGCCTGCTCCCGGGACAGCGTGTGCGGGACAATGATGCTGAGGACGGTGCAGAAGAGCCAATGGATGCCGGGGCAGGTGCTGAACCACCGGGCTCGGTCCTTCCCTCCCCCTACCGCGATGCAAGGGACTCAGCCCCGCGCAGCTGGAGAGAAAGGAGAGCTTGCGGATGGGCAATCGAGGCAAGCCTGCCGTTCAGAGTGCTGCCTTACAGCAGAAAGAGCAGAGAGCACAGCCAAGGGACTTCGCTTCCATCTCCTCCTCTCTCTCCACTCAGACTGGGCCCCCACTTCCCAGTGCCTCAAGCTGGAATCTCTCCCTGAGATATTCTCCTCTGGGAATGTCCAACCCATGAAGCACAACGTTTGTCACATTTGTAGCTGGCACTTCACAATCTCTGCCCAGGGTCAAGTTCTCTATTGTGTTGAATTCCCCAAAGTGCTCCAGGATAGAGCCAAAATGATCAACTCCATTTTACAGGTGGTGAAAGGGCTTGATAAACGGGGGTCAGGAGAAAGACGAAGGGACATAAAATTAAATATAAAACATCCATACACTTGTTTCTCTAATACCAGACTGAAAGTGAAAGTCATGATCCCACAAACTGGGGCTTGCCAATCTCCTCTGTCCATGGAATTCTCCAGGCCAGAATACTGGAGTGGGCAGCTGTTCCCTTCTCCAGAAGATCTTCCCAACCCAGGAATTGAACCCAGGTCTCCTGCATTGCAGGCAGATTCTTTACCAACTGAGCCACCAGGGGCTTGATAAAGAAAGGTCAGAAGGAAGAAGTGATGTAAAAATTAAATATAAAACCTCCTTACGCTTGTTTCTCTAACACTAGACTACTTATGAGCAAATTAAACTCTTTATAGGATGCCCACCCTCCTGATCCTTCTTTTTTTTCTTTAATTATTATTTTTTTAATACTGATCCTTCTTTTCATCTCATCCTTCATCTTTATGTCCTTTATTCTACAGCTCAAAAGTTAGAGTTGAGAAGAGAGGGGCCTTGTTTCTATCACATCCCATTGTGCCCGCCAACACATTCTATTCTCCAGGGCTGTGAGGAGGGTTGGTGCAGGTGAAAATTGCTGGTGAAGCTCCATTTGCCAGAGACAGCACAGGATCAAGGGAAAGGAGGTGGAACAGGAGGGAAGGAGGCAGGGCACAACCTTGAAAAGAATGATACAGCCACAGGACACAGCAAAAACTGTTTAGAACCAAGGTGCAAGATTGTGGAAGATTCAACTTCCGGTGGACCTTGAGCCTCATTATACACTCACTAGTGCCATGACCGCTCTGAGGCCAACCATGAAACATCAAGAGATGGGAATATTAGGCCACCTTACCTGTCACATGAGAAATCTATTTGCAGGTCAAGAAGCAACAGTTAGAACCAGACATGGAACAAGGGACTGGTTCAAAATTGGCAAAGAAGTAAGTCAAGGCTGTATATTGACACCCTGCTTATTTAACTTATACACAGAGTTCATCATGTGAAATGCTGGGCTGGATGAATCACAGGAAAATAAAGGATGTTACAAAATTCCAACTTGAATGGAGAGGCCTTGGAGGTAAGGGAGGATGATGAGAAGACGTCTCCCAAAGCGGCTTCCTGATTTCTGCCGGCTCACAGAATGAACGTCATCATAGATGTCATTCACTCGGCATTTACTGAGCACCTACTGTGTGCTAGACACTAGTCTGGGTGCTAGGAACACAGCAGGGAGTATTCCTAGCTGAGTATTCCAGGCCAAAAATCCTTGGCCTCCAAGAACCAACATCCTAACCTGGAGAAATAATAAACAGAATAGTAAGCACATTATCTAGTAGGAAAGGTTAGGTGAGTAGCATGGGGCAAAAGGGCAGGATGAGGAGGACGGCGCAGCTTTAAGTAAGGGGTGGGAGGGTCTTGCTGCGAAAGGTAAGGTGAGCAGACGCCTGAAGGAGGCACAAGGGAGAGAAGCCCGCAGACCACTGGGAGCGCGTGACCCTCATCCTCTCCTTCACTGCAAGCTCCTGCTGCCGGCATAATTTCACGCCTTCAGTAAATAGTTCATTAAGCAAAAGGAAATAAGGCATCGTTTCATTATCCAAATCATTTTTTAAAAGAGCAGGGACAAGCTTTACTTACTCTAATGTCTAATAGTATGTAAGTACATAATAAATATGTGTTGAATCAATTCATCCATAATCAATAACTTAATTAATAAGAACCCTACAACTTCCCTGTAAGTGTGAAACATGATACAAATTGTTTATAAAACAACAGATTGGAGACTCTTTCAAGATGTAAAAGTATCACTAGTAATATCAGAACACTATTAGATTTTTCCTTTTTCCCTTCCAGCACTTACCTGTATCTATAACTTATCATAGGTATGATTTAGTGATTCGTAATCATAAACACACGATTTTGAGAACGGGTTTTTTCTACTTATGATATTGTTTTCGTAATTGCCATTGAGAGAGGATGCACAGGCTATTTTCCGACTGCCAGAAAGCAGTATTGTTTCCAATGTCCCTGAATTAGAACGCGCCAGGTAGCAAGGAGGCTCCATAGCTCAGTGGTTAGAGCACTGGTCTTGTAAACCAGGGGTCGCGAGTTCGATCCTCGCTGGGGCCTCTCGAGCTCCTCTGCTTTTTTAAATCGTCCCCTTGTAAATATGACCCAAAATACAAAATGATTTCTGAAAACGTTACTCCTTGCAGGATTAAAAGTAACTGCTCCTGACATGCTTTACTGTGCTTTAGAACTGACCCGGAAGAGAAAATACCGGAATGCAACAAAGAGCAGGAAAAGGAAAAGCGGTCCTCGGCGACGCGGCGCTACCAGGACCTGGGGCCCAAGCTCCCGAAAAGGAGGCGCAAGGCTCCAGGGGTTCGTTCTCACGCCCTGCAAAATCAGACTGGCACTGAGCCACAAAAGGGCACGGGGAGCGGCTAGCGTCCGGCACTCTGCCGCGGGCGGGGCACCCGCAGAGGCGGAGTTGCTCCTGCAGTTGCGCCACGCAGCCGGCGGGGGGCGCTGTGGCTAAGCGCCCACTCGCCCGTCCGCGGCCGGCTTGCGCGTTCTGAGCCTATTCCCGGGACTCAGAGTGTGGCCAGCGTGGCCTGGAGCGAAGCCGGCGCTGTGATGACACGTGGCAGCCCGGGCTTCGGAGCCCAGCCTGGTTCCAAGGCCCTACCCCTTGGAGAGGAAGGGGGAGCGACTCCCAAAAATAAACAGTCCCGGTCTGCTTGGGAAGCCAAGTTTTGCAGCCGGTCCTGTGTCTCCGTTTTTTTTTCCCCTGAATTGCAGAATGCCGCGTGACTTTTAAAGTCACGAGAGCCTTTTCTGAATATATGATTCTCTCCACCCACCATTTCTTGATACAGGATTGTTTGTAAGGAAGCCACTAGCCACGTGTGGCCCTTGACTGAGTGCCTGAAATGTGGATATTCCGGACTGAGATGTGCTGAAAGAATAAATTACACATTGGATTTAGAAATTTTAGTACAGAAAAAGAGAACTATCCAGTTAGTAATTTTTCATTGATTACGTATTGGTATAAAGCTGTCATATATTGTTTTTCAGTCGCTCTGTTGTGTCTGACTCTGCGACCCCGTGGACTGAAGTAGGCGCCGGTGAGACTTCCCTGTCCTTCACCATCTCCAGGAGCTTGCTCAAATTCACGTCTATGTAATATATTGGGTTAACTAAAATACATAGTTGCATTACTTTTACCTATTTTTAATGAAAAGTGCGAAAAAAATGAGAAACAAAAATTTTAGTTACAAGTGTGGCTTCCATTGGCAGCTCTCATTTCTGTTGGATGGTGCAGAATCCTGTGACCTTGAGTTCAAGTTAATTCTTAACCTGTGCTCATGCCAGGTAAACCTTTCATCTCCGGGTCTCCCAGAGCCAGTACTGTGCCTCGCAAGCAGTAACCATGGCATTAGTTGAGCTGAAATTACATACCTCCCTAACATAATCTTAAACTCCATAAAAAACAAGAGAATGTATTTCTTAAACTGGGTTCATTTTGAGAATGATGTAACTGTAAGAATTTCTATCTTGGTTTCCAAAATGTTAGCTCTAGAAAAACACACTCATCTTTTATTGGTTATTTAGACTTCCCTGGTGGCTTAGACGGTAAAGAATCTGCCTGCAATGCAGGAGACCGAGATTTAATACCTGGGTTTGTAAGAGCCCCTGGAGACAAGAATGGCAACCCACACCAGTGTTCTTGCCTGGGAAATCCCATGGACAGAGGAGTCTGATGGGCTACAGTCCATGGGGTCGAAAAGAGTCAGACACGGCTGAGTGACTGACACTTACTTACCCTTTTGTGAAAGTTCATAGGCCTTGCAAGTCATCTTCCAGAAAACAAAGCCAACTGGCCAGAGAGGAATACCCTACCTCTCCCCCAGGTTCCCAAGCATTTCAGGACACCTATTCAGCTCCCGTCTCCAGACCCACTATCCTCCTGTAGAAAAGTTGTGTTCAGAAGGCCTTGAATTTGATGGATGTGGTCCTGTACTTAGACACATGAACTCTGAACACCTTTCCCTTGGGATTGAAACATTTTCGGACCATAACCTTTTCTTAAGTACAGTTGATTTCAAATGTTGCTTTATTTTCAGGTGCACAGAAACCTGTTTTTTTGTCTGTTTCTTATTTTTTTATGTAGTTTGTCAATCTCATACTCCTAATTCATCCCTCCCTCTTTCATTTCTTCTAATGATTTTTGTGTGGAGTCTTTAAGTTTCTGTGTATAGAAGATCATGTCATCTGCAAATAATGACAATTTTACCTCATCCCTTCCAATGTGGATACCTTTCATTTCTTTTTCTAGCCTGACTGCTGTGGCTAAAACTTCTAATACTGTCTTGAGTAGAAGTGATTAGAGTGGGCATCCTTGTCTTGTTCCTGAATTTAGCAGGAAGGCTTTCAGGTTTTCACATTATGATGTTGGTTGTGGGTTTGTCATAAATGGCTTTTGTTGAGATATGTTCTCTCTATAACCACTTTGGTGAGAGATTTTTATCATGAATGGATGTTGAATTTCATCAAATGCTTTTTCTGCACCTATTGAGATAATCAGGACTTTCCAGGTTGCTCAGTGGTAAAGAATCTGCCTGTCAATGCAAGGGACAGAGGTTCAATCCCTGGGTCAGGAAGATCCCCTGGAGTAGGAAATGGCAACCCACTCCAGCATTCTTGCCTGGGAAAACCCATGGACAGAGGAGCCTGGAGGGTTACAGTCCCTGGGGTCACAAGAGTCAGACTCCACTGAGTGACTGAGCATGCATTGAGATAATCACACGGGTTTTGTCTTTTCTTTTATTAATGTGATGTATCACAGTTACTGCTCTGCATACGTTAAACCATCCTTACAACTCTGAAGGGACTCCAACTTGATCCTATTGTACAATCTTTCTCCTGTATTGTTGGATTTAGTTTGCTAAAATTCTGTTGAGCATTTTTACATTCATATGCATTAAATAGGGCCAGACCCACACGTCTTTGAAGAAAGATTGTACAGGGGAAACAAGTGAGACAGAGTGAGCACATATATTTGTTCCAAAGGTTAGATCCAGTCTCCCTGAACTGAAGCAAGATTTTCAGCCATCTTTTAAGAAAATGAGGCAGAGTGTAAGCCCTCCCAGCGTTTCGTTGGTGTCTTCATCTGAGAAGCTAAAAGTGTAAAATGTCAGGGTTGGTCGGACCTGAAATTCATTGTTATCCTAGAGAGTGTGCACAAACATCCTCTAAAGTGTGAACAAAGAACGTCACCTGCCATTTCAGCAAACAAGCGATGCTGTGGCCATCCAGCCATCAGCCACTGCCGCCACCCCTGATGGTGCACCTTCAGGGGAATTCAGGTTGGAGAAAAACAAGATACTGGCTCTAGATAATTAAGATGCATACCTAAGGAGTAATTTCAATAAACCCAGACTCTTTTGCATCTTCCCATACATAGAAAAGCATTGAGATCTTTAACATGAGATGTCCGTTTTTGTGTGTAATTAGCATTAATCATCTGATGTTCAACCACATGTTGTTCATCTGTTTTCAACAGAAACTCCTATAAACCCTGGCTCCTCCCTTACCTCTTGGGAACAGTCACTCGGAGCTATCTGAGAGGCTGCTATCCTGAGCTATAATCCTCAGTAAGTCTGCCAAATAAAATATAGCTCTCAAATTTCATCCGTGCAATTTTTTTCAGTCACCAAGAGTGTTCATAAGAGCTAAAAAGGTAACCGAAAGTAAAGCAGATCAAAACCATGAGATGGGGTAAAGGAAGGTAGATACATGCGTGCGTGCACGCTCACTCACTCAGTTGTGTCCAACTCTTTTTGACCCCATGGACTGTAGCTCACCAGACTCCTCTGTCCATGGGATTTCCCATGCAAGAATACCAGAGTGAATTATTTCCTCCTTCAGAGGATCTTCCCAGTCCAGGAATATAACTCATGTCTTCTGCGACTCCTGCATTGGCGGGCAGACTCTTTACCACTGAGTCAACTGGGAAACCAAGATAGCTAAGACATGATCTAAAAATGGTCTTCAGAAAACGATGACCAGTGTTTTGCATCTTTAATAAAAAAGGAAAAAGAGAAAGAGACTCAAAGAGAGGTTTGGTGTATTTATATTAGGTTAGGTTACCCTATGAATGGAGATTGCTAAAAAAAAAAAATGGAATCTATTTCTTTGGAAGTCTAAAATAATCTGTCTGGAATATATTCAACCTCATCTAAAGCAGGAATCACATGACCTCTAAAAGTCCTTAACAACCTTGGCATTTTTGGTTTTGTTCTGCTTAAGTCAAATTGACTATACTCTTCTGGATGCTTTGCAGAACTTGGAGAACTTCTTGAAGACAGAGATCATTTCTTCTCTCAGCTCTTTCATTCCTCAAATACCTGGTTAAAAGCCACCTATCCTTGTTGGAGTCCCGAGAGGGAGGCAGGTTCACAGGAGGCAGACCAGGGCGTTGGTTCAAGTCCAGCTGAACAGCTGACTGTCCCCTCACTGCTATGGTCTAGGGCACGCCGCTTAACCTCACTAAGCCTCACTTTCCTCATCTTCAACATAAGTTATATGGTGACACACATGATGCAAAGTTCTGAGGTTTCAGAAATTGTATATAAACTTAGCACACAAAAGGTAGGCACAATGGAATCACCTTTATTATGCTATTTGCCAGAGCAAAACAGTAGTCGCTGGAGGTACAGAATAGGACCTGCCCTTATTCAAACCCTGAGCTTCAATGAGGACAAAGGAGATGACCACTTTAGACTGGGTTCTTCTTGGAAACTTGCCACTACAGGCCTCCTCTTAGAGCTGGGAGGAAGCATGGAAGAGACATGGTTCTTAAGGCAAACTGGTGAGGCATGTCAGCTTTCTTAACACCAGCAAACATCAAGGAACTCAAAGGATATATGTCCATTTGAGCCAGTGTTGACATATCACTGTTGCCCACAGGCACTTACAAAGCAAAATGGAAACACGCAGTGGGATTTGAAGCGGCTTACAGACTAGTGCACATGATTATCGAGGTGCCCCGACCAGGTGGGGATTGGTCTCCCCGCAGAAGCAGACAAGGAGCATCCGTTCAGCTGGCAAGACTCGGGGAGCAGACAACCCGGCCACCCTAACTCAGGCTGTCTCTGCTGACTCCCACCTCCACCCCCAGCTGCCCGCACGTCTAAGGTCACGTTCAGCAGCGGCAGCTTCCACGTGGTGAGGTGGTTCTGGTCCCCTGAGCGGCCACCTTGACCAAAGAGGCGGAGGGAGACTTCTGCCAGCTCGTCTCTGCTGTGCGGCCCGCCTGGCTGTGCCATCGGGGCCTTTGGGGATCCCTTTCCTCTTCCCCCGGGGGCCTGGGGACCACACCCTGGCTCTCTTCTTTGCACCAGGCCCTGGAGATGCCTTCCGGCTGCTTGTGGGAGAAGCTGGCTTCTTGAAGGAATCTTTCTGAGATGAGGCCCGGTTTGGACTGGAAGCTAAAGTTGCACTGGACAGTTTTCTAGCAGCTTTCTCAGACCGCTCCTTTAGCAAGTCCAAGACCATCTCTGGAAATGAGCATTAATTTAGGAGAAATATTAGTCCTGGAAAGCAGCTGTAAGGAAAGTGCCACCCAGGAATCCCATGCCCACTTGAGGGTTCTTGAATATAAATTCTTTTGAAATTAATATGTTTAATTCCCTGGCCTTGATCTAAATAGATGACTTTTGTAATGGGGTAACTCCAGTAATGCATCCCTGTAGAATAGTACCCTTAAGACAGCACCTCTTCCAAAAGTCTTTCCTGACTCCCCACCCTACCCCAAGGAAGAGGTCCTCACTCTCGGAGCCCTCTCAGACTCCTGGACATCTTTCTAGCCAGAATCTTAGTGTTCTTTTATTTCTTCACTTGCCTATACTACCTGCCCCCCTCTCCTTTGGTTCTAAACTCCTACAGGTCAAGTTACTGGTGTATCTATCCCCAGGGATTAGCACAGGACTGCTGTAAAGTACTAAATGAAAGAATGAATATGTGAATGATTGAATGAATGAATGAAGGGCAGCACATGCTGCCCCCTGCTGCACAACCAAGACATGCAGACTGAGCCACAGGCTCTAGTCCTCACCCAGAGGATAAGCCTTAGGCGAGAAAACAGGACCTGCCACCCCGGAATGGCACTGTTTGCACGGGGCACTGTAGCCAAGGCCTGAGTCTAGAGACAAGCATGGACTCACTGGCGAGTGGCCTGAACCGGACCGGCTTACTCTTGGTTTTCACCGGCACTGGTTTGTACTTGCATTTGCCTGGAGGTGCTCTCCTGAAAACAGATGGAAAAAGTGAGGACACAAGACTCTGAAGATGGAAACAGGAAATAGGTAGAGGGGTGTAAGAACGGAGGTCAGCCTCTCCCTCCCCACAGGGGTGGGACAGATGAAATAGAGAATCCTCAATGAGCTAGGGTGGAGAGGAGGAAGGACACGGACATCACAGGGACACTGCAGGCCCTTGGGGGACAGTGTGGGGAGGGGAGGTGGGGCAGGGGCGTGGCAACAGAGAGCAGGGTTCAAGTCCTAGGGGCCACAGGCAAGCCTTGCTGCGTTTCAACTTTCACAACTATAACGCAGGAAAAATAATAGCACCATTCTCACAGGAACATGAGAAGGATTAACTAAGAACTGTGTACTTGGCACACCAGAAGTGATGAATGGATAACTTGTTGTTATTGTTATTTTGGGAGGTTGATTAGGTTTGGGAGGGTTTTTTTGGCCTCACTGCGTGGTATATGTAACTTCCCTGATTAGGGGGTCAGGGGATTGAACTCATGCCCCTTGCAGTAGAAACACGGAGTCTTAACTACTGGACCACCAGGGAAGTCCTAAATTGTTTCTTAAATGAGATTTTGAAAAACACCCGGAGCAGGGGTCAGCACATAGAAACGCTCTGTGGGTAGTGACGGCAGTGATGGTGAGGAGGAGGAGGAGGAGAGTGACGCTCTGCCCCTGCCCTGACGGCAGTGACGGTTCCCTTCAAGGAAAATCTCTTCAGATACTCATGGCGCAGCCCCTTAAGTAATGCCAGCCCCTCTGTCTCCTAGCACTTTGATTCTTAAACTGCTGTCCCCCGAGCGCATCTTCTGAAATAAAAGGGGCTTTGCAGACTAGGAGTATTTCCAGCTAGTTGGTGGCAAAGCCAAGATTCATACCCAGCATTCAGCATTCATACCCAGCTGGGTTGGGTGCATTTAATGCAAAGATGGGCTGAAGAATTAAACAGAGCAGAATGAGGATCCATGGCTATAGCAATTTTGTGTTTTTCGTTTTTTAAAGTCGCAACAATTCAAGTCGTCATTATAACTGAACTGAATGGGTGGTGCTGAGAAGACTTTGACCCAGAAAGAAGGACGTGTTCCCATCCTCTGGCCCCTCTAACTAGCTCTACCTCGGGCAAGCAATTGAAGGTAGTGAGGCTCTGTTACCCTAATCTGCAGACTGAGGGTGTCACCGTGCCTCTCTAGGATTCGGTCAGCATTGACTATCAGCCTGTATGCGCAGCACCCAGCACATGCCTGGGACACAGAAATGCCTGGATAAATGTCAATGTCTTCTAGGGGGAACAGCCTTTATAGTTGCCTTATGACTGACCTCTCTTGCTGCCAGAAGTGAGCTAAATTATCCCTTAAACTAATCAGGAAACTTTCAGAGGAAAGAAGAAGGGATTCACACACCTGTTGTGTGAAAGAGGTTGATAGAAAGAGCAGAAAACTCCCCATACAGTCTCTGTCAGTCACCAGAAGCACTTTAAAGACCCTGGGTTTGCTCCAACCCCAGATCACAGGAGATCCGCATGGAGGAGGCCCAGCAGTGCAGACAGCTCAGCCCCTAACTCACCCTGGCAACCCTTCTCCCATCAGGAGAGCCCCCAGGCATGATCTCTAGGACAAAGCCCCTTCCAGGAACTTCTGAGAACACCTAAAGGGAGCCCTATTGCCAAGAGGAACTGAGCTGGGCTGGGCTTCTGAGCCCTCACCAGTAGCTAGACTGAGCTGCCAAATGTCCTCTGAATACCCCAGATATGGTAACGTAAGCCTCAGGGGAGGTCCTCCTTGGCACGTCTACCTTCAGGCTGATTTGTGGGGAGACTTTCTTCCTTTGGGTAGGAATCCTGAGATATTAATAAATCCAGTGCGCTGTCCAGAGCTCTCAGGATGGATACCCCACATCACTCTCCCAGGGACAGATATGGACACACACTCAAAAACCTCACAAATGGGAAGCGGTAGTTTGGCTTTTGCCAGATGAGTTGAAGGCTGGTTACTCCCTGAGAGAGGTGGGCAGAGAAGCAGGGTTACACATCATAGAATTCACCAAGTGAATAAACGCTGTCCCTGAATTCTGGAGACAATCAGGTGGAGACAAAGAGAATCCTGACAGTTGAATAAACAGCTGCTTATGGGACTCTCCTGGGACTGGTCCAAGACTGTGCAGATGCCCAAACCCAGTGATGTTCCAGTCCTCTATATAAAATGATGGACTATTTGCATAGAACCTACACATCCTCCTGTATACTTTAAATCATCTCTAGATTACTCATGATACCTAAGAATGCAAATGCTATGCAAATAGTTGTAAATATAATTGCAATTATTACAGAAATTGTTGCCGAAGCATGGCATATTCAACTTTTGATTTTTGTAACTTTCCAGAAGTTTTCAAAATATTTTTGGTCCACAGTTGGTTGAATCCACAGACATGGGACACAAGTTTATGGAGGGCCAACTGTATTTGCCAAAGAACAAGCCATGGAAGGGCAGCAATATTTACTTAGGTGGTCAGAGTTGTACACCACTGTCAGATGATCCCAGACAGAAGTTTCCAGAAGCATATTTAGAAAAAAACAAACAAACAAGGGACTTCCTTGGCAATCCAGTTGTTAAGCTTCCATGCTTCCACTGTGCAAGTTTAATCTCTGGTCAAGAAACTAAGATCCAGTATGCAGCACATTGTGGCCAAAACAAACAAACAAATAAACAGGAGCCACGGGTCTACAACTAGTCATCCTATAAAGGCTCAAGATCTTCATTTTCAACCACAAAGAGATCATTTCCCAAATATTCCATAACTGTCCTACACTTTTCGTCACTCAGTCTGCTTTGAACCTAAAGCAAAGATTTGCTTCATTGATCACTTCTATTGATAGTAATTCTTGGGGAGTGAGGACTGTCTTTCTGATCTGCCATGGAGATAAGGATTAATTCAAATCACCTGAGAAGAAAAAGGAACCCAAATCTCACCTTGATGGGTCAACAAATTTGTAAATGGATCCATGTGGTGCGTAGGCACTGGGGTAAGAGGTGGCCAAGAAGTAGAGCTCCCCTGAGAAAACAGGAACAGACCATCAAGACAGGACACAAGGCCGGGCCCAGACAGCTAGACGCACAGAAAATCATCACCAGGGGGTTGTGGCCCTGAAATACACGAACCCCAGGAAGGGGTCCCCAGAATCCCACCTGGGGCAAGTCCTCAAGGACTGTGAGCTCCCCATGGAGAAAGTCCATCTCAGCACCTAGACCACCTCGGAGTGTCACCCAGCGGAGGCATGTTTCTGCTGGGCATGCTAAGTTGCTTCAATCATGTCCGACTCTCTGTGTCCCTATGGACTGTAGCCCACCAGGCTCTTCTGTCCATGGGATTCTCCAGGCAAGAATACTCGAGTGGGTTACCATTTCCTCCTCCAGGGGATCTTCCCTGCATCTCTTACATCTCCTGCATTGGCAGGCAGGTTCTTTACTACTAGCGCCACGTGGGAAGCCCATACGTTCCATACACCAGAGGCTTCTCATCTCATTTATCACCACTTTGCTTTCAGAAACCTCACCCCAATGAGTCCCCATCTCCCTCCCCAGCTCTTCAGTACTGGTAAGGATTCTCTGTGGAACCCAGAGACAGGCGAGCTACAGGCTGAAGATCACTTATTATTGAGTTGGTCAAAGTTCATTCAGGCTTTCCATAACATCTTACAGAAAAATCCAAACAATCATTTTGGCCAGTGTTGTTCAATCACTAAGTCGTGTCAGACTCTGCAACTCCATAGTCTGCAGCACAGCAGGCTTCCCTGTCCTTCACCATCTCCCAGTTTGCTCAAACTTGTGTCCACTGAGTCGATGATGCTACCCAACCATCTCATCCTCTGCTGCCCCGTCTTTTGCCTTCAATCTTTCCCAGCATCAGGGTCTTTTCCAATGACTCGGCTCTTTGTGTCACGTGGCCAAAGTATTGGAGCTTCAGCATCAGTCCTTCCAGTGAGTATTCAGGGTTGATTTCCTTTAGGATTGATTGGTTTGATCTTGCAGTCCAATGGACTATTTGTTACCCCTTCTTTGGGGCTTCCCTGATAACTCAGTTGGTAAAGAATCTGCCTGCAGTGCAGGAGACCCTGGTTCGATTCCTGGGTCAGGAAGATCCACTGGAGAAGGGATAGGCTACCCACTCAAGTTTTCTTGGACTTCCCTTGTGGCTCAGCTGGTAAAGAATCTGCCCACAATGCAGGAGGGCTGGGTTCGATCCCTGGGTTGTGAAGATCCCCTGGAGAAGGGAAAGGCTACCCACTCCAGCATTCTGGCCTGCAGAATTCCACGGACCACATAGTCCATGGGGTTGCAAAGAGTCGGACACAACTGAGCGACTTTCACTCACCCCTTTCTTTAATGCATTAGTCCCTGCTCCCTGCCCCCCACTTCACTCTGTCCTCCAGCTCTACCTTCTTCAGTCCTGGCTTCCTTATTTCCCATGATTTTCCCCTCACTCCTCAGTCTCTCAACTTGGTCTTCTCCACACCCTGAAGAAATCACCTCCACCCACTGTTCCCTTCATCTCTTTCACAAGGGCCCCTGTTTCCTCCCATTTTCTCCTGTTTGAACTCCAAAAAACACCATATCCCTTCTCATAGTAGGTACCTCATTCCACCTCGTATCACAGTTTCCTATGAGAGACAGTGAAGGGTTTATGAGCCCAACTTCAGCTGGATAAATCTGAGTCTGAATTCTGATAACACTCGTTACCATCTGTATTGTCCTGGGCAACTTCTCCACCTGGGTGACCCTCGTGTTATTTATTCATTTGTGAAAGAGAGATCAGAATACCTCCCCTGATTATTAGGTATTGAGTGAGAAAGCGTTCAGTCGTCAGCAGTTCCTCTTACTTCCTTATGTCTCTGTTCACTGTGATAGCTTTTGAGCTTGGCACAGTCTCGGTCCTACCACCTTGGATTTAATACTTTTGCTATTGTGTGCTTCATGCAAGCCCTCTCGATTTATAGAAGGAAACATCTTACCCAGGTACAAACTGGAAAAGCTTAGAGCTTTAAACGGCTCTAGGTTATTTAAACAATCTTCTTCCTTGAATTTGTGGTGAACAGTGACTAATATTTGTTTGAGGCCAAGTGTGAGGCTAATGTTCTTTGCAGAGCCCTGCACACAATGTAACAGCTGCCTAATAGACTGGTTTTGTGGACTGACCCTATAATCTTTTAAGGGGCAGTGAGGGTGGCAGTCTGAAGAGCTAGGACAAACCTTTGCCTAGAGCCGGTTGGCCCCTCTGATTAGAAACCATCACCTCATCCAAGGTGATGCTGACATGAGATAAATGAGTTGTCTACCAACATGTACACAGGTCACCCTTGGGCACAGGTCCTTCCAAACCATGCAATTTCTGGTCTAAAAGAATTGGAAGCCCTGTGTTGCTGCGTATTCCCTACACATGACTATAGTTTATGTAAATTATATATCCTAAACATGCCATAGACTTCCCATCATATTTTCAGAAGACAATGCTAGACGTGAATTTCATCTGTAGGGTCTAACTGACATTTTTCAAGCATTGTTGTTTGGTCGTTAAGTCGTGTCTGACTCTTTTGTGACCCCATGAAATATAGTCTGCCAGGTTCCTCCATCCATGGGATTTTCGAAGCAAAAATAGTGGAATGAGTTGCCATTTCCTCCTCCAAGGAGGATCTTTCCCACCCAGGAACTGAACCCATGTTTTCTGCATTGGCAGGCCAATTCTTTGCCACTGAGCCACCTGGGAAGCCCCTTTAGAACTATATTTTAAGGTAAGAACAACAAACCAAAAACTGTAACAGGCTATATAAAGCAAAACACATGCAATATGAATTTACTGCAATCATTATGACCTCAGCCAGCCCTCTCGGGAATGCGCTTCAATGACTGACATTCAGAAACCCAGCCCATCAGAACTCAGCCACACAGCCCTACGCCCACCATTCACTCCATCTACTCGCTCGTTTATTTGTGCCAGCTGTCGGCTGGAAGAGTCAGGAAATAACTGTAGCAACAGTGAAGGCAGAGCTCTGGTGCAACTAAAACGGGGCTTAGCACACTCGATTCTAAATGTCAGTAATGGGAAAGACTATGACACACGTAGAAAATCTGAATCACTGTGCAAAAACAAAAGCACGCAACTCCGAAGGAAATAACTTGCCTCGGGAACAGCCACCCTGGTTTTAGGGCTGCCCTTGGGCAAAGTCTGGCTTGGGAACACCTTGGCAAGTCCACTCCATCAAATTCAGCCAAGGACACTTTTGTTTGCCAGATGTACTGAGTGGTGTTCAAAAACTGCCTTGTTTTCTCCTGCAAGAAGTCTACGGGCTAAACAAACCAAGCCACTAAAACCTGGCTTTTCTGTGGCCTCCTAAAAAGGAACAAGCCACAGAACGTGGCATCCCAGGGACCCCGGGCAGGCTGCCTCCAGGGGTCTCTAGGCTCTGGGGGCTCCAGCCTCCTCGGGGCACCCACAGGGGAGAGGCCCCATCATGGCCTGTGGCTGACATTCATTTACATCATCCACTTTCCACTGAACGTGCCAGCCTGTGGTTTCTCCCCTTTTTCGTATGTTTGGACTTCCAATTTGGAACTAACAAAGACTTTTCTCTATTAAGAATCTTTAAATTTTCCAAAATATCATCTGCTTCTATAAAATATTCATCTCAAACTATCTATTCACCAGCGATTTGAGGACTTCCCTGGCAGTCTAGTGGTTAAGACTCCTCACTTCCAATGCAGAGGATGCAGGTTTGATCCCTGGCCAGAGAAGTAAAATCACATATGCCACATGGCATGGACAAAAATAAATTTTTAAATTAATAATTTTAAAAAAACATAGGCTAGCTGAGAGGAAGGGTGCAGCTGCTGACTGGCTTTCTTTATGTCCCACTCAAGTGAAGCTTCTGTACAGCCACCCTTGGGTCAGAGTGGAAAGAAACCAAACATTGAAGAAACCATCAAGGCTCTGGTTAACACTTGTAGAGAGTCCTGTGTCCGGAAGGGACCCCTAAGAGATCATTTTGTTCTCTTCCGTGCCTCAGAGCATGGCTGGATGCAATTTCAAATACCGGAAGGATCACAGGCCTTGTCACCACTTATGTAAACAAAATAAACCTTTAACTTTCAAAATGACACATAACTTATATAAAGCTCAAATTAAAACTTTATTTTCTGAGTTCACAGTTTGAGGATATTTATTTTCTCGCTGTTTGTTTTGTATGGGGATTTTTTGTTTCCTTTTGTTTTGTTTTTAGCTTTTTATTTTATATTGGTGTTGAGCCAATTAATAGTATTGATAGTTTGAAGTGAACAGCAAGGGACTCAGCCATGCGTATACATGCATGTATTCTCCCCTAAGCTCCCTCCCATCCAGGCTGCCACATTGAGCAGGGTTCCCTGTGCTAAACCGTAGGTCCTTGTTGGTTATCCATTTTATTTTATATTTTTTTAAATGGGAATATAATTGCTCTACAATGTTGTGTCAGTTTCTGCTGTACAGCAATGCGAATCAGCTACGAACGTGAACGTGTTGGTTGCCTAGTCATGTCCGACTGTTTGCAACCCCATGGACTGTACCCCACCAGGCTCCTCTGTCCATGGGATTCTCCAGGCAAGAGTACGTTGCCATTTCCTTCTCCAGGAGAGCTTCTTGATCCAGGAGTCAAACTCGGATCTCCCACATTGCAGGTAGATTCTTTAATGCTGAGCCACCAGGGAAGCTGTGAATCAGCTGTAAGTATGTGTGTGTATATATATATATATCCCTGCTCTCTTGAATCTTCCTCCTACCCCCACCATCCCACCATATAGGTCAACACAGAGTGGATATTTATTAGAGCTAAATCCCTGTCTCTTTCCCTTCGCCTCTCTCTCTCATATGTGCACAAATGCCTTGCTCTGCAGATGCCCTTAACATACACCTAATGGCTCTAGTGTGTAGCCTCCTACCTAGCTGTCTACCCCTTTCCCAGGTCTCTCAAGAAAGAAATTCTCCCTTGTTCATTCACAGAAGTTGCCTAACAAACTCTGGGCAGGATCAGGAAGAGCCCAGCCCAACCAGTGGCTGATCATCAGAGGTACTTTCTCCCAGGCAATAGCATCAGGATAAATACCCACTGTCGGCTCTGTCTACATTTGTATAATCACAGCTTAGAACAGAATTAGGGAGGAAGCGCACATGCACCTCCTTCACAGTCAAAGGACTGAACAGACTACAGCGCAGACCTTGGTCTATCTGCACAGTGAGCTGCACAGCCAACCAAGAAGGCGTAAGTTGGCACAGTCCGTCTGTTTCCTCATTGGTGAAATAAGCAAAATAATTACATTATGAGGGTGTCGTGATTACTAAATAAGATTTTAAAATGTGAAGTGCCTAGAACAGTATCCAGTTCATTATAAAAGGTGGCCGATAGTGAAAATAGAAGAAGTGGTAGTTTCTATTTAAATAATAAAGAGTAATAATAACAACAGCAATGATAATTATTATATAAATGTTTGGGGTTTCCCAGGTGGCTCAGTGGTAAAGAAACTACCTGCCAAGGAGGAGACACAAGTTTGACCTCTGGGTCAGGAAGATCCCCTGGAGAAGGAAATGGTGACCCACTCCTATATTCTTACCTGGGAGGTCTCATGGACAGAGGAGCCTGGTGAGCTATAGTCCATGGAGTTACAAAACAATCGAACATGACTTAGCGACCAAACAACAAGATAAATGTTCAGTTCACAATGCCTGTGATTATCTAAGATCCAATGACCAGAAGTATAATACACTGTTAACCTTTGTTACCTGCTTCATCTTCAGCAAAGGAGATGATAAACTTGCTGTGTGTGCTGATCAGCCCTGGGAAGGCACAGGACTCCGTGCTGCCCAGGCAAATATCCTGTTTCTTCCATTTCTTGGTTTTTCTATCTTCCTGCAAAGCCATAAGTCGACTAGATGAAAAGCAAAACCTTATATTTTAGGAATCCATATCTCTACCCGGCAGGATATTTTTTTTCCTCCTAGAATCTGGGAATCCTGGCATACTAGGACTGAGTCTCCCATAGGAGATCAATAACTAACCTCCCTTAGGAATCAGAAAAGCTGCTTCAGAGATATTCCTGACACCATCTTGTCCTAGATGGGGAAGTTCATTTGCTATTATAAGAGGAGTATGGTGTCCTGTGAAGGTTGTACCACCACAAAAGACTAATTTTTACTAGCTGGCTAGTTGCTCATCATCTCTAAGCCTCAGTTTTCTCATCTATAAAATGGTGGATAGTAAGAGAATTTACCATAAGCAAGAATTGTTAAGGTTAAATAAGATAAATATATGTAAATATTCATATATTACCTATGTGCTTAGCATATAGTAAGGACTCAAAACAAATAGCTATTATTATTATTATTATGTCTGTAGAGTAGCAGATGTTACTTTGTATTCCGCTGTCCATCTATCTGAACTAAAAGAAGGCTTTTAGAAGAAAAGGGAGAGAAATTTGGGTAACCAGGGGTATCAGCTGAAAAGTTTTATAGAAACAGAGATGCTCAACCCATGGTAATTCTAGTGCACATGATTCAGTTAAAAATCACTACATATCTGTTATGTGTGGGGGTGAAATGGTGGGTAGAGGTTATGGGAAAAACATAAAGAACAATTAAATCCCAAAGATCTGACACATTCCTTGACAGGCAGACTACAAAGACTCACTCAGAAAGAAAGAAGCTGAGTTGCCTGTGTCTGGAGATGGAAATGGCAACCCACTGCAGTATCCTTGCCTGGGAAATCCCATGGACAGAGGAGCCTGGCAGGCTACAGTTCACTGGTCAAAAAGAGTCAGACACGACTTAGCGTCTAAACAACAACAAGCCTATATCTATTAAAAAAAACTGAATTTGTATTTGAAAGTCTCCACAAGGAACACTTCAGAGGACTTCTGGTTTCCGGTCCAGCATGTAAGAAGCTTGGAAGTTGGTACAGCATCCTAAAATAAGCAAAAGACTGAAAAATCAACGACTATTCTTAGATTCATAACAGAAGCAAGGCCACAGGGAAAACCACTGCCCCCAACATTGGAGAGACAAGCAGGCAGATAGAGAGAATCACAACTTACAGAAAACCACAAGCGCAAACCTTCACAGGTATCAGTTCTGGGGCTGGAAAACCTAACCTGTAATTGACAAATTGCTAGACGTTCCATATGGGCAAAGCATGAGTTAGACAGGGGTGGCCAGCCATTCAGAGTCCCCACACTTTTGTGAGTTTTACCTCCAGGAGCTTGACCAGTTTCCCAAAATAAATATCAGGAAAAATTTGCTTGTGCTTCCAGCAGAAGGCGGGGAAAGGAATCCTTTTGAAATACACCAGCGCTTTCTGTTTCTGTTAACAAATGCCTGTCCTCATGAGAAACTAACCAGAGACTAACCTTCCAGGATTTTATCAGAACCTCACAGACCTGGGGAAAGGAAGGACCTAACTCTAGCCAACTCTAGCCGTCCTGTCCCACCTAAACGTGTATGGTGGCAGGAGGGCTTCTGAGAAGCACTGATGAAGTTCACAGTCCAGAGGCAGAGGCTCACTAAAAACTCAGACCTAATCATAAGATGAGAACACTTCCACTTCCCAACACATCACCACCACTTTGCTAAAGACCAATTTACAGCAGTTTCTCTTACCCAGTGCATCATATCTGGCAATCAGGGAAAAAATTACAAGGCAAAAAAGCTATACTTTGAAGATACAGAACAAGCATCACAACCAGATTTGGATGTGGCATGGGATATTGGAATTATTAGATTCAGAATTTAAAACAACTATGATTCATACGCTAAGGGCTCTAAGGATAAAGCAGACAGCATGCAAGAACAGTGTAAGCAGAGATAAGGAAACTCTAAGGAAGAATCGAAAAGAAATGCTAGAGATCAAAACACCATAATTTAAATAAAAAACGCTTTGACTGGCTTATTNCGACTAGATGAAAAGCAAAACCTTATATTTTAGGAATCCATATCTCTACCCGGCAGGATATTTTTTTTCCTCCTAGAATCTGGGAATCCTGGCATACTAGGACTGAGTCTCCCATAGGAGATCAATAACTAACCTCCCTTAGGAATCAGAAAAGCTGCTTCAGAGATATTCCTGACACCATCTTGTCCTAGATGGGGAAGTTCATTTGCTATTATAAGAGGAGTATGGTGTCCTGTGAAGGTTGTACCACCACAAAAGACTAATTTTTACTAGCTGGCTAGTTGCTCATCATCTCTAAGCCTCAGTTTTCTCATCTATAAAATGGTGGATAGTAAGAGAATTTACCATAAGCAAGAATTGTTAAGGTTAAATAAGATAAATATATGTAAATATTCATATATTACCTATGTGCTTAGCATATAGTAAGGACTCAAAACAAATAGCTATTATTATTATTATTATGTCTGTAGAGTAGCAGATGTTACTTTGTATTCCGCTGTCCATCTATCTGAACTAAAAGAAGGCTTTTAGAAGAAAAGGGAGAGAAATTTGGGTAACCAGGGGTATCAGCTGAAAAGTTTTATAGAAACAGAGATGCTCAACCCATGGTAATTCTAGTGCACATGATTCAGTTAAAAATCACTACATATCTGTTATGTGTGGGGGTGAAATGGTGGGTAGAGGTTATGGGAAAAACATAAAGAACAATTAAATCCCAAAGATCTGACACATTCCTTGACAGGCAGACTACAAAGACTCACTCAGAAAGAAAGAAGCTGAGTTGCCTGTGTCTGGAGATGGAAATGGCAACCCACTGCAGTATCCTTGCCTGGGAAATCCCATGGACAGAGGAGCCTGGCAGGCTACAGTTCACTGGTCAAAAAGAGTCAGACACGACTTAGCGTCTAAACAACAACAAGCCTATATCTATTAAAAAAAACTGAATTTGTATTTGAAAGTCTCCACAAGGAACACTTCAGAGGACTTCTGGTTTCCGGTCCAGCATGTAAGAAGCTTGGAAGTTGGTACAGCATCCTAAAATAAGCAAAAGACTGAAAAATCAACGACTATTCTTAGATTCATAACAGAAGCAAGGCCACAGGGAAAACCACTGCCCCCAACATTGGAGAGACAAGCAGGCAGATAGAGAGAATCACAACTTACAGAAAACCACAAGCGCAAACCTTCACAGGTATCAGTTCTGGGGCTGGAAAACCTAACCTGTAATTGACAAATTGCTAGACGTTCCATATGGGCAAAGCATGAGTTAGACAGGGGTGGCCAGCCATTCAGAGTCCCCACACTTTTGTGAGTTTTACCTCCAGGAGCTTGACCAGTTTCCCAAAATAAATATCAGGAAAAATTTGCTTGTGCTTCCAGCAGAAGGCGGGGAAAGGAATCCTTTTGAAATACACCAGCGCTTTCTGTTTCTGTTAACAAATGCCTGTCCTCATGAGAAACTAACCAGAGACTAACCTTCCAGGATTTTATCAGAACCTCACAGACCTGGGGAAAGGAAGGACCTAACTCTAGCCAACTCTAGCCGTCCTGTCCCACCTAAACGTGTATGGTGGCAGGAGGGCTTCTGAGAAGCACTGATGAAGTTCACAGTCCAGAGGCAGAGGCTCACTAAAAACTCAGACCTAATCATAAGATGAGAACACTTCCACTTCCCAACACATCACCACCACTTTGCTAAAGACCAATTTACAGCAGTTTCTCTTACCCAGTGCATCATATCTGGCAATCAGGGAAAAAATTACAAGGCAAAAAAGCTATACTTTGAAGATACAGAACAAGCATCACAACCAGATTTGGATGTGGCATGGGATATTGGAATTATTAGATTCAGAATTTAAAACAACTATGATTCATACGCTAAGGGCTCTAAGGATAAAGCAGACAGCATGCAAGAACAGTGTAAGCAGAGATAAGGAAACTCTAAGGAAGAATCGAAAAGAAATGCTAGAGATCAAAACACCATAATTTAAATAAAAAACGCTTTGACTGGCTTATTAGTAGACTGGACATGGCTGAAGAAAGAATCTGAATTTGAGAATATCTCAATAGAAACCTCCAAACTGGAAAGCAAAGAGAAAAAAAGACTGACCCCAAAAAAGGAACAAAATAGCCAAGAAAAGTGAAACAACTACTAAAGTTGTAACATAAGCATAACAGGAATATCAAAAGGAAAAGAGAGAGAAGAGCAGAAGAAATACTGGAAACAACAATTACTCAGAATTTCCCAGAATTACTGTTAGATATCAAACCACAAACCTGGGAAGCTCAGAGAATACAAAGCAGGATAAATTCTTTAAAAATTACTTATAGGCATATCTTATTCAAACTATGGAAAATCAGGCATAAAGAAAAAGAAAATCTGAAAAGAAACTGGGGATAAAGGGGCGGCACTTTAAATATAGAGGGACAAAGATAAAAGTTACATGAAACTAGTCTTCAGAAACCATGCAAGCAAGAAGAATGCAGAGTGAAATATTTAAAGTGTTTAGAGAAAAAAGTCACCAACCTGTACCTGGTGAAATTATGTTTCAAAGACGAAGGACAAATTAAGACTTTCTCAGACAAACAAAAATTGAGGGAATTTGTTGCCAATGCATCTATCTGCCAGTGCAAGAAATGTTAAATGAAGTTCTTTTGAGAGAAGAAAAATAATATCAGTCAGAAACTCAAATCTATAAAAAGAAGGGAAGCGCATCAAACAAGGAATAGGTGAGGGTGAAAATAAAAACTTTTTTTTATTCTTCACTGGTCTAACAGATAAAAGTTAGTTCAATATACTAATAGCAACAATGTATTTAATTATGTATGCTTATGTATACAGTAAAATAATAGTATTATTAAATTATAAAATGTTAATAATTATTATATATCACTGTTATAATTATTATATATGCTTGTATGTAAGTGAAATGAATAATAACAATTAGGGACAAAAGGGAGGAAGTAGGATTATTTTATTATTGCAAAACACAGACTACCCAGGAAGTTTTGTAATGTTTGAAAGTGAACTTTCAAAAAAACATTTGAATCAGTTCTAATGAGATGGATGAAACTGGAGCCAATTATACAGAGTGAAGTAAGCCAGAAAGAAAAGCACCAATACAGTATACTAACACGTATATATGGAATTTAGAAACATGGTAATGATAACCCTGTATGCGAGACAGCAAAAGAGACACAGATGTATGGAATGGACTTTTGGACTTTGAGGGAGAGGGAGAGGGTGGGATGATTTGGGAGAATGGCACTGAAACATGTACACTATCATAGAAGAAACAAATTGCCAATCTATGTTCGATGCAGGATATAGGATGCTTGGGACTGGTGCACGGGGATGATCCAGAGAGTTGATATGGGGTGGGAGGTGGGGGGTTAAAAATTTTAAAAAAATAATAATAAAATAATAGCAAGTCACCAAATTCCAATTGTGATATTTATACCAAAATATAGTCTAAATTTCAGTGATTGTAAATATAATCTTTACTGTATTATATTTGTCAAGTGTCAGAGGCTCCCTATATTAATTTATTTAGCCAGTACATATTGGACAACTGACTACCATCTTCTCTGATAGATACAAAGTAGATTTTGTAGCATCTGTTTAACCATTATTGAACAGTATGAAATAAACTGTACTCAAACCACTTTCCAAAGAAAGACAAGCTTTAGGTGAAAGAGGAATCAGAAAGCTACTATTTAGCTGAATTTTCAATGTTTCAGAAAACTTTCACCTGNAAAAAAAAAAAAAAAAGAGTATTTCCAATAAAAAAAAAGTAATAAGTTGTAAAAACAAATGAATGTAAATATATATTTGTAGGAACAAAATAAAAAAAAAAGAAAGTGAACTTAGCTTAGTTGTAAATATATATGGCAAACTCTAAGCAACTCCTTAAAAAAGAATTTCAAAAAATAGTATGATCAATATGCTAACAAAGGAGAGAAAATGGAATCAAATAAAATGTTCAATTAAATCTGCAAAAGGCAGAAAAGGAGCAAAAGAAAAAACAGGAACAAAGAGCAATATCAAAAAATAGAAGAGTAGTGAGTATGGTAGATATTTCAACTATAGCAATAATATCTTTGAATGTCAATGGTCTAAATGCACCAATTAAAAGACAGAGATTGTCAAAATGGATCAAAGAACAGGGCCCAACTACCATTAAAATGGTCATCTACCATTAAACATCAGATCTAGATGGCTTCACTTGGAAGGAAGAAACACATTTTACACAAATTAGTCCAGATAATTAAAGAAAAGGAAATACACTTTAACTCATTTTATAAAGCTCACATTAACCTGAGGCCAAAATCTGACAAAGGTATTATAAGAAAGGAAAACTATAGCTCACCTGTTTCTTCATGAACACAGATGCAAGCATTCCAAACACATTAGCAAGTTACATTCAACATTTTAAAACAAAAACAATATATTAATCAAATACAACATGACCAGGTGAAATTTTTATCCCGGGAATGCAAGATTGCTTCAGTGATTTAAAAAAAAAAAAAAAATCCATCAGTGCAATTCACCATATTAACAAACTAAAAATGAAAAAGCCTCATGATTCTCTCACTAGATGAAAACAGGCATATGCCAAAATGCAATATCGCACCTAATACAAACTCTCAGCAGACTAGGAAGTGAAGGAAGTGTCCTCAATCTGATAAAGGGCATATACAAAACACAGCTGACAGCATCAATCTTATTGGTAAAAAATCGAATGCTTTCCCCCATTTCTATCCAACATTGTACTAAAGGTTAAAATGAAGCAAGAAATCAATAAAAGAATAATAAAAGGCTTCCAATTCAGGAAAAAAAAAATAAAGGCATCCATATTCATAGTGAAATTATCTTCTACATAGGAAATCCAATAGAATAAACAAAAAAATTACTAGAACTAATAAGAGGAAATCCAATAGAATAAACAAGAAAATCACTAGAACTAATAAGAAATTAGTTACATGTTATGAATTAATATATATATTATATATATGCTGAGTATATATTATACTTGTTTTATATATACATATATAGCAACATTCAACATAGCATCAAACACTACGAAATCCCTAGATGTCCAAGACCTTTTACACTGAAAACTACAAAGCTTTGTGCCAGTTTTATTCACAACCCTCCCAAACTGAGGACAGCCAAAACATCCATCAATAGGAGAATAAATGAATAAACTCTGGCATATTCATGTGATTGAATGTTACAAAGCAATAAAAGACACAAACTACTGATATATGCGAAAGCAGTGACAAATTTCACAGACATTTCTCCATGAAAAAGCATCTGTGGTGAGAGTGGTTATCTCTGGCTAATGTGGGGGTGGTGGGGAGAAAGGGGTGGTGTACTGACAGGCAACAGGCAAGAAGGAACCTTCTACAGTGATGGAAATGTTCTTTATCTTGATACGATTAGTCTTAATACAAGTATATACATTTGTAAAACTATACAGCCACACTGTTAAGACATTGAATGTTGTGATATGCAATTTATATTCCAATTAAAGTGGGAGAATGGCATTGAAACATGTATAATACCACAGGTGAAACGATTCACCAGTCCAGGTTCGATGCATGATACAGGATGCTCAGGGCTGGCGTACTGGGATGACCCAGAAGGATGGTATGGGGAGGGAGGTGGGAGGGGGTGTCAGGATGGGGAACACGTGTACATCCGTGGCGGATTCATGTTGATGTATGGCAAAACCAATACAATATTATAAAGTAAAATAAATAAACAGATGTGGACGTTAAAAAAATAATAATAAAATGTTGAAAAAGAGAGAGACATCAGTCCTTCCTTACCCACTCATGAAGTCCCCGAAGATGTAGAGACCATTGAGATTTGGGGATTCACACCCACGGTAGACGTAGCCTCCAGTGACTGACTTGCCCACTTCGTGGCCATAAGCATAGATTGGCAGAATATCATCTGTCCAGGAATAGGAAAAAGAATGTCATAGCTAAACCTGGGAGCTTCAAGGAGGAAGAAGGAGGTTTTTAAAACCAATTGCCTTACTGAGTGGTGAATGTTTCATCTCTTGGTCTTTGGGAGGACAGAAAGCCAAGTAAATCATGTTTATCTTCTCAACAGACCAGCCATGATATTCGTTAGCTTCCCATTTGATTGGCCTCAGAAAGCATAGTTCCCCCATCTGTGGGGCAGTGACCTGGAAATCCACACCCTTAAATTTTCCCCCCAGTTCAATATTGCAGATACTCAGGTTTAGGATTTGGAATATTTTAAGGACCAGATGACTGCTTTGAGACCTTCTCAGAACAGATCATCCCCTGTTCTCCGCCTGCCTTTTGTCTATAGAAAAACTTTACCCAAAGAATAAATTTAATCAGAGGAGTGAAAAAATACAGAAGCAAGGAAAATAATCAAACAGAACAAAATAATAGTAATTTAGTCATTAAACTAAATCGAGGACTTTTAGTTCCTCCTCAAAGTCTATAGACATATACTGAGCCATATCCTTTGAGCAGTATTATAATGAAACTCCCACCAGATGGAAGAAGTTAACTACATAATAGCCAGACTGTAGCCATAACATAAACTGCTCCATCTCCCACAGTTCCAAGAACTGGCCTCAAGGGAATGGAAACGAAGCATCCCTGGAACTAAAGGTTAACTATACTTAAACAATCATGATAACTCTGATCAAACCACCCTGCATGACCAATTTCAAGAAAAGTGTCAGAGATGGCTGTCCTGTCCTACATAGCTCTCTCCCTCCACCTAGATGCCCCTGAAACTCCCATTTAAAATTCTTTCCCTGATTAGCAAGGGGAAATTGGTTCTTTGGGACATAAGTCCGCCTTCTCCCCAGGATTGCCAGCTTCCTCAGGAAAGCTATCTTTCCTTGCATTCAACACTTGTCTCTCAGTATTGGATTCCTAAGTAACAAGCAATCGAACCCAAGTTCAGCAACAAAAGGACGAAAAGACCAGGCAATGGTGATAAAGCCGGAAAATTAGAATTTTAAGCCAATGGAGTTTCTAAAGCACACCTTGATGACTGATGTTTAGGGACTGTATATGGGATATCATTTCAGTGGCAGTTTCAAATAAATAAAAACATACAGCCACTTATTTTCCTTTGAGGATGGTTCAAAATTATATGCCTGAAAATCATGTGAGTAACTTATTTGGAATATAGATTCCTAGGTCAATCCCACCACGCCCTCAATCCACTCAGGATTCAATTCATTAGTTAGCGAGTTTCAGGTGCCAGTGGCTAGAGAACTGAGAGGGTAACAGGCAGGAAGGCCAGGGGTCTCCAAATGGAGGCAATAACCTGCAAATGTCAGACATCTTTATCTCTCTTAAGCAGGAGGAGGAAACAAACTAGCAATATTTTTTCCTTATCTATACAAATTTAAAAGGTTTCTCTTAAAATTCTGTGTTGCCATAGTGACACCTGGTTTCATCTGAAGTTAACCAATGCCTTTTTCTTATGGAAATGTTTATCTTAAGCTATGCTAATGTACTGTGCATTTACCCCAAACTCTGTCTTCAAGTCAATTCCACCTTTCAGCTCAAAACCTAATTGATAAACCAGTATGTTATACTCAGATATTGTTCCTCTAATCTATGTAAATGAAACCATTTGTATGGTGATCTGCCCTTCTTCAAGATTCAAGTTAATCATTTTATGGCCCAAGATGGATCATTTGGTGCCAAGATTATCCCAAAATGGATCTTGTGGGTGAGGGGCCTGGTGCCATTCTGAGTTTTAAGACATTCCTCTCTTTCATTAACAGGCTGCTGGTGACTATATAACATCCAGCTGAAGACGAGCAGGGGGGTGCTCTTCCTGCCCCCTTCTGATGCCTGGGTCAGAAGCTTTCTCTATCTCCTTTATATTTTAATAAAACTTTATCACACAAAAGCTCTGAGCAATCAAGCCTCGTCTCTAGCCCCAGATTGAACTCTTCTCCTCTGGGGGCCAAGAATCCCGGCGACGTGATTCAACAACAACATTTCAGAACCACTAAGAAGCACGATGGAGAAGGCAATGGCACCCCACTCCGGTACTCTTGCCTGGAAAAATCCCATGGATGGAGGAGCCTGGAAGGCTGCAGTCCATGGGCTTGCTGAGGGTTGGATACGACTGAGCGACTTCACGTTTCACTTTTCATTTTCATGCTTTGGAGAAGGAAATGGCAACCCACTCCAGTGTTCTTGCCTGGAGAATCCCAGGGACAGGGGAGCCTGGTGGGCTGCCGTCTATGAGGTCGCACAGACCCCGGACGCGACTGAAGTGACTCAGCAGCAGCAGCAAGAAACACGATTCCACAGGACACTAACAAAGGCACGGTAAGGACCTGCAGCGCAAGACACTCCCAGGTTTTATTCTCCCACCTCCACCCACAACTCATTCAGTTCACCCAAGAAATAAGAGGGCTTCTCACTTACCCAAAGAGGCATTTCGACAGAGCTTTTTGTCGTAACATTCAAAACCCTCCTTTGCCCTCCAGCCGTAGTTTCCACCTTTAACAATGATGTCAACTTCTTCAAACCGGTTCTGTCCCACGTCCCCACAGAACATCCGACCTCGGCCCTGATGCGTGACGGGGTCCCCTCGGTCCACGGCACAGCGCCACATGTTTCTGATCCCGTAGGCGTAGATGGCAGGATGGGCCCCGGGCTCAGAAACAAATGGATTGTCCACGGGCACTCGGTACTGCTTGCCACCTGAGCCGGCCCCATTCACATCAATCCTTAACACTTTCCCCAGCAGGGAACTTCTGAAAGGAAGAAGGCCAGAAACAGGAACAGGAGAAATATGAAGATGTGAGCTTGCTGGGTCACATGCTAGTTCTATTTAAAATTCTTTGAAGAGTCTCCATAATGTTTTCCATAGCGGCTGCTCTGTATATTTTGCATTCCCACCGACAGTATGCTGCTGCTGCTGCTGCTGCTGCTGCTGCTGCTGCTGCTAAGTCACTTCAGTCGTGTCCGACTCTGTGCAACCCCATAGACGGCAGCCCACCAGGCTCCCCTGTCCCTGGGATTCTCCAGACAAGAACACTGGAATGGGTTGCCATTTCCTTCTCCAGTGTATGAAAGTGAAGTCACTCAGTCGTGTCCGACTCTTCCCGACCCCATGGACTGCAGCCTACCAGGCTCCTCCATCCATGGGATGTTCCAGGCAAGAGTACTAGAGTGGAGTGCCATTGCCTTCTCTGTACCAACAGTATACAGACGTTCAAATTTCTCCACATCCTGTCGACACTTGTCCTTGTTTTTTTTTATATAATGGTCATTCTGACAGGTGTGAGGTGATATCTCACTGAGGTTTTGACTTGCATTTTCCTGATGATTAATGACACTGAGTACCTTTTCATGTACCTGTTGGCCATTTGTATGCAAAAGTAGTAAGTACCACAGACCCACTCTATATTTTCCCCACAATTAACAATACTGTACTGCACACTTAAACTTTTTAAGAGAGTGGATCTCAGGTTACGTATTCTAAATAAAACATCTCAGAAATAGAGGAGATGGCTGGCCCAAGAGAGTCTACTGAGAGTGGATCTCAACTGACAACCAAGAATCACATGGGGAGATAATATACACACACACACACACATACAATATGTGTGTGTGTGTGTGTGTGTGTGTGTAGTTAAGACTTTGCAATTTTTGACTCAAAGAGAACTACTAGGCAAAAGTTTGATGCAGCCCTGGTCCCTGTGACACTGAGCAAGTTGCAGCTTCAATTATTCTATTTTTTTAATGGGGTGGTTTCTCGCAGGTTTGGTTGAATACTTTGAATTTTTTTTAAAGGAACTGGTTCTATTCTTCCTCATGTAACAATGTGGGCAGTAGAAAGAACAGAGGCTTTTGACGACTGTGGTCTCTGAGCCTCTGTGTCCTGCTTTGTAAAACAGGGGAGAGTAACACCACCTTGCAGTGTGGCTGTGATGCAAGGGTTAAATGGCTTAGTGTGCATATAACATGTCATGCAATTTCTGACATACAGTCAGCACTCAACAAATGCAAACTCTTTATTATTATCAACCCTGATACTTTTATTACTAGCGATAATGAGAGCCAGAGGCTTGCTGGGAACAAAGGGCAGAAGAGTCACGTGACCTTCCTCTAGATGGCACAGCCTCGCTGGATTGTCTGAGTTTGTAATTCTGGTTCAGCCACTTACTCTCTGTGTGACCTTGGATAGACTACTTCACTCCTCTCTGCCTCTATTATCTTATCTGTAAAATGGTTATCATAATATCTGTACTTCATAGGATCCATTCATTCCAAATGTATTTATGGCATGACACCATTGCTAGGCACTATTCTAGGGGCTGGGAATACATCACGCAAGAAGAGAGATTAAAATTTTTGTCTCTATGGCTGTCAGAATTATGTGCTCAAATAAACATAAGGTATTTAGAATAGCATTGGACACAGAGTAAGCAACAAATATACATTGCTGTTGCTTCTGTTAGCCTCATTAACTAACTACTCCTGTACCTTCATGTGAGACACGGTGCCTGGAACACAGTAGTCAATAATATTGTTGAGCTGAATTGAACTAGATGGTCAGATCATGGCATAGTAAGTAATGTCCTGCTCATATATATTAAAAGTCTTGAATTCACCTTTATATGGCCCTCTGAGAGTCATGTTGAACATCCATAATATTAATTATAAAAATACATTATGCCTGAAAAGTATAGGACAGAATTTCTCTGGTGGTCCAATGGTTAAGAATCCACCTTCCAATGCAGGGGGCATAGGTTTGATCCCTGGCCAGGGAACTAAGATCCCACATTTTGCCACAACTAGAGAGACTGTGAGTTGCAGTAAACAATGCCACATAACACCCGAAGTTGCCAAATAAATAAATATTCCAAGTAAATATTAAGAAAAATAAAAAAAGAAAAGAAAACCAAATGTTCTTCCCATTGCATCAACAGAGGAGACTACATCTTGAAGTAAATGAGTTGGGTTTGACCCTCTACAGATTCCATCCCAGCAAAAACATTACACCAGGGCAAGCCTGCACCCAGCTTACTTGTTCTGAGCATTTCCAAATTTGCCAAAGGGATCCCCAGCCTGTCCTCCATCCCCAGTGAATATGTACATATACCCATCTAGGCCAAAAAGAAGTTGTCCACCATTATGGTTTGAGGCTGGTTCTTCTATCTCCAAAATCACCCTGGAATGAAAAAGAAACCACACTTTGATGAAAGGTGATACAGCATCCTCTTGAGACATCCAGAAATGACTGGCCCAAGCCAGGCAAGGACCACAAAACAGGTAGCTCGGCATCTCTGGGACACCCCTCACTTCCTAGTATGACTCCGTCATGGATCTTTTTATTTTTTTTCACATCCTGACTTCACGAGCTGTAGGCACAGCGGGGTAACCATCGCCCTTTTCTGGTGCTCAGCCTTACTCTCTTCTCTACAAGAACCCCCAGTCCCGTCCTTTGGACAATCCAGCAGAGGTTCTTCCATCACTTCTTCATGCTCTTTTCAATCTCTAAACCTGTCTGTATGGGAAAAGCGAGATAAGGCAGAATGGACTAGGAAAAAAGGGTGGAATGGTGGAGCAAAAGAGCACAAGCTTGGGGTTAGTTGGAGCTGGGCCCTTCACCTGACCAGGCTTAATTACCTTGTGTCAAGCTTTTCAGAGAGGATGGGAATTCCCATGTTCAAGATAAAAGGCCTGAGATCTAATGGTCACACAATAATCAGAGGCTACTGTTATATTTAATGTGGATATTATCTAAAATCATTTCTCAAACCCTTATGGCCTCTGGCCTTTGCTTACCCTCTACAAAATCAAGCAAGCAGGGATCTAGGTAACCGTAAAGATGGGTGGGTATAGTCATGAAGACCATCCACTCAAGATTCTAACTTGGGTCAACCCACTAATCAGCAATGACTTTTGTCTTCATTATAAGCTAGTAGATCTAAACCCAGGAAAGTTCCTCTATTTCATCTCAGAGGGACCAACTGGCAGTATTTTGGAACATAGTACACAGCTGCAGACTCTCATGTATTTGCCTCACCTTTCTGATTTGGGATCGGCTTTGTTGGGATCAGCCCGAGAAACCTTCATCTCACTAATCCGGATCTTCTCTACCCTCTTCTTGCCCAGGCATGAATAATAAATGTAGAACTTGCGGTTGCGGCGGAATCGGGGATGAAAAGCCAATCCCAAAAAGCCTCTCTCGTCCCCAATCCAGGGAGTGGTCAGCACGAGGCTCTTGAGGTCCAAGAAGGGTTGTTCCAGGCGACTCCCATCAGGCAGATAGACCCACACCACCCCTACCTGCTCGGCCACGAAGAAGCGGTGGGTGCCGTCCCCAGCGTGGACCATGCAGACCGGGTTCCTCAGCCCGTTGGCCACCTCAGCCAAGCAGAGCTGCAGGCAGCCCCGACGGTCCTCGGCCACCGCCCCCAGGTTGCGGTTGAGATGGTCGCTCCTTAGGATGTTGGGGAAGCAGTAGTCCTTGTCGGGAAGGTTGAGGAGGTGGCAGAAGCGCGTGCCATCCTTTCCAGGGGATTCCTGGAGGCGGCGGTCATTGGTCAGCAGGGCGATGGCCGAGTGGCAGTTCGAGTGGAATGCAGAACAGTAGTCAGAGCAGAGGCCAGGAAGGTTCCGGAGGGGCGTGCGCGGGTTCTCAGCATCGTAGAGGTGGGCTGCGTAGGGGGAGCACTCCTGGAAAAGAAGGGTGACCTTAGCCCCCAGGCAGACTGGCCATGGTAGGGCTGGAACCAATTTTTCTCTTTTCAAGAATTTGACTTTTTTTTTTTTTTAAGAGTTTTTAAACCTTGACTTCACTTTGGTTTTATTACAGAAATATTTCCCTCTTGATGCAACATACTTATTTTAATTTTTTAAAGTCACACCTGTGTGGATGTTCTAATCAGCTTTATGTTTTGAGCAAAAAGAGGGAAAACAGTTCTGGGGAAGAACCAGGATTCTGGAGTTTCTGTTACCAACTACTGAAAAGAAAGTTCTTCTTTGGGACCCACATTTTCTACCCAGTTAATGCTCCTGGAAAGTAGAAAGGGGAAAAAAAATTCTCTCGGATTTACTGTTATTATAACTTTGCTCTTGACATATAGACTTTGGTTAAATGATAATTTTTTTATATAAAAAGAGATAGTATCAAATGTCTCATCTTTCCCTTTTTTTATTATAAGTGCTGTAAGATTTAATTTCTTTATGCACATTCTGAAGCAGTGTGGCAGAAGTTTTACATTTGCTGAATTTCAGTATTGGATCTGTGTGAGTCGCTCAGTTGTGTCTGACTCTGTGACCCCATGAACTATAGCCAGCTAGGCTCCTCTGTCCATGGAATTCTCCAGGCAAAAACACTGGAGTGGGTTGCCATTCCCTTCTCCAGGGGATCTTCCGGATGCTGGGCTCGAAGCCGGGTCTCTCGCATTTCACGTATATACTGCAGGAAGATTCTTTATTATCTGAGCCACCAGAATCTGTCATGTTAATTATTTAATTTTTCTGTGCTTTTCCATATATTAATTTTTTTCTTTTGCCACATTGTACAGATGTGCAGTGTGTAGGACCCTAGCTCCCCAACCAGGGGTGGAACCTGTACCCCCTGCAGTGGAAGCACAAAGTCCTAACCACTGCCAGGGAAGTTCTATTCAAAATATTTTATAATTTAAAAATAAAATTATCAAAATGAACATGCAATGTACCTTTCCCAGAGACTAGGCATGTAGTGATTTCTTCCCTTCAATGAAAGGCAGAGGCAACTGCAATCAAGAAAGTAAAAAAGGCCCGTTTTTTGTTTCTTTTGTTTTGTTGATTTTTGGCTGTGCTGGGTCTTCATTGCTGCGTGGGCTTTTCTCTAGTTGCGGTGAGTAGGGGCTGCTCTCTAGTTGTGGTTCATGGACTTCTCACTGCAATGGTTTCTCTCTCTCATCACGGGCTCTAAGGTGCGTGGGCTCAGTAGCTGTGGCACATGGGCTTAGTTGCCCTGCTGCACGTGGAATCTTCCAGGACCGAGGATTGAACTCATGTCCCCTGCATTGGCAGGCAGACTCTTAACCACTGGACCACCACGGAAGCCCAGAAAAGCCAATTTAAAGGGGGTGGTTGGGGCTGTGGAGTAGGGCAGGGTCCACTCCGGAAGCTGCTTCTGATCACGGACACCTCCCTGGCACCTGCTGGCCCAGGGCTGTCTCATTCACGTCTGTTCTCTCATCACCTAAGAGAGGGATCAGCAGCATTTCTCAGATGTGAGTTCCCCATTTTTTATTTCAACCCTGATTGCAGATTTTCAGAGCAGCAGACTCTTATCGGGGAAGAGCAGAACAAAGAGCCCAGGGATTCACAGCATCTCTCCCAGAGCTGTTTCCATTTAGGAGGCTTGTCAGAGCTGCTGACAAGAAGCCAGATGAACTCCTCTGAGTCCCACCTAACTGACCTGTCCACTCCTGGGGAATGGAAAGAAGAAGAGAGATGGAAGACAAAAATAAGGATGAAATACCCAGGAACAGAGGAGGCTGTGGACAAATAACCACCCGCATGGCACACTCTTAGGCATCATTTAGAATCTGCACAGTTGCCTCTACTCAATCAGCTCAGGAACTATCATTTCCAGGAACAATGGTCCAGGAACAGTCTCTCCTAGGTGCCAGGCACTGTCCTCTGCACTGGGGCTGCTAACAGTGGGTGAGATGCCCAAAGGCGCTGTCCTGCTGGAGCTTATGCTTGCCCTAGGTCAGGGAACCAGTGAGTGGATCGGCCAGGGCTGCTGTGGCTCAATTTTGGCATGGTATGACCAAAAGGGCACGATACTTGGAGCCTGAGACTGTAGATTTGCCACAGCACTCTTTGACCTTGGAGAGTGAAAGTGAAAGTCTCTCAGTCACGTCCAGCTCTGCAAGCCCACGGACACTAGTCCATGGATTATCTCCAGGCCAGAATACTGGAGTGGGTAGCCGTTCCCTTCTCCAGGGGCTCCTCAAAACCTAGGGATCAAACTGGGGTCTCCTACATTGCAGGTGGAATCTTTACCAGCAGAGCTACCAAACCTCCTAATTCTGGGACTTCCCTGGTGGTCCAGTGGCTGAGACTCCTCATTCCCAGTGTAGGGAGCCTGGGTTCGATCCCTGGTCATGGAACTAGATTCCACATGCCGCAACTAAATACATAAATGTTAATAAAAAAAAAAAAACCTCATGCGTAAAATGGGGATCCTAGTAGCTGCCTGCAGAATGATCGCTGGGAACATACTACATATTTGGGGAAAAAAGAGGGAGAAGAAATTTAAGTTGTGACTTTTAGTAAATATTAATAGATGCGTGTAGGTCATTGTTTTTGTTTTCCATTTTTAAAATTCTTTATTTATTTATTTCTGGCAGTGCTGAGTCTTCCTTGCTGCATGGGCTTTTCTCTAGCTGCTAAGGGCAGGGCCGCTCTCTAGTTGTGGTGTGCAGGCTTCTCACGGCTGTGGCTTCTCTTCTTGCAGAGCACAGGCTCTAGGGTGTGTGGGCTCAGGAGTTTCCACCCTCCGGCTCTAGAGCACAGGCTCAATAGCTGTGGTGCAGGGACTGCTCTGCGGCATGTGGGATCTTCCCAGATCAGTGACTGGACCCATGTCTCCTGCATTAGCAGGCGGATTCTTTACCACTGAGCCACCAGGGTATTCCGTTTTTAATTTTGTTGAAGCACACTTGATTTACAATGTTGTGTTAACTTCTGCTCTATAGCAAAGTGATTCAGTTATGCATATGTATATTCTTTTTCATATTATTTTCCTTCATGGACAAGTGTAGGCTATTCTTATTCCTTAAATCCTTAAAACAGGAAAGCTGCTGAATTTGGCTTTCTGAAACCTCATGCAATAGGGAAGGGGGAGGGAGGAGACATTTTTATCTGGGGACTTCATCCAGAAATGGAGTCTCAGTGTTGCTCATAAGAGCTGGGCTTCTGCCCAGATGGTTATCCCAGAGTTAATTCTCCAGGAAACAGCTGAAGAGTGGAGCCTGAGGTGAGAGAGGACAGCCCAGGGCGATGCCTCCCAGGTGGCTGGCTTCTGTTCCATTCACTTCACAGGGAGGTGGGGTGGCCAGCTGGCTCTGAGATCACAGCGGGAGAGCCAAGTAATTGCACTGACATGCCTGGGGGCTGGGGTGGGTGGGGGGTGTTCCAACCTGCCAGGATTTGCTGTCTCACCCCCAACCCATCAGTAGAGTGCTACTCCTCACGACAGCTTCTTTCATCTGCCCTCCAACTAGACTCTCCCCAGCACCCCTGAACCCCTCTTCCCACAAAGTCAGTGTCCGCAGCCAGCATCTGACATGGGTTCAGGGGTGTCAGACAGCAGGGACAGCTGCTGTCTGGGGCCTCCCTGCAGGGCACTGAGAGCTGTAAGCTCCTGCGGGTGCTCACGGAGCGTGTGGACAGAGTAGTGGCATCCGTTGGGATGCAGTCCTCGGCTGGGTCATTTGCACCAGGGGCTCTCTGGTATGATGAGCGGGGCTTTCCCCAGCTTTCCAAACCTGGCTTGAGAGAGCATCAAGCTGCTCAGTGGCAATTACTCAGAGGTTCTGCTTCTCCCGGGTCTCTAGTGGCCAAAACCCACATCCCTGGCAGACATCACCTCTGCAGGGCTCAGCCTGAACCCATGTCAGATGCTGGCTGCGGACACTGACTTTGTGGGAAGAGGGGTTCAGGGGTGCTGGGGAGAGTCTAGTTGGAGGGCAGATGAAAGAAGCTGTCGTGAGGAGTAGCACTCTACTGATGGGTTGGGGGTGAGACAGCAAATCCTGGCAGGTTGGAACACCCCCCACCCACCCCAGCCCCCAGGTGTATTATATCAGTGAATAATACACCAGGGCCTGCAGGACCCTGGAGGGAGAACTTTGGGAAACCAAACTCCACCTCAGTGTGCCAGTCCAGAGCCCAAAGCCCCAGGTGAAGGCAGCCACAGGTGAGTCTCTCTCAAGGGCTGGGCGCCCAAAGAGCCCTCCCCCGCAAGACCCTCACCAGCCATCCCAACATCCTATCAGCTGGGGCTGGAAGGCAGCCTCCGAAGCTGGCTCCCTCACCTTCCCTCAGGGCTCCTGCTCAGGCCTACCTGGCAAAGGATGTCTTTAATGTAACCGCCGCACAGCTCGTGGCCCTTTAGGTCAAAGTATTCCATGATGTCCCAGTACCGGGCAGCGATGTGGTGGTCCTTACGCTGGTCACAGCAGCCGAAGGACTCATAGTCAGAGCAGAACTCGAGATGCTGGAGGGGCTGGAAGGGGGGTCGGTAATCCAGGCACTGGGGATGTCCCTGCAGCAGCCCCACCTGGCCCAACAAGACTATGAGGCTGAGACAGAAAATTCGAGGAGAGGTGAGGAGCCGGAGAGTCCACCGACTCCAGCCATCCCTGGGAATGGACCTTCTGAACATCTTGCCCTAGGCACACTCTGGCTACTGCGTGCTCAGGCTGGCTTCCTGCTCCAGGCTGGTTCCCTCACTCCCGCCCCCGCTGTGTTTTTCTTCCTTCCTTCTCTTCTCTCCTCTGAAGGTTCACGGAGATGGTTTCTGAAACAAGACCCTCCTGGGAGCTGGACCGCTGTCTCCTGTGAAAGCAGTGAGCAGCGTCCAGTGCCTTCCAGTCCCCTAGACAGGAAACTGGTACAGCCTGCTGGGAGTGTAGTTATCCGGGTGCCAGCAGAAAGGTACAGTGATGTCCACAGGAGATTAACTGAGTTTATTAAAACTGCAAAGAATTCCTATGGGAAATTCCCACTTTGTTTACAGCCCTGTTCCCAAGCTGAGCAGCCAGGATCTCCAAGGAGAACAGCACACAGTACACAGCCCTGGATGGCACATTGGAAGGCGGTGTTCCAGTGTGCCTTTTGTGCCAACAGCAACACGGGGAACTCGGGTGTGGATCTGGGAAGACGGAGGCGGGGTGGGGCAGGCAGCAGGGCCCTGCAGTTCCTGAGACCCAGAAAGGTGTGTATTCTGAGGGGTAGGAAGACAGGACATTTCACAAATCAAGAGGAGATGGTGAGTCATAACTATCATGGTGATCATTTTGGAATGTATAGAAATATTGAATCATTATGTTTTGTAAAAGGAACTAACATAGTGTTGTGTGTAGATCAATATACTTCAAAAAATCACAGAAAAAGAAATTAGATTTGTGGTTATAGGGGGATGAAGAATTGGATAAAGACAGTCAAAAGGTACAAACCACCTCCTTATAAGACATATACTAGGGATGTAATGTACAATATGATAAATATCATTAACACCTATATGTTTTATATGAAAGTTGTCCAAAGAGTCAATCCTATAGTTCTCATTACAAGAAAAAAATTTTTTTCTATTTCTTTAACTTTGTATCTATGAGATGATGGATCATCACTGAATTTATCATGGGCATCATTTCATGATGTATGGAAGTCCAATTATTATGCTGTACACCTTGAACATATAGTTCTATAGCTCAATAAAATTGAAAAACAGGAGGAGATGGTGAAGGAAAAGGAGAGGTTCACACCTACTGTAAACAAGGCATCAGCGAGGACTACCTGGGATGGTTTCATCAGGAAGCACAGAAGGTCTGGGTTATTTTTGCCAAATCTGTATTTTTGGGGGGTCAGCCCTCCTCACTTAGCATGCGTTTCAACATTAGCACTGATGAATACTAATACACATTTTGCTTTATCAGAGTAGGAAATGGCAATCCAGCCCAGCGTTGTTGCCTGGAGATTTCCACAGAGGAAGTCTGGTGAGCCACAGTCCACGGCGTCAGAAAGAGCCGGATGCGACCAAGCATGTTTTGCTTTATATATGTCCCTTGCACATAATGGTCCTTTGATAAATATTTCTTGAATGTGTGATGAAGTACACAGAATCCCAAACTCAACCCCAAGTGGAGGCATGAACAGGAGGAGCTCAGGCTCACAGGAGACGTTTGGTACCTGAGCTCACTTTCCTTTGGGTTTTTCCCACAAGTTCACTCCACCCTGAAATGTCCTTACTGGCAAACACTGCCCTCTGAAATGCAGATGAAGTCAAAGATTGTTCTAGATGGAGGAGGGCTCCCCACCTGGCACCCCTTCACCACCAAGAGCCTTTGCCAGAGCATCACCAAGAAGGGACACTGAGCCTCAGTCTAGCCAAGTCTGTGCTCATGATGCTTTGGATTATGAAAACTCAGCTGCTGCTGCTGCTGCTAAGTCACTTCAGTCATGTCCGACCCTGTGTGACCCCACAGATGGTAGCCCAAGAGGCTCCGCCATCGTTGGGATTCTCCAGGCAAGAACACTGGAGTGGGTTGCCATTTCCTTCTCCAATGCATGAAAGTGAAAAGTGAAAGTGAAGTCGCTCAGTCGTGTCCAACTCTTCACGACCCCATGGACTGCAGCCTACAAGGCTCCTCTGTCCATGGGATTTTCCAGGCAAGCGTACTGGAGTGGGGTGCCATTGCCTTCTCCACGAAAGCCCAGAGTAGCTTTTAAACTCTGTTTTTATAACTATGAGAAAAGTCAAGAAGAGGGACTCATTAGAATGACTCCCCAGCACAGCCAGGCCCTCCCATGGGTAAGGCTCAATAGCATACTTTGTTGAATGTCACTTTTCAAAACATACATAACACAGCATGTGTTATTCATTGTGACTGTGCTGATTCCACAGGGTTGTTTGCTAAAAGGTCAGATAATGTCATCGCTTGGGAAGACTTGGGCGGGAGGAACTGCTCTTGGACCAACCTCAGCCAGTGAATTCACAGCCCTGAGACCTTCTCAGAAATGGGAGGTGACCAGCTGCCCAGTAATGTATGAGAATGAATGCATTCTCTCATTCCATGTAGGACCTAGGAGTACTTTTTGACTCTTTACTGACGTTTGTGTCAGTTTTCCTTTCACCAGGAAAAAAAAAAATTGAGTCCAAAGGAATGCCTCCTTTTTGGAAAATAATTGTAATGATTCTATTTATATAATTATGGCTAAGCATTAAAAAACATATAATTAAACACAAATCTATGTAAGTTCAAGTCAGATCTTACTGTTTGGGGCAGTGATTATAAAATTAGCAGGGAGATATTGGCTTGCAGGTCCCATCAGAAGGAATGACAGCATGAATTTCTGATGATTAAAATATGCAATGTTTCAGGTGGGACTGCAAAATATTTTAGATATAATTACATGATACATTTGGTTATGTAGTAATGATGCGGTAATTAATTTTATAACAGATGTCTCAGTGTCAGTTCAGTAGGTTTTTATGATTATGTGCAAAGGATTATCCTGGAAGAGGAATGTTGAACAGAAAATTGATGCATGAGCTAAACTTTTTCAAGAAGTTTATGCTCTGAGAAGAAATGTTAAAATAAGTGTCTAAATAATACAAGGCACATTATATTGAGATAATAAGCAGCTTTTTAGTGGATTCCAAGGAGGAAGAGATGACATCAGGCTCAAGGGAATGAAGGAAAAAAATCATAAAGAAGGTTGAGCAGGGTATTAAAGGTACAGGTGGGGAAGAATGGACAACAGTTTCTGACTGCAAGGTAAGCCTAGGAGATAAACCTGGAACCACAGCTGGGCCCAGACAGAGTATCTGAAATCACTTTAGCTCTCACCTTTGAAGCAAACATGGTATTTTTCTAAAAATTGCTGTATTCGTTTGCTAGGGTTGCTATAACAAAGTACCACAAACTGGGAGTCTTCAACAGGTATTTATTGTTTCCCAGCTCAGGAGGCTGGAAGTCTGAGAACAAGGTGTTGGCAAGGTGGGTTCCCTCTAAGGGGCAGGAGGGAGAGTCTGGCCCATGCCCCTTCCCTAGAGTTTCAGGGTTTACCAGCAATGTTCTGCATTCTTTATAGACACATCACCCTGATTTCTGTCATTGTGTTCAGATGACTTTCTTTCTCTGTGCATGTGTATGTCCAAATTTCCCTTTTTCATAAAGACATCGGTCAGATTAGAGCTCATTTTAATGATCCTATTTTTAACTTGATTACCTCTGTAAAGACCTGATCTCCAAACAAAGTCACATTCTGAGGTACTGAGGGTTAGCATTTCAATATATCATTGTATATATATATAAAATATATATACACCCACACACTGGTATGCACACGATGTTTCATAAGAGAAGTGTCTTTTTAAAATGATGTTAAGAATCTGGTGTTTATCTTAGAATCAGGTCATGGAATAGAATAGAAACAACATAAAAAGCAATGTTCCAGCTCAGTAACCTCTCATACAATGTTTACTGCTTTCTGTGGCATCTGCTTTCTCTAACAATCTGAAAATGAGCAGGTGTGTTTCAGCTCAGGGAAAGTATTAATAACTCTTATCTGTATTATGTATTACAGTGTATGAAGCATTTTCTCACTTCATCTCAGGCGATCTTCACAATAACTCTATTAGTTAAACAGGGCAGATATTCCATTACCAATGTACAGACAAGTGTGACTTCAGTCTCAGATTCCATGGAAACATTTAGGGTCATGCTTGAGGTGGAGGAAAAAGATGGCATGAAAATTTAGGTGTTCAAAGTTATAGCCCAGATATTGCTCACTCCATCATGATGTATAAAAGCTTTTTTTTTTTTAATATAGCAATAATTTTACTTGTCTCTATCCTACAGGTAAAGAAACTGAAACCTTATGTGAAACCCAGGATTCAAACCTAACAGCCTCTTGAGGTCTGCACTTGGCAGAAATTCACCAAAATATTACTGCCTATGGGATAGGCAGTCAGTCAATAACTTTCGTAAGTTTTCATTCAGTTCTATTCAATATTTAATAAGCCAGAAATTCTGTTAGGTGTTGGTGACATGGAGATTATTAGTGTTAATTGCTCAGTCATGTCCAACCCTTTGCAACCCCTGGACTATAATCTGCCAGGCTTCTCTGTCCATGGGATTTCCCAGGCAAGAATACTGGAGTGGGTTACCGTTCCCTTCTCCAGGGCATCTTCTGGACCCAAGGATCAAATCCAGGTCTCCTGCATTGCAGGTGGATTCTTTATTGTCTGACCCACCAGAGAAGCCCAGATAATATATACTACTAAGAAAGACAGATGTACAAAGATGATTAAACAATGCGGTGATTTGACAAGAGGCTGCAGGGGAGGGACTGGTGAGGACACAGAGAGGGAACCTTCCATGCCCAGGAGAGGGGAAAGGCGATGGTTCCCCTGTATTCTTTGCCCTGATCCCTAGAGCTCAGGGCTCCGCAAGTTATGAACACTGACTAACCTGGGAGGCAGTACACAAACCACAGGTAGTCTGTGATCTTTGAAACTACACTGACTGAGTTAAGAGTCCTGATGCCAACACCTACCAGCTGTGACCTTGAGTGAGTTATTTAATCTCTAACTCCCCTACTTTCCTTCTTGGTTAAGATAGGGGATAGTTTGTAGGATTGCAGTGACGAGATGATGAAATGTGAAGCCCAAGTGCTTGATAAACTTTAGCCATTATTATTCATGAAGCTAGCTTTTAGTGGGCCTAAGAAATTTTCAGTTGATTCTCACTGCTCAGTGCATAGATACAAACTTTTGATAACCGTATGTACTCATTTCTCTTTCATCCTCACCTCCATCCTGCTAGAGATCAGAATTCATAAACCCTATTTTAGAGCTTTTGACTAAAGGTATCATGGAGTAGATGGAATGTGGACATCCCTATAGGGTTAATCTTTTTTTTTTTAACTTTATTTTGCTCTACAATACTGTATTGGTTTTGCCATACATTGACATGAATGTACGAGTGTACGGGTGTACATGAGTTCCCAATCCTGAACCCCTCCTCCCACCTCCCTAGGGTTAATCTTATATGGAACTCCCGTACCACCCAAGCATGGACCCCCAGTGGTAAAGCCAATCCTGGTCACTGGTAGCTTTCACTTGCTTTACTTTGGTTCTGTTGGGCATCTGCTTGTCTTACATATATAGTATAAGGTTGGGTAGTTATTCTTTGACAGTCATTTATGAAATATAAAATATCAAGTTAAATTACTGACAAAGTGTAATTTGTCTAATTTTCTCACAGAGGGTTTGAAATTAGCAGGAATATAAGCCAATAGTGGGCTTCCACAGTGGCTTAGATGGTAAATCTGTCTGCAATGCAGGAGAGCCAGGGTTCAATCCCTGGGTCAGGAAGAGCCCCTGGAGAAAGAAATGGCAACCCATTCTTGCCTGGGAAATCCCATGGACAGAAGAGGCTGGTGGGCTTCAGTCTATAGGGTCACAGTCAGTCACAATTGAGAGACTAATACTTTCGCTTTCAAGCTTAGCGAGGAAACAGCAGCAGAAAACAGGACTTTGAGTATATGATCACACACATAAGCCAATGGGGGAAATGTGTGGTTTGCCATCTGAATACTGGACTTGCTCTGAAGTTAAGGAGCCTTCGAGGAACTCAAATACTAGTTATCTGAACAGTAAATGTACCTGAGCCAAGACAGTTTTGAAGAAGCACTATGGCTTTATAACACATCGTGTTATAAAACCCACTCATATTCCGGGAAAGTTGTTCTTGGCATCTGAGCGAAGCTTCCCCACTGGGCTTCCTATATAACACTCAGAAATTATTTCTCCACTGTCCAGCCATCCACTGCTGCAGCCTGGTCTCTGCGAGAAAGGAGAGGGACACAGGAGTTCTACAGCGTGTCTTTGACTGCTGTGCCAGGCAAACGAGTGGACCAACAGAGCTGGAGTCCTTTAGAGTTAGGCCAGTGCCAGCTGAAAACAAGGAGGCCTTCTACGCTCTCTGACCCAAATACCCTCTAGAGTCAGAGGTCCCTCTCTACCAGAGGTCACGTAACCCCACACTGCCATGTCTCATCACCAAAAGAGAAAGGGGAGGAGTCCTTTTCTAAATTCTGTTTCCTCAACAGAACTGATCACCAATATATTCTTCATGGTGTTAAACCTAACGTGGATCATTGCATTGCAGTCAGACGCTTTAACCTCTGAGCCACCGGGGAAGCCCTAATTAACATCTAAAAGAACACAAGTTCATTTAATAGTCCCACAAGTTATATTTTATTACACAACTGTCAGAGGCAAATTAGCTGCAAACTGCAATAACTGTTGTAGCGCTATATTCTCAGATTAAACAAATATATTTTTATTTGAAGATTATTCCTTAATGCTACATTTAACAGTACAAAAGGGAAAAATGTATTTACAAAGAACAAATGAGACTCTTCCTCTAGCTATATCTGATAGTAAAAAAATATATAAAAAAATATACAAATAAACTTTTTGTAGCCAAATAAACTACTTCCTTAAAATACCATATAAAATACGCTTAAAACTATCACTGAATTACTACTCTGTAGCTACTAATCTGAAGTAACTAAAGTTCAGTATCAGAGTCCTGAATTTACAAGGCTGTATTTTTTCACTGATTTCTTCACCTGCTTCATTTTCTTCTTTAACACTTGATGATCTTGCTTTGAAATATACCGAAAATATTTACAACCTAAAAAAAAAGGCAAAATAAAAAGTTTTAATACTTATCAAATTCTTCAAGTGCTTTCCTCATTGTAAAAATTCTGCTTCAACTCTGGACACTGATAATTATATAAACAGATGGATTTGTGTTATCTTTGCACATACGTCTAAGCTCATTCTCAGCACTGTCACCAGTGAAATGGACTGCCTCCTGCCTACAAAAATACTTCTGATCCATCATGATTAAAACTTATACTTCAGCTTGTTTTCTACCTTACCTCCCAAACCTTAGTTAAGGTGATAGGCATATTATACTGTGCTCTGCTTAGTTGTTCAGTCTTGTCCAACTCCTTGTGAACCCACAGACTGCAGCCCACCAGGCTCCTCTGTCCGTGAGGATTCTCCAGGCAAGAATACTGGAGGGGGTTGCCATGCCCTCCTCCAGGGGACCTTCCCAACCCAGGGATCGAACTCAGGTCTCCCAACATTGCAGGCAGATTCTTTACCATCTGAGCCACCAGGGAAGCCCGAGAATACCAGAGTGGGTAGCCTATCCCTTCTCCAGGGGAACTTCGCAAACCAGGAATTGAACCGGGGTCTCCTATATTGCAGGAGCTACCAGGGAAGCCCATGTATATCATGTTCATATATTAAATAAGCCTTCTTCAGAAGCGAACTACAATAGCTTCCTTCTCAATGACAACTTGGTGAAACAGTGACAGAGGTGTCTGTAACAATTAGAAAGTCCTCTGTAGAAAACCTCGATGTGAAGAATTAGGACAGACAAATTCTAGGTTAGAAGAGATCAAAAATTATCTCTCATTCCCACCATCTAGCAGGCAGCCAGAGGTGATGAAGGAGTTCTGCCAAAGGTGCTCATCAGACCTTCTATCTGCTTTCCATACTCTTACAGTGCTAAGAGGATCACTAGTTAAGTATCTGAGAGACATGAGTGAAATTCCTGTAAGAAAAATATAAGCTGGGTATTATAAGGGATTTTCTATTTAATAAATGAGACCATAAATCATGTATAAAAAATTAATATTATTACAGTCTCAGCTTGCATCTATTCATCTTTCCTAGAAATTGCTTGGATATATATTGTACCTAGAGTAATGAGTTTATTATACCTGAAAATAGTATGTGAGACTTGCTAATCTTTTGTTAGCTGCGAAGCAGTGGTGTATGCAGTGTTAATAGTTTGTGCTTTTAAATGTATCTGCCACTTTAGCAAAAACAAAATACAGATTTCTGCTTCCATCTAGAATACAGAAAGCTGGAAAGAACTTTGCTCCCATCGTAACACAGAGAAAAAGCCAAATAAACTACAATCTCCTAACTTCAAGCCCACCTGAGCTGAAGTCACTCGACAGTCGAGCAGCCTGGACGGCCAGGCGGGAAAGGCCCCTCCAAGGAGAAGGGGGCCTGGTCGCCTTGAGTGGAGTGTGGGAGGAAGGGCAGCCCCTACACCCTGCTCTGAGCACAGAGCAAAGGCAGATGACGGCGAAAATTCAAATCCAGGGTGTAATGAGGGTAACCAGACCAAGAACAAAACCCAGCTCAGCTCCCGACTGACTGACTTAACCCCCACACTAACCTCCTGAAAAAAGAAGAGTGAGCCCACTCTCAGGCATTTTATGCCTGATATGCCTGATACTTCAGAGCTTATGCAGCACTTTAACGTGAGCTTTGCATGATGCTTACAATCCTATAAGGAAATCAGGCAGCTGTTACACTGCCCATCTCACAGAAGGCTCCCAAAGGCTACCTGCTTGGCCTAAGTGATGCAGTGAGTAATGGACAGAATTGGAAAGTTAACCCAGGTCTTCAGATCAACAGAGGTACATTTTGATATCTGTACTAGAAATCTTTATACTCCTAAAGTTGGAAATCACAGTCCAAATCACATTTTTGTGTCTTGTCAGTATATTAGGGAGAAATTTTTAAAACTACTCTCATGTTTATTAACCCCTTTCCTCCCACAAAATCAGCATCTGGTTAATCTTAGTAACCATCTGAAACATTAACTGAGACTACTAATGCTAATTCCAAATTAGCACAAACTATATCTAAACTGACCTGAAGAATCTCTTTAGAGCACTTTAAATTCCCTGGCCACACAGTGCTTACTTGTGGCCACCGTGGGGTTCCTTTCTTCATCTCTGGACAAGATGGACAAGTCTCATTTCAGTACTGGCTATCTTTCCATATTTCAGTGGGAGAAAGCAGGTAAGAGTTTTAACAGCCAAGATACTCCCCAAAGAAAAGATCAATTTCCCTTTAAAGAAAGTTTTAGGTAAGTTAATAGGAGGTATGTTTTTCTCTTCATAAGGGAAGAAATGACTCATTGTTACAGGAACAGGGAAGTTAATAGGACATAAAAGTGTCATTTAAAAAGGAAATCAATAAAGACTATTTTTCTACTTCTTGTAGACAATCTCAGTCAACTTTCTCTTATAGCACAGCCAAATGGTTATTGTGAAAACAGTCTGCCTCCTTTATCTTAATGGCCCTTAAAAGATACTCAAGTCAGAGCATAAAAACCAATGACAATAGTTTGAAATCACTGTTTCTAATCCATGGAAATTCTCTACCAACAGATCACTGCCCCCCCCTTAAATCAAGATTCATTTTTCTATTCATCAGTTATTTCTCCAGCATGAATACCCACACTGTAATTTCAAAATCGCCTAAAAGCCATGGCTAGATAAAAAGAAAACAAAACATGTACCTTTTCCTAATAATAACCCAGCTACCAAAGCTTTCTCACAAGCCAAAGTTTTATCATCCTTCCAATTGCTTTTTGCCCAAAAGTAACTGAAGTGAAAGCTTGGCCACCAGCTTTTCCTGGAGTTCCACTCTTCTTGAACCCAGGCAAGACGACTCCTGGAAAATAAAAATGTCAAAAGCAAAGGTCAGTGATGGAAACAGACCTATGTGGTCAGAATGTAAACTTCAGTCGGGTCCGTGGAAAGAAGACAAACCAGATGTTCTGAAACTAGCTTCCGGGTATAGCCATGGCACAGAATATACATGAAAGCAAATCCTTTTGAGACTTCTTTGATCTCCACGTCCCATTTTCCATCAATGAAATAGCCAGACCGTGGTTACCAGCATAGACTCTGAGGTCAAAGTTCCAGATTCAAATCCTGCATCTTCCATTTATTATCTATGTGATCCTGTGCAAGTTGCTTAACCTCTCTGAGCCTCAGGGTCCTTGGGTACACTAATGGCAGCCATCTCACAGCCTTGTTATTAGGATTAAACTGGTCCATAGTGTGGCACGTGTCACAGAAAACTCTTTGCCTGCTGTCCAATACAAAGTAGTTTCAATAAATGTTAGCTATTGTTATTCATTACTTTAAAAGTTCCTTTAAAAGCTTACTTTAAATTTTATAGGCTACAAAGAATTACTATCCAAACTGAGATGCCACTGTTATATATTTACATGAACACATGGGTTTGACAGCTAAACCAAGGCAATGCTAAGTGTTCATCAACAATTTAATTGAGCAAAGACTTATTTAGCACCTATTTGTCCTTGTGGCAAAACTTCTCTGCCATCAAGAACTTTATGGTTAGTAGGGGTTTAGATTGAGATTTGGAAAGTGGCTTACAGTGAGCACACCAACATATCACACCAAAAACACTTCATGATCAGGACTATTCTATCTCTAAGGTCAAGTCAGGTCTGAAGCCTGAAGCAAGTTCCCACTGATAATTAGTTTCCTAATAAACTAAAATGGATATAATAACTCACTGAAACTTTCATTTCGTGATATCCTTGATTTTCATACATAAGTTAAAAATGACAAGGGCCACTTCTTTTCTTATATTCGAAATGTGGCATTGATGATTACTAGCATCAGAGGCATAGTTTCAGATACTCAGCTCACAAGGGACTCCATAAATATCTGTTGAATGAATAACCAAGATGATTTTAAAAGGTCCTAAAAAACATCCACCGAAAATAACTGAAAATAGCTGGGAGAAAAGCTGCTTTCTATGTGATCTTACAAGCAGATGACACAAATTACAAAAAGGCTTACAAAGAATCTCGTCAAGAGTGAAGTGACCCCTTTTAATCTTTATTTTCGATGAGAAAGTACACAGTTATCCCTTAGCAGAGTAGTGGTAACTGACAGTATTTAGTTTAATAGCACAAAAAATCTTGATAGAATCTTTTATGTTTTACTTGTGATTTCCTATTTCCTGTCTTCTGATGTATTCAGAAGAAAACAGGTAAAAACACAGTTTAAGAAATCCAAAAACATAAACAAAGAACTTTAAAAATTGACAGATATTAGCTAAAATTTTATAGTGTTATTTATGCTGACCTAGTAACCCACTGTGTGTTTCTTACTTACCCCATTAGAGTCTGTTTGAGATATTTTGCCAGGTATTTCCAAGCAGTTAAATTTTTAGTGCATCCAGCAAAATCTAAAATTCCAAATAACACCTCCAATCCCAGTTTATGGTGTTCTTCTTTGTCTGTGATGTTCAAAACAATTAAGAGTTTACAGAAAGCACTGAAGAGCACAAAGCTAAAAGATTACATTCATCGACAAAATATCACTGAAGCATAAGCCTTAAAGTTTAGCAGTTTAAAACAATTCACATGATCACATTATGATCAACATACGCTCCTGTGATGAATCTGAAAAATTCAATAACTTAGTCCATGCTAATGAAAGCAGGGTGGTGAATCTGACCTCTGTATGGGTTTATACCACTCAAAATGTTATTTAAAGTACCTACCCTACTGAGGCATTTCATACATATATTTTTTCTATTAGGAGAGGGACAGAGGCAGTCCCAGTACCTATTGGACTTAAGCAGATTTTCTCCTATGAAGAAATTTTCTTTTCTATACTGAGCTGAATAACAGTAAAGATTAAAATGAATTACACAAATAGAAGCTGTTTTTCTTTTGCAACCATTGCCTAATACTCTACAGCACAGGTCAGCAAACTTTTTCTGTAAAGGGCCAGACATTAAACATTTAACTTTTGCAAGCCTTACAGGTTGTTATATCTATGCAACTCTACTGTTGCAGGGCAAAAGCAGCCACAGATGATATGTAAATAAATGGGCATGGCTGTGCTCCAACAGAACTTGATTTATAAAAACAGGCAAGAGTTGGCTTGGGCCCACAGCCACAGTTGGCTGAGTCCTAGTCTACAGTTTGTCTGCACAAAGAGATAGAAAATAAGAACTACTTACCTGATTTTCGCAGTAACCTATGGAATTCTAACATCAGTTTATGAGATGGTACAATCTGATACAAAATCTGGAAGAAAGAATAATATTGTAACTGTTACCCATACTAAAGGCATTAGTATACTTTCAGATAAAATTCTTACTATCTAATATGCTCTCAGAAAATGAATCAAGGATTTAAAAGATACTTTGCTTTTATCCAGTTTTAATTTTGGTATAAAAATGTATTCTGTGAAAAGATATTTAAGACTAAAAGTCCCTGCTAAAAACAAGATAGCTGGTTGGGTGGGTGGGTAGTGTAGATAAACAAAGACTTTTTCTTTTCTCCATATTTATACTGTTGACCACACTTGAAAAGTTTACTTTCTTTTCAGCACGCAGGACTAAGGAAAAAATAAAGAAAAAGAATAGCACACAGATAAGTATTTAATATTTACTGATCACAAAAGGTCACAAAATACATAAAACAAAAAAGCAAAGCTAGTTATTTTGGAAGATTGTGTAAGGAACACACTATAGAGTATTCAAAAGTCAAGGAACTTCCCTGGTGGTCCAGTGGTTAAGAAATCTGCCAATGCAGGTTTGATCCCTGGTCTGGGAAGATTTCACACGCTGTGGAGCAACTAAGCCCATGCACCGTAACTACTGAGACTGCACTCAAAGAGTCCAGGCGCCAACATTACTGAAGCCAATGTCCCTAGATCCCACACTCCACAAGAGTAGCCCCTACTCGCTGCAGCTAGATAAAGCCCACACACAGCAACAAAGACCCAGCACAGCCAAAAAATAAATTAATTAAAAAAAAAAGCAACGCAGAACTTTCCAACCAGGGTGACAGAGGGTTTCTGTAATACTGATCCTCTCCCCTCAGTCTCCCTTGGGCAGAGGACAGAGGAATAGCAGTTGATGAGAGGAGGATCTGCCTGAAGCCCACAGCCTCCTATCTTTATCTCAGTGTATCATCCATACACTGTCATTTTCTCTGGATGCTAAAACATGAAAGTTGGAAAGTCGTGACCTAAGAAATGTCTTAAAGTATTTAATTCCCAACCCTGTTCAAACATTGACCTAAGAATCCCCTACCTTAAGCACACTTATCAGTTTCTCTCTTGGCGCCTTCTCTCTCTTTAGAAAGTTGTATAAGTAGACATGAGCATTTGGATTTGATGGGAATTTTTCGTCATAGGCATAATTGTTAAGCACCTCTCGGGCGCCATCTTGATCCCCGTAGAATTCCAGCATCTATATAAAATAAGTGATGATATCTTAGGTAAATTCTGTAAGATACCTATATGAAACATCATGTACAACTTTACTGATGAGCACAAAATACCATACAACCGAAAAATAGCATTCACTGTATAGGGAACAATAGTGATGCTAGTTTTTGCTTCCATCAGTGTATGTTACAACCTCCGTGGAATAGAGAAGATCACATCAAAGGCCTATACAGTTTCCCAATTTTTCCTTGTCATATTTTGTTACTGAAAAATATAGCAACTTCAACATAAGAACTGTTCCTGTGAGAAATAAAGGCTTCAAAGTAGGGCAAACTAAGGACCAAAAAGAGACCACATGATGCCACTAACCTCAGTGCCCTACATACTCCAGCCACAAAAGGAGAGCATAGGAATTATAGCTCCTTTCCTCTCATCCTTTCCCATCCTGACACAGGAGTTTCCAGATTCACTGGCATACAGTTTCAGAGATTATCTTCTGACAATGTAATTCTCGCTTTAGCACTAATGAAACTTTCAAAAAGCAAAGTATTTTGATGATGTATTCCTAGTCCTCTGTCCTTCGCAATAACTCTGAGATGACAGGATGTCCTTAAGAACTTCTAAGAGCCATTCTTCTTCATTTCATAGATTGTGACCTAGTTTCAGATTTTTGTCGCCTTTCCTTCTTGATCCCACCATATCATAAAAAGATCTTTCTGCTTTGATTTTAAGCTCAATCAGAACAATACAGAACGGACATTTACATCTACTGTGCTATTTATTTATAAATAAATAAACCATCACCCTTGCACCATCCATGAGCCCTACATCCTTGGGTTTTGCATCTTAGGGTTCAACCAACCACAGCCTGAAAATATTCAGAAAAAGAAAATTTCCAGAAAGTTCCAGAATGCAAAACTTGAATGTGCTGCACAGAGGCAACTACTTACACAGCATTCACATTGTGTTAAGTATTAAGAGTAACCTAGATATGATTTAAAGTGTACAAGAGGATGTGAGTACGTTACATACAAATACTACACCATTTTATATAAGGGATTTCAGCGTCCATCGATACTGAGGGGTGACTGCATTTGGCCATGACAGGTTATCCAGTGGTGAAAATAAACATAGTAACAGTTACTGTATAGTAGGAAAATAAGCAAAAATATTTTCAGACCAAAAAAGGGCATCCTACTGTTTAAAAAATAATTTTCTCCATTATTGCCCTTCTGATGGATAAAGATTAAGCCTAAAATGAAACTAATAAAAACTTAAGAAAAGTCTACTTACCTCTATGTAACTCTTCACAAATGGGTCCCAAACTCCAGGAATTTGAATCAATGTGCAAAGGTTTATAGATGTCTTCCAGCTGCGGTTAAGCATATTCTGGGATGCTGTGTTGTAAGCATAATCATCTTTATCTGCCCAAAGACAAAAGATTTTTTTTAAAGTAGTCAGTACTAGAGACTCACGCAGAATCAGTAATTGATAAACTACACATAAGAAAAGCTCAGACTGTAATGACCTCATTGGTGAATTCTAACAAAGAAGAGTAATAATTGTTTACAAACTATCCCCCCCAAAACGACAGAGAGAACACTTCAGAACTTACCTACGAGATCAGTATTACTCTAAGACCAAAATCAAACAATAACGACACAAGAAAATTACAGACCAACATCTCTTATATAGATGCACAAATTCTTAACAAAATACTAGCAAACTGAACCTAGCAACATATAAAGTGGGATTTATTCCAGGAATGTAAGGTTGTTTAGCATTTGAAATAAATTAATACAATATTCCAAATCCACAGAATAATGACAAAAACCTCATAATCATCCCTACTGTTGCAAAAAAAAGCATTTGATAAAATTCAATAACTTTTCATGATAAAAACACTCAATATCTAGGAATAGAAGGAATTTCTTCAATCTGGTAAACAATGTCTTGTGAAAAACTCACAAGCAGTATCAGAATTCATGATGAAAGACTGCAGGAAAGGGAGAATTCCTCTCCTGCCACTTCTGTTCAACACTCTCATGGAGGTTCCGGCCAGGCGACTGAGCAAGACAATGATATAAACAATGTTCAGATTAGAAAGGAAGAATTAAAACTATCTCTACTTGAAGATGACACGATCTTCTACATAGAAAACCCTAAGAATCCACTAAAAACTTATTAGAATTAATGAGTTCACAGTTGTATAATATAAAATCAACATACAAAAATCAACAAATCATCCAAAAATGAAATCAGGAAAATAATGCCATTTACAATAGCACAATAGCATCAAAAACAAGAAACAACTTAGCTATAAGTTTTACAAAAGAGATACAAAATCACATCTGAAAATTATTGTTCAAGGAAATGAAAAACTACTGAAGTAAATGGAAACACATCCCATGTTCAAAGGTTAGAAGACTTATTAAATTAACTTATAGTTTTAATGTAAGTTCTGTCAAAATCCCAGCTGTTTTTTTTTTTTCTGCTTAAATTGGCATGCCATTCCTATAATTTCATATGGAAATGCAAAAGACCAAGAAAAGCCAAAATAATATATATTTTTTTAATTTGGAGGATTCACAGTGTGACCTCAAAAGTCACTACAAAACTCCAGTAACTAAGACTGTGTGCTATAGGTATGCTACTGCTACTGCTGCTAAGTCACATCAGTCGTGTCCGACTCTGTTCAACCCCACAGACGGCAGCCCACCGGGCTCTCCTGTCCCTGGATTCTCCAGGCAAGAACACTGGAGTGGGTTGCCATTTCCTTCTCCAGTGCATGAAAGTGAAAAGGGAAGTCAACCCCATGGACTGCAGCCTACCAGGCTCCTCCGTCCATAGGATTTTTCAGGCAAGAGTACTGGAGTGGGGTGCCATTGCCTTTTCCGCTATAGGTATATGTGTATATATACGAACTTCCAGGGTGGCTCAGCAGTAAAGAATCCATCTGCCAATGCAAGAGACATGGATTTGATTTTGCTAGGAAGACTGCCCTAGAGAAGGAAATGGCAACCTATTCCAGTATTCTGGCCTGGGAAATACCATGGACAGAGAAGCCTGGTGGGGGCTATAGACCATGGGGTTGCAAAGAGCTGGATATGACTTAGCAACTAAACAACAACAATGGATGTATACAGATCAATGGAAGAGAATTTACAGTCATAAATAAAACTTCATATATGAGTAAGTGATTTTTGATACGAGTACCATGACAATTCAGTGGGAAAATAATAGTCTTTTCAATAAACATGCTGGAACAACTGAATATCCACATGTAAAATGACAAAGTTGACCCTCTATCTACCTCACACAACATACAAAAATTAACTCAAAGTGAATCAGAAAACCAAAATGCAAGAGTAAAACTACACACTTCTTAGAAGAAAACATTAGTCTAAATCTTTGTGACCCAGGAGTAGGCAATGGTTTCTTGGATGTGATACCAAAAGCATGAGCAACAAAAGAAAAACAAGATAAACTAAACTTCATCAAAATTATAACATTTCGTGACTCAAAAACACCATTAAGAAAGTGAAAAAGGTAACCTACAGAATAAAACATTTCCAAATCCTGCACTTATCTGATAAAGGACTTGGACCTAAAATACATAAAGATTTAAAACTCAATAATTAAAAAAAAGTACTTCAATTAAAAACCTCCTAGGAGAAAAGAATCTGAATGCACCTTTCTCCAAACAAGACATATGAATGGCCCAAAAGCACATGAAAAGATGCTCAACATTATTAGTCTCTAAGGAAATGCAAATCAAAACCATAATACACTACCTCACACCTACTGGGACAGTCCTATCAAAGACAGATAATGGCAAGTGTTGGGAAGGACACGAAGAAATCAGTATCCTTCACATACACTGCTGGTGGGAATGGAAAATGGCACAGCTACTTTGGAAAACAGTATGGAGGTCCCTCAAAAGTTCACAGCAATATTATTCAAAATTGTCAAAAAGTGGAAACGACCCAAATGTCCACCAACTGATAATGGATACTTAAGTGTGATATATCCATACAATGGAATATAAATAAATAAAAAAGGAATTAAGTGCCATTACATGCTACAATGTGGGTGAACCTTTAAAAACATTAGGCTAAGTGAAAGAAGTCAGTAACAAAAGACCACATATTTCAGGACTACATTTGTATGAACTATGCAGAATAGATCTCCAGAAACAGAAAGTAGATTGCTAGGTTGCCTAGCAATGCAGGAACTGGGCAAGAGTCAAGAGGGACTGCTAACAGGTACAGGCTTTCTTTCTGGAGTGACAAAACTGTTCTAAAATTGATGATGGTAATGGATGAACAACTGTGAATATATTATAAAACACTGAATTTATTATACTCTAAGTGAGATCAAATTGCCAACATATGCTGGAACACAGAAAAAGCAAGGGAATTCCAGAAAACATCTACTTCTGCTTCATTGACTATGCTAAACCTTTGACTATGTGGATCACAACAAACTGTGGAATATTCTTAACGAGATGGGAATACCAGACTACCTGACCTGCCCCCTGAGAAATCTGTATGCAGGACAAAAAGCAACAGTTAGAACTGTATGGAACAATGGACTGGTTCAAAACTCGGAAAGGAGTGTATCTACGTTGTATATTGTCACCCCGCTTATTTAACTTACAAGAAGAGCATATCATACGAAATGCTGGGTTGAATTAATCACAAGCCAGAATCAAGACTGTCGGGAGAAATATCAACAACCTCAGATATGCAGACAATACCACTTTAATGGCAGAAAGTGAAGGAACTAAAGAGCTTCTTGATAAAGGTGAAAGAGGAGAATGAAAAAGGTGGCTTAAAACTCAACATTCAAAACATAAAGATTATGGCATCCAGCCCCATCACTTCATGGCAAAAAGATGGAGAAATTGTAGAAACAGTGTCAAATTTCATTTTCTTGGGCTCCAAAATCAATGTGGATGGTTGACTGCATGCCATGAAATTAGAAGACACTTGCTCCTTGAAAGAATAGCTATGGCAAATCTAAACAGTGTATTAAAAAGCAGAGACATCACTTTGCCAACAAAGGCCCATATGGTCATGGTCAAAGCCATGGTTTTTCCAGAAGTCATGTATAGATGTGAGAGTTGCACCATAAAGAAGGCTGAGTGCCAAAGAACTGATGCTTTTAAACTGTGGTGCTGGAGAAGACTCTTGAGAGTCCCTTGGACAGCAAGGAGATCAAACCAGGCAGTCCTAAAGGAAATCAACCTTGAATGTTCATTGGAAGGACTGGTGCTTTAGCTGAAGCTCCAATCCTTTGGCCACCTGATGTAAAGAGCTGACTCACTGGAAAAGACCCTGATGCTGGGAAAGACTGAAGGCAAGAGGAGAAGGGGATGGCAGAGGATGAGATGACTGTATGGCGTCACTGAGTCAATGGACATGAGTTTGAGCAAACTCAAGGAGATAGTGAAGGACAGGGAAGTCTGGCTTTCTGTAGTCCATGGGGTTGCAAAGAGTTGGACAGGGCTTAGTGACTGAACAACAATGACAATAAGTGGGTGAACCATATCAAGAATCATCTCTCAACTCTCAATAAAGCTATTTTAAAAAAAAAAGAGAGAGAGATTACCATACCACACAATAAATTGAGTGACATAAAAATTCCTGATAATAATAAATGATGAGGAGACAACAGACAAAAGAAAATTTAAAACAGACTACTAATGGGATATAAATTAGTAACCACTTTGGAAAGACTTTGGCCTGTTATGTAGTACAGTTGAAGATACACATACTTAGTGACAATTCTACTCTGAGAAACACATGCATATGTGTACCACTATCCATGCCCAAGAATTTCAAAGCAGCATTAATTATAATATCCCCAAACTACTAACATCCTAAATAGCAATCAATGTAGAGAATGAATAAATTGCAAGAATATCATACAAAATATTGTTTTACAACAACAAAAATGAACAAACTATAGCTAATTCAACCATACAATCACATGTTAAATGTTGAAAAAAATATGCAAGGTCCCCCAAAATATGTACAGTGTGGATCAAGATATGACACTAAAATTAAGGCAAAACTAAACTACATCGTTTACAGATGCATGTGCTGTGCTGTGCTCAGCCGCTTCAGTCCTGTCAGATTCTTTGTGACCCTATGGACTATAGCCATGTGGGAGGCCCTTACAGCTGCATACTTGAGTGATAAAGGTATCTTTAAAAACAAAGCAGCTATTATCATTAAGGGGCTTCCTAGGTGGCACAGAGGTAAAGAATCCACAGGCAATGCAGGAGATGCAGGAGAGGTGGCTTTGATCCCTGGGTCAGGAAGAAGGAAATGGCAACCCACTCCAGTATTCTTGCCTGGAGAATTCCATGGACAGAGGAGCCTGGTGGGCTGCAGTCCATGGGGTCACAAAGAGTTGGACATGACTGAGCTCTGAACACTAATTATCATTAAAGTCAGGACAGCGGTTTCCTCGAGACAGACTGGGAGATGCGATCAAGAAAGAACACATCCAGAGAACTTTCAGGGGGACAGCAATGTTGCGCTCCTTACTCTGGGTGTAGTTACACAGATGTTTGTTTTATAATATTCATTCTATCATACATTTGTTTGACACACTTCTTCAGGATATATTTCACAGTCTTAAAGGTTTAAAAAGAAAATCTGTCCTTCAAAACAAATAGAAGCACAAAACACTTTTGGGTTCCAATGCTTCATTTTGGCCAAAATAGTAGCTTCCTTTTACCCAATATATAGATTAGTATACTCTTCCCAGTGGATCTATTGCATGAATATCAATATGAACTTGGAAATGAAATGGTAACTGGAAAACAAGTGTAAAAGGGTATCGGGGGGAAAAAAAAGTAAGAAAGAAAGGCAGATCCCTGAGTAAATATAAGTTGGGTGTGAATTTACCATGGAAGGGGGTTCCCAGGTACCAAGTGCATCAAAGCCAACCAGCACAGGCCACAGCAGAAAGGAAAAATCCCAAGGCAACTGTGAGCACACATTCATGTGTTACATTTCATAAGTCTGGTTACATATAAAACTAGTCCTAGTTTTTTTTTTTTTTCCCATTGAATAGCCAGCCATATGAGGTTAAAGACCATCTAAAGAGCTCCACATTTTATCCCAACTTTGTCTCTTGTTGCTCCAGAAGAGTGTCAGCTGCAGAAGGTACTGAATTATCTAACCATGAAAGTGACGGTATAAATCCATGCTCCAACTGATCTAATCATCATGTATTTGCTTGAGTTCTACCTAAGCGTGTGAGAAGAAAAGGAAATAATGATTTAAAACTTACCTAAATCAGTATCAGCGAGCCTTCTTAAAAAGAACATTACAGTGGGCATTTCAGCAAGGTGTGTTGTTGTGTTACTTGCTCAGTACTGCCCAACTCTTTGTGACCCAACAGACTGTAGCCCACCAGGCTTCTCTGTTCATGGGAGTCTCCAGGCAAGAATACTGGAGAGGGTTGCCATTTCCTTCTCCAGGTGATCTTACCAACCCAGGGATTGAGTCCGGGTCTCCCACATTGCAGGCAGATTCTTTACTGTATGAGCCACCAAGGAAGTCCTTCAGCAAGGTTAACGAAAGAAATACAGATATGTGACCTCAAAAGACTGATGAGTCTAGACAAGGAGACACAACACAAAACACACATGATAAAAACTTAGAATGACTGAAAAAAGCAAAAGGTGAAGAGTCAACTGACACAGGCTGAACATGCAGCTGGTATGTTGGGTTTAATGCAAGAGGAGGAGAGGTCTAACGAGTCCTGAAGACACATGGCATACTGGAGCAGGAGGATGCACAGGAGGCCTCGCAAGGTCCTCATGAAAAAGACAGTATTTCAGAAGTGTCTTGGGGGTGGTTAAAGACAGGAAACAGGAAGGGAATTTGCAGTTGGTGAACTCACCCACCCAGAGACCAGGGAAATACTACTATCAATTAAGGATACTGAGGAAATATCGCTTAACATAAATGAAGTGATAAATGTCAGAACTGGGATTTGGATGAAGGAGGTGAAAACAGAAAAATGTTAATCCTAGAGAAGTTATGGAGAAAAACTATATGAGGGTAAAAAGGTGCAGAGAATCATACAGCTTCGAAAAACACAAATTTAGGGACAGGAGAGGACAACATCACCACCGCCAAGTAAGAGAAAGAGAAGGCAGTTGGAGGAGGACACATAGTCAGTTTGGGGGGTGATCAGTGAGTCAAGAAAATGGTCTGTGATGATTTTTGTAGAGAAATGAAACAACTTTATCTTGCCCTATTCTTTGAACATATTGTCCTAAGAAACAACATTACAAAACAAACTAAACTCCACTGTAAACACACAGGAAGAAATGCTTCTTCTATGCGATAATGCCCATGGATGAAAATTTGTAACCTTTCTTGGAAATCACATTTCTAAGAAATGAATGAATCTAGGACTATTCCGGGTGGCATAGTGGATAAGAATTCACCTTCCAATGAAGGGGACATGGGTTCTTAGTCCCCTCGGACCCTGGTCCAAGAAGACTCCACAGGCTGTAGTGCTTAGCCCATGTGCCACAACTACTCAGCCTGTGCTCTAGAGTCCATGAGCCACAACTACCAACCAGAGCACCGCAAGTACTGAAGCCCACGCACCCTAGATTCCAGGCTCTGCAACGAGAAGCCACTGCAATGAGAAGCCCACGCAACGCAATGAAGAGTAGCCCCTGCTTGCAGCAACTAGAGAAAGCCTGCTCACAGCAATGAAGACCCAGTGCAACCAAAAATAAAAATAAATTTTAAAAAAGCAACGAATCTAAAATGGTCATGAACTTAACCTATGAATTACCTAATTTATGTCTGAAAAGTCTTGTTTAAATACCAGAAATTTTATAAAGGACGAAGCAGAATTTTACAAGCATAGCAATCTCTGTTCTCTGTACTATCTGGATAAAGCCAGGCTTGGAAGAAGGGGAATTAGATTACTCCTCAAGATTCCTTCTGTCCCTCTGACAGTCTTACCGCTCATCACGCATATTTACTCACCGAGCTGAGACAATTCCATCTTCTTTTTATACCAAGAATAATACTGCAAAAGCCCTTTATAGGCCTGAATAAGGTTGACTAACACTTCCTGGGAAGAAGACTTTTCACCATATCGCCATGTCTCTGCCTGGGTGAGAATTCTGTTCGCATCTTCAAGCAATCCATGATGCAGAAGGTATAATGCATGTTGTAAGGAAATCTGCAACATTAAGAAAAGCCCACTGTTATGCAGGTCACTAGATAACCATTAGTTTAAAAACTCAGTAAATATATGATACACACTGGGCTAAGACCTTGGGAGAACACAAACAATGGAACCTTGTCCCCATGATCAAAAATTTCAATCTAGCAGAAAGATGCGTGAAAAAATTGTTGTTGTTTAGTCACTAAGTTGTGTCCAACTCTTTGCAACCCAATGGACGCTGGCCGGCCCATCTCCTCTGCCCATGGGATTCTCCAGGCAAGAATACTGGAGTATGTTGCCATTTCCTTCTCCAAGCAATCTTCCCAACCCAGGGATCAAACCTGCATCTCCTGCTTGGCAGGATTCTTTACCACTGAGCCACCAGAGAAGCCCATACATCAACTATACGTCAACTTTTCAATTAAAAATTAAAAAAAGAATAATTACATAAAGAAAGAGCAATACAAATAGGGAGAGCATTAAGGAGGAGAATAATGGGAAATACACTTAATTATATGAACAGTGTCAGAGTTCAAACCTTCCTCTTCAACTACTGTGATAATTTCTCAACTCATGTCTCCTGTCTTGTCCCCCTACAATCCATCTTCCATGTGACCACCAAAGAAATCTCATTGATCATTTGTGTAAAATTCTTCAACAGTTCCCACTGCCTATAGAATAAAAATCTCAGCTCTATAGAGATGGCATACAGAGCTTAGCTTACTTCCCCTGCTTTCTACCTATGTGATTTTTAGAATAACTAAAGACACATTCACCCCACTCCATACTCTTGCCTGGAAAATCCCATGGATGGAGGAGCCTGGTGGGCTGCAGTCCACGGGTTCGCTAAGAGTCAGACATGACTGAGAGACTTCACTTTCACTTTTCACTTGCATGCACTGGAGAAGGAAATGGCAACCTACTCCAGTATTCTTGCCTGGAGAATCCCAGGGACAGGGGAGCCTGGCAGGCTGCCGTCTATGGGGTCGCACAGAGTCGGACACGACTGAAGCGACTTAGCAGCAGCAGCAAAGACACATTAGATACAGAGGTATCAGACTCTTTATTATCCCCTACCATGCTAGACTACAATTTCCTCCAGTATGCACAGTGAATACCTACTAGCTTCTTCAGACTCATCTCCAGCATCACATCCCTTCTTTGCCCAACTCCCCTAACTCATTCAATCCTAGCCCTTTCCAATTCCAGAGAGCCAACCATTTTTGACTTTGTCTTCTCACTATAATTGCATTTCTACCATAGCAACCATAACCATTTACTTTATTTATATACCTGTCTCCCTTTACTGCAAGAACCATGTCCAGCAGATTGTCTGGGAAACAGCAGCAGGTGTTTTTTGAAAAGTGTTACTGAAAAATGTCTTTTGTCTATCCTAATTACCACCCTCAGACTCTGGAGTATGAAATAAAGTTCCTCCCAGATTTCTTTACTTCACTTGAGTAGATTCTATGAGCTTAGAAGGAGCTAACCAATAATTTAGTTAAAACTCTACCTTCCCTCCCTAAACGGCTATCTAGTTTCTCCCTGAAAGAAGAGAAGCACACACCACCAGGGCAGGCTATCCCCTTTCTCCAACTGTTCACTAAGAAAGTTCTTCCTTAAGTGGAACCATACGCTGCCTCCGTTTACTTTCTACTTATAATGTATATGGTCTACCAGAAAATAAGATCCTAAAGGAGAAACTGGCACATAAGAGAAACAAAAATTTTTTACTAAATTAATAGAACCTGTAAAGAAACCTAAACTAGGGGAAATCTTTTTCCAAAATTAGAAAGCAGTGGGAATATAAAATGCTACAGCCACTACAGAAAACAGTTTAGTGAGTCCTAAAAGGGTTAAACATAGAATTATATGTCTATACATACATGTTTTTATAATACACATATATAAGCGCCAACTCATTGGAAAAGACCTTGATGCTGGGAACGATGGAAGGCAAAAAGAGAAGGGGACAACTGAGGATGAGATGGTTAGATGGCATCACTGATTCAATAATGGACATAAATTTGAGCAAACTTCAGGAGATAGTGCCAGACAGAGGAGCCTGGCGTGCTATAATCTATGGGGTCACAAAGAGTTAGAGAGAACTTAGTGCCTGAACAACAACAACAAATATGCGTATATGTGTGTACATGACATAAAACATGACCTAGCAATTCTACTCAAAGGTATACATCCAAAGAAACTGAAAGCAGAGACTCAAATAGATACCTGCATGACAGCACTCACTGAAGTGCTATTCACAATAGTCAAAAGATGGAAACAACCAAACAAGAGATGAAAGGATAAGAAAATGTTACAGATACATACAAGTTATACTGGGCCGAAACAAGGGAGTCTGAGTGAACTCCAGGAGATGGTGATGGACAGGGAGGCCTGGCATGCTGCGATTCATGGGGTCGCAGAGTCGGACATGACTGAGTGAGTGAACTGAACTGAACTGAACAAGGGATGAGGTCTGATACACGCTACAACAGAGACAAACCTTGAAAACATGATGCTAGGTGAAATAATCAATACATAAAAGGACAAATATTATATGCTTCCACTTATACGTGAATAGCCAAATTTATAGAGACAGAAAGTAGATTAGAGGTTATGAGAGGATGGGAGGAGGAGGGAATGAGGTGACACTGCTTAATGGGTACAGAGTTTCTGTTTGGGGTGATAGAAATTTTGGCAATACTGGTGATGGCTGCACAACAATGGAAACGTAATTAATCCCACTGATACATTTTGCAACAATTTAAAAATATCTGAAAACTAGGGCAAGTAAAAACAAAACAAGGATAGGAAGGCAAATATTTTATGCTTCACAGGCCTATTGGTCTCAGTCACAACTGCTCAACTCTGCCATTGTCTGGCTAAAAGTAGCTACTGGCAATATGGAAATGAATGGGTGTGGAGATGTTCCAATAAAACTTTATTTAGAGGTACTGGAAAAAATTAAAAAGCAAACCGTGTAAAAACTTGATTGAGAAAGTGCTTTTAGTTAAATATATACCACAGAGAGGGAGATTATCATAACATTTTGGAGGATGTCAATTCTTTCGGATAAAGCTTTTATTAAAGGACACTTTAATTTGGATAAAACTCCACCTAAACATGAGAAACAATGAAACATTTTCACACATGGATCAGAGTTAATACTGTGAAAATGTCTGTACTACTGTGAAAATGTCCACACTAGCCGTACTACCCAAAGCCATCTATAAATTCAATGCAATATCTATCAAAATACCAGTGCTATTTTTCACATAAATAGAAAACACAATCTTCAAATTTGGATGCAAAAATTTTATTACTCACAAAAAAACTGTTAATAGCCAAAATAATCTTAAGAAAGAAGAATGCTGCAGGTATCACACTTTCTTATTTCAATCTATATTACCAAACTATAGCATTCAAAACAGACACATCAGACAAGTAGAACAGAATTGGGAGTCCAGAAATGAGCCCATCCATATGTTGTCAACTAATATTTGACAAAGGAGCCAATAATACTCAAAGGGCAAAGGTTAGTCTCTTCAATAAATGATGTTGGGGAAACTATAGACGTTGACTGAAGAAGAATGAAACTGGACCCTTAATTTAGACCGCTCACAAAAATTAACTCAAAATGGATTAAGGACTTAAAGGTAAGATCTGAAACTAAAGCTCTCAGAAGAAAACAGAGGAAAAAAGACTCCTTGATATTGGTCTTGGTAATGAATTCTTGGGGTATGACACCAAAAGCACAAGCAATGAAAGTGAAAATAAACAAGTGGGACTGCATCAAACTAAAAAGCTTCTGCACAACAAAGGAACCATCAACAAAATGAAAAGGCAGTCTACTGAACGGGAGAAAATATTTTCAAATCATGTATCTGATAAGAAATACCTAAAGTCTATAAAGAACTCATACAGCTCAATAGCAAGAACAACAAAAAACATATTAGAATTAAAAATAGGCAGAAGAGGGACTTCTCTGGTGGTCCAGTACCTAAGACTCCGTGCTCCCAGTGCAGAGGGCCGGGGCTTGATTCCCAATTGAGGGTCAGGGAACTAGATCTCGCATATTGCAACTAAGACCCGGTACAGCCAAATAAATAAATATTAAAAAAAAAAAAAAAACTATGGCAATTTCAAAGTTGTGCTTAATCCTATTGACATTTATTAAAATAGTACAGATTGAAAAAAAAAAAAAAGGTTGGGGGAAGAGGTTCAAGAAAGAGGGGACATATGTATACCTATGGCTGATTCATGTTGATGTATGGCAGAAACCAACACAATATTTTAAAGCAATTATCCTCCAATTGAAAATAAATAACTTAAATTTGGGCCACAATAGTGAAAGTTCTGTACCCTAACCACTGGATAGCCAAGGAATTCCCCCACTTCAAACGAGCTAGAATGGCTAGCATCAAAAAGACAAGAGAGGACTTCCCTGGTGGTACAGTGGATGGGAATCCGCCTACCAATGCAGGGCACAAAGGTTTGATTCCTGTGTGGAATCCCAGAAAGATTCCACATGCCATGGAGCAACTAAAGATGGCATGTTGCAACTACTAAAGCCCGTGAACCTAGAGTGGGTGCTCCGCAAAAGAGAAGCCACTGCAATGAGAAGCCCGTACCCTGCAAGGAGGAATAGGTGCCGTTCACAGCAACAAGAAAGGGCTACATAGCAACAAAGACCCAGCACAACCAAAAGGAAAACAAAACAAAAGACAAGGAATAACAAGTGTTGGTAAGGATGTGGAGAAAAGGGAACTGCTGTATACTGCTGGTATACATTCCTTTTGGAATGTAAAGTGGTCTAGCCACCATGGAAAATGGTGGTATGGTGGTTCCTCTAATAAATTAAAAACAAATCTAATATATGATCCAGCAGTCCACATTGGCATATATAACCAAAGTTGAAATCACTATCTGGACGAGATGTCTGCACTTCCATGTTCACTGAAACACTATTCACAAGAGCCAAGACATGGAAGCAATCTAAGTGAGCAATGATGGATGAATGGACAAGGAAAATATTGTATACACACATATATACAATGGAGTATTATTCAGTCATGCAAAAGAATGAAATCTTGCGTGTATGGCAACATGGATGAGCTTTGAGGGCATTATGCTTAGGGAAATAAGTCATACAAAAAAAGTAATATTCTCTCATCTCACTTTCAGGTGGAATCTAAAAACATCCAACCCATAGAAACAGAGTAAAATGCTGGCTGCCACAGGCTGAGGGCTGGAGTAGTCAAGGGACACAAACTTTCAATTATAAGATGAGTAAGTTTGAGGGTCTAATGTACAGCATGGTGACTATGACATTGTTAACTTGAAAGCTGCCACAAGAGTAGAACTTTAACATTCTCAACACAGCAACAACAAAACGATACTATGTGAGAGGATGGCGATGTTAACTAACCACACTGTGGCAACATTCGGCAATATATACATGCTATCAAATTATCACATTGTATACCCTAAACAAAATTAAATCATATGTCGATTATATCTCAACAAAGCTGGAAAACTTTTCTCAAGTATTCAAATTCCCAGTTTGTTTAGCCCTTTCCCTTTTCCAAAAGCACCAATTCTTAGAGAGCTCAACTGAGTTAAGCAAACATTAGAATTTGGTCCATTATCATGGTGAAGCACACAGGCCATTCTGAAGGACTGGCTCTGGCAGCCAGAGATACACAGAGAGAAGATATCTTCACTCCCACAATGTGGTAGGCGACAGGAAATGGAGGAGTAAATGGCTCTCATAACGCAATCTTCCTCTCAGTTTCTCTTACTGACCCAGGTGTGTTACTCCCTTTCTCATCTTTTTTACATTCTTACCTACCTGATCACTGAGACAAGCAATTTTAAAAAATGAACGCTGCGGATGTAAATTCACAAAGCCTACATTCTCACCTTCAAGTAATTTGTGATGCCAATATTTTTCATCCGGTCGGCAAAGGTATTGAAAGTCTCCACGTTGCTTTTGGGATGATAATAAAGAATTTCACTTCCAAGCTTCCAAATAATCTGTCAAAACAGAAGTTACTAACAAAACTGTAAAACCCCTGCCTTAACCAATGTCTCAGAAAGCTATTTTCTTCTGATGACAACATTAAAAAACAATCTATAATTCCTTTTTCTAGATACCATTACTGTCAACATTTTACTGTACTTCACCCAATGAAAGTATTATTACATTTTATGTGATTAAAAGCTTTTCCTGTTGATTAAAATACCAGGTGTCATTAACACTGTCATTTTGAGCCAGAAGCCTAAAGAAGGTGAGAGTTAACATACATATTGAAGATAACACTTTCAATTAGGAGAAAAACATTAAAGTTAGAAAACTCAGGTTCCATTAACATTGGCTTCTTCACTGCTCTCATTATGTACCAAGTGAGAGCTATGGACTCAGTGTTTCCTCACATTTCATCAGCTTCTACAATTATTGACTATGGCTAGTCTGTCTTTAGTGGAGAAGGCAATGGCACCTCACTCCAGTACTTTTGCCTAGAAAATCCCATGGACAGAGGAGCCTGGTGGGCTACAGTCCATGGAGTCACTAAGAGTCGGACACGACTGAACGACTTCACTTTCACTTTTCACTTTCATGCACTGGAGAAGGAAATGGCAACCCACTCCAGTGTTCTTGCCTGGAGAATCCCAGGGACGGGGAAGCCTGGTGGGCTGCCCTCTTTGGGGTTGCACAGAGCCGGACATGACTGAAGAGACTTAGCAGCAGCAGCAGCAGTCTATCTTTAGAGCTTCAACTTAAGAATCTGCATCAGCTTTATTTATTATAAATTTTAATAAAAATATACTCTCCCCAGAGCACCAAAACTTTGATGATAGTACTTGCAGCTCTTCTTTTGCATGAGGGGGACTCTCTACTTTTCTTATTCCATTTAAAGTACTTCAATGATACTGATCTTCAAAGTAAACTGGCTGTTTGGTATAATATTGGTTTAGTATAATCATAATACTCAGAAAGAGATAGAGTTCTTTTATAGATAATCAAATTGCAGTATTTTGAAGCTTAAAGAAAATGTGGAGATTATCCTACCACAGTTGTTCTTAAATACACATGTATGTAAAAATTACCTGGGATACCAGTTAAAAATAAATATTCCAGTGATTCAGACTTGGACTCAGTAAAACTGGGGTGGAGGGCAGGAATCTATATTTCCAACAAGGGCTCTATGTGACTCAAACAGAGCCCAAACAAGCATCTGGTAACCACTAATTTAATTCTTTCAACTTATAAAACAAACTCTGGGCAAAAAGGGACTGTAATTTGTCCAATGTTTTATAGATCTAGAATAACTTTACTCCATAAACTAAACTTTCAATCAATGGTTAATTTTTTTTTTTTTCATATTTTTTGGTTCTATTAGACATCTAACTGATGCAACCTAATAGTAAAAGCTACCTGAGATATCCACGTGAAGTTATCTGTATCCATAGATATCCATACCATCTTTTACAAAACAAATTTAACAATACATGCCAAGCACTGTTCTAGATACCTGCCCTGGTGGAATTTACGTTCTGTTGTAGAGAGACTGACAATAACCAAGCAATACAGTAATTAAACTGGCAAGTATTATGGGAAAAACAATGAAGCAGAGTCAGAAGACCAGGGGTGCCAGCTGGAAAATGAAGGGGGTTGGTGTGCAGTTGCAACTTTAAATAGTGAAGGGAGGCCCCACTGCAAGTATGATGTGAAGGAGGGTGACCACAGTGGTAGCCAAAGAGCAAAGACAATCAGGAGGCAGTATGGTTGTTCAAGGGATGACCAAGAAGGCCAGTGAGGCTGCAGAAGAAAAGCAAGTTAGATGGTAACAGGAGATGAGGTCAAAGTGGAAAAGGAATGAGCAAAGCACGGAGAACTTGCAGGTGATCAAAAGGACACTGGCTCTTACTCTGAGTGAAACAGGAAAGCCAATGCAGGGTTTTCAGCTGAGGAGTGACATGATTTGACTCATGGTTTAAAAGGACTATGTTGTATCATTAATCACTTGAAAAAATGCCCATCAAAGCTACAATGAGACACTATGTCACAATCACTAGGGTGGCTGTAATCAAGAAGACAGACAATAATACTGTCGGTGAGGATATACAAATGTTGGAAACCTTTATGTCGCTGGTGGGAATGTAAAACAGTGCAGCCAATGTAGACAGTCTACCAGTTCCTTAACAGGTTACATATATTTATCATACGCCCCAGCATACTCCTCCTTGGTATATATACTCAAGAGAAATTACAACAAGCACCCATATAAAAACTTGTACATGGGGGGGAAAAAAAAACTTGTACATGAATGTTCATAGTAGCATTATTCATAGTAACAGAAAGAAAAACTACTCAAATATCTAAAAACTGATGTATCAGTTTTATTTCATCAAATGAGATAAAGCCTTACACTGGAATATTATTTTGCAATAAAAATCAGTGAAGAACTAATATGCCACAATATGGTACAATAGGCCTTGAACACATTATGTTCAGTAAAAGAATTCATTCATAAAAAGCCATATATTATATGATTCTACTTATTTGAAATGTCCAAAATAAAAAGTAAATTAACGGTTGCCAAGGGCTAGGGTCTGGAGAAGAGGGACAAGTGGGTACAGTTTTTCTTGAGGGGGCAACAAAAAATGTTCTAAATTTAGATTGTGGTGACAGTTGTATCTCTTGTGAATATAGGAAAACACACTGAATTGTTCAATTTAAATGGGCGAACTGTATGGTGTTTAATGTATCTCAATAAGGCTATTTTTTTTTAAGGCTCAGTCTGATTATTATGCTGAAAATACACTGGGAGGCAGAGGAGGGTAAGCGATCATCTAAGTGAAGTGATGGGGTTTTGAGTCAAGGAAGCACCAAAAATGATATGATGAGAAGTACTCAAGACTGTAGGGAGCAGGTTTTCAAAGGAGAGCCAACAGAATTTTCTGATGGTTTGGATATGAGGTGCAAAAAAAAAAAAAAAANACGGGGAAGCCTGGTGGGCTGCCCTCTTTGGGGTTGCACAGAGCCGGACATGACTGAAGAGACTTAGCAGCAGCAGCAGCAGTCTATCTTTAGAGCTTCAACTTAAGAATCTGCATCAGCTTTATTTATTATAAATTTTAATAAAAATATACTCTCCCCAGAGCACCAAAACTTTGATGATAGTACTTGCAGCTCTTCTTTTGCATGAGGGGGACTCTCTACTTTTCTTATTCCATTTAAAGTACTTCAATGATACTGATCTTCAAAGTAAACTGGCTGTTTGGTATAATATTGGTTTAGTATAATCATAATACTCAGAAAGAGATAGAGTTCTTTTATAGATAATCAAATTGCAGTATTTTGAAGCTTAAAGAAAATGTGGAGATTATCCTACCACAGTTGTTCTTAAATACACATGTATGTAAAAATTACCTGGGATACCAGTTAAAAATAAATATTCCAGTGATTCAGACTTGGACTCAGTAAAACTGGGGTGGAGGGCAGGAATCTATATTTCCAACAAGGGCTCTATGTGACTCAAACAGAGCCCAAACAAGCATCTGGTAACCACTAATTTAATTCTTTCAACTTATAAAACAAACTCTGGGCAAAAAGGGACTGTAATTTGTCCAATGTTTTATAGATCTAGAATAACTTTACTCCATAAACTAAACTTTCAATCAATGGTTAATTTTTTTTTTTTTCATATTTTTTGGTTCTATTAGACATCTAACTGATGCAACCTAATAGTAAAAGCTACCTGAGATATCCACGTGAAGTTATCTGTATCCATAGATATCCATACCATCTTTTACAAAACAAATTTAACAATACATGCCAAGCACTGTTCTAGATACCTGCCCTGGTGGAATTTACGTTCTGTTGTAGAGAGACTGACAATAACCAAGCAATACAGTAATTAAACTGGCAAGTATTATGGGAAAAACAATGAAGCAGAGTCAGAAGACCAGGGGTGCCAGCTGGAAAATGAAGGGGGTTGGTGTGCAGTTGCAACTTTAAATAGTGAAGGGAGGCCCCACTGCAAGTATGATGTGAAGGAGGGTGACCACAGTGGTAGCCAAAGAGCAAAGACAATCAGGAGGCAGTATGGTTGTTCAAGGGATGACCAAGAAGGCCAGTGAGGCTGCAGAAGAAAAGCAAGTTAGATGGTAACAGGAGATGAGGTCAAAGTGGAAAAGGAATGAGCAAAGCACGGAGAACTTGCAGGTGATCAAAAGGACACTGGCTCTTACTCTGAGTGAAACAGGAAAGCCAATGCAGGGTTTTCAGCTGAGGAGTGACATGATTTGACTCATGGTTTAAAAGGACTATGTTGTATCATTAATCACTTGAAAAAATGCCCATCAAAGCTACAATGAGACACTATGTCACAATCACTAGGGTGGCTGTAATCAAGAAGACAGACAATAATACTGTCGGTGAGGATATACAAATGTTGGAAACCTTTATGTCGCTGGTGGGAATGTAAAACAGTGCAGCCAATGTAGACAGTCTACCAGTTCCTTAACAGGTTACATATATTTATCATACGCCCCAGCATACTCCTCCTTGGTATATATACTCAAGAGAAATTACAACAAGCACCCATATAAAAACTTGTACATGGGGGGGAAAAAAAAACTTGTACATGAATGTTCATAGTAGCATTATTCATAGTAACAGAAAGAAAAACTACTCAAATATCTAAAAACTGATGTATCAGTTTTATTTCATCAAATGAGATAAAGCCTTACACTGGAATATTATTTTGCAATAAAAATCAGTGAAGAACTAATATGCCACAATATGGTACAATAGGCCTTGAACACATTATGTTCAGTAAAAGAATTCATTCATAAAAAGCCATATATTATATGATTCTACTTATTTGAAATGTCCAAAATAAAAAGTAAATTAACGGTTGCCAAGGGCTAGGGTCTGGAGAAGAGGGACAAGTGGGTACAGTTTTTCTTGAGGGGGCAACAAAAAATGTTCTAAATTTAGATTGTGGTGACAGTTGTATCTCTTGTGAATATAGGAAAACACACTGAATTGTTCAATTTAAATGGGCGAACTGTATGGTGTTTAATGTATCTCAATAAGGCTATTTTTTTTTAAGGCTCAGTCTGATTATTATGCTGAAAATACACTGGGAGGCAGAGGAGGGTAAGCGATCATCTAAGTGAAGTGATGGGGTTTTGAGTCAAGGAAGCACCAAAAATGATATGATGAGAAGTACTCAAGACTGTAGGGAGCAGGTTTTCAAAGGAGAGCCAACAGAATTTTCTGATGGTTTGGATATGAGGTGCAAAAAAAAAAAAAAAAACTCCAGATTGGGCCTCAAAATTAGATAAGGGAACTGTGATCTGAGATAAGGAAAATTAGGCTGGACAAGGAATATCAGAAGAACCAATTTAAATTTGCTAGTATGATACAACATATCGTACTAACCAGTATTAGATACTAAGAAGTGAGGCTGAACAGAATGTTGGGTACAGCGANAAAAAAAAAAAAAAACTCCAGATTGGGCCTCAAAATTAGATAAGGGAACTGTGATCTGAGATAAGGAAAATTAGGCTGGACAAGGAATATCAGAAGAACCAATTTAAATTTGCTAGTATGATACAACATATCGTACTAACCAGTATTAGATACTAAGAAGTGAGGCTGAACAGAATGTTGGGTACAGCGATCCGACTTGACAGATGTCAGAGCCCCAGATACACAATGGGGGATCACCACCATGCAGACTGAATGAAAGGGTATGAAACTGAATGAGATCAAGAGAGCTCAGATAACAATAACACCTAAAGATTGGAGTTCTCAAGGACTCCCACGTCAGAAGGCCAAGAAGACAAACAGCAATCAGAAAAGGAAACCGAGGAAGGGCCAATAGCCTAGGCTGAGAGTGCAGAGTCCTGGAAGCCAGACGAAGAATTCTGTTTGTTTCTTCATCACACAGAAGGGAATGACCTGGTATGCTTAATATTGGTAACAATCACGTTAGACGAGTACCAAAAATCAGCCACTGGATTCAGCAAAGTGGATATCACTATTGATCCCAACAAGGCAATTTGGTAGAAATAATGATTTGTGGGGGAGTCTAACTGAAGAGGGTTTGGAACGAATAGATATATAAACTCTTCCCAGGAGTTTTGCTGAAAGGCAGGGTAGAGAAATGAGTACAGCTTGTAGAAGAAGTAGAAGACAAGAGATGATATTAAGTGGGAGAGAGAATGACATGTTTCCATGATGATGGGAAGCATCCTATAGAAAGGGGACCATAAGGACATGAGAAAAGATGGAAGAATTAGTTAAACGAATGAATAAATATTTGGGAATCTGAGAATTCAGAGTTAAAGTATTTTTCATCTCCTTAAAATGATAATATAAAATGAAGTATAGAAAAAAATGTCTCAATACAAACTCAATTTGAGATCTTGCAAAAGCTGTTCTGGGTGGAGTTCAAGAGGCAGAAACTCCCAGGATTCTGTGCTACCTTCCAGGGGACCCACACTTTACTTACCTCGGGCGCACCCTGCCTTTTGTTGCTGTCTGTATCTTCCAAAACCTGAAGGTAACTGTGCATGTATTCTGCAGCTCGCTGCCACTGGTGCTTCAGCAGAGCTTCTTGAATAAAACTTAAACAAGCGCTTGTTGTCTGAGCAAAATCCTTCTCCTGTTTTCCTCCAGAGGCTATAAAGGTTAAAGAGGAAAGTCTTGAGCCAGTGACCTCAAATCAACAATTCAAGAATCTTACTTCTGATAAACACAGTTTTAACAAGTAGGTATTATTTAACCCAACCCACCCCCAATACCAAAGCTCGCTTCACTTGAAACCAACTCTTCCACATCATTTTAACTAGCTGTGGCAAATGAAAACAAAAAAATTCTATTTAAGAGATGTCTAATTTGATGTTCTTGGGCTGGCTACCAAGATCACCAGTTCCTTCAAATCTGATTCAACTATCCTTTCACCCTTGCACTGAACAGTCTGGGAAGAATATCTCAAAGAGGGCCCCCAGTGCAAAATACCAAGTATTCAGAATGGGTAAAATCATCAGGATCTTCCTAGGAAAGCACTGTCTTTTTTCCTACCTATGTTTTGAAAACACCAAGAAGTGCACTTTTATTTTTCACGGACCAAGTTCCCAGTAACTCAAAGCTAGTAAATGCATATGAAATTATAAAATTTTGACATTAGCATTTGTATCTCTCAAATACTGACAATCCTCATGTTAAGAATACTAGGGTTAGGACTTTTCTGGCAGTCCACTGGTTAAGACCTCACACTTCCAATGCAGGGGGCATGGGTTCAATCCCTGATCAGACAACTAAGATCCCATGTGCCTCAGCCAAAAAAGCTGTTTAAAAATGAAAATAAAAAAGGAAGATTGGGCTTTGTTACAACCTCATCTATGACAACAAGCTGTATATATTGCCACCTCTTCCTCCCTTCACACACCACTAAATACTCCTATGAGCCAGCAGTTTTCCAGTTGGGGTGCCCTCACACCTGGGAATGTGCTTAGTCACTCAGATGTATCTGACTCTTTGTGACCCCATGGGCTGTAGCCCACCAGGCTCCTCTGTCCATGAGGATTCTCCAGGAAACAATACTGGAGTAGGTTGCCATGCCCTTCTCCAGGGGATCTTCCCAATCCAGGGATCGAACCCAGGTCTCCCACACTGCAGAGGATTCTTTACTGTCTGAGCCACCAGGGAAGACCCCACCCCTGGGAATACACAGAGATTAATAAGTATCATGCAAAAATAGCTTTATAGCAATCAACTTGCACATCTTCAACTTTCTCACATACTCTTTCCTAAAATTGATCTTCTAGAAAGCTGTGCATATAGACAAGGCTTCATCATCAAAATAATTCTGATATTACCTTAAGGTGAAAATACAAGTGTTTAGTGTTGAGAAAATGAACGACTCTAACATCCATTTGCAAGTCAGGTGATTTCTAGTTCTCTGCTTATCAAAAGTGTAGAAGAATCTAATAACTTTTTAGAACACTATGTAATTTTTTCACAAGTACGTGAGGAGGAGTCAAAGACCTGATACATTGCTAAAATTAAACACCATCCATTGCCAACTACTTACTAAAGTGAGTAAAGTTTCTCAGAATTTCTACCAATTAAAACAAAATACAGGGGCTTCCCTGGTGGCTCAGTGGTAAAGAATCTGCCGGCCAATTCAGGAAACATGGGTTTGACCCCTGGTCTGGGAAGATCCCACAGTCTGTGAAGCAACTAAGCCTGTGAACAATTTTTGAGCCTGTGGTCTAGAGCCAAGGAGCCATAAGAGAAGCCACCTGCCATAAGAAGTCTGCTGACTCCAACAAGAGAAAAGCCTGCGAAGCAATGAAAACCCAGCACTGCCAAAAGTAAATCAAGTAGACAAAATTATTTTAAAATATACAACAGAATTAAAGTTAAATCTTTCCTCATTCTAGAAATACATAATATTCATCCACAGATCTAAGAATTGGAAAAAAGTGATATCCTTATCCATTTTATTGAGATAAATAAGCAATAAAAATTTACATTTAACACTTAAAGTTTAACAAAAAAAGTAATACATTATTTTAATCAGCTGTGTAAAAAAATTAATTATAATAATGTCTCAATCCGGAAGAAATTTTAACAGTTAAAAACTTTACAGGATATTAGCAAAAATTAAATGTGGATATATACTTAATGGAAGAATAAAGGAACAATATAAAATTTCCACCTATTAAACACTTTTTTATAAACACAAAATGGATGACAAAAGATATCACATCCCTAAACCTTTCAGACTCTACCAATTATTTTTTTAATTTACAGCCTCTCTTCACAGCATGTGGGATCCTAGTTCTCCGCCAAGGATTGAACCTGCATCCTTGAAGTAGAAGTATAGAGTTTTAACCACTAGACCCAGGAAGTCTCACCAAATATGATTAAGTCACATAATAATTTCATTTGAAAGTGCCAATATATGCTGAAAATCATGCCTTTTGGAACTACCAAATTTACGATGCAATTTTTAGATGGCACATTAAAATGGTGCAAGATAGTACCTAATTTTTTAGGGGGGGAAAAAAAAGTAGACTATTTCTTTTGACTAGTGCTTCTCCAACTTTTTAAATGTATATACAAATCACCCAGGGATCCAGATGTAGTCCTAATACCACCAGAGAGTTTATTAGAAATCCAGAATACTATCCCCTGCCCACCTCTCTGAATTAGAAGCTGCATTTAACAGGATCTATGGCCAAGTTCCTAGGATATCAGTAGCAACACCAGGGAGCTAAGCCAAGAAACTGACAAAATGCCTCTTCCTAAAAACCTCATTTATTCACCTAAAGGAAAACTGATCTCAGGCCAAACTCCCTTCTGTTATACCTCTTAAGTTTTCACAGCTCAGACTGGAAATTGACTTTAGACAAGGATACAAAAATCCTTGGGCAACGCCCCTCCTATCTTACACCTGAGCCTAATTATCTCAGGAATAGCTCAAAGAATAAAACATAATGTTATTTGTCGCTGATAAACTTGAAGAATAACTGTCGAGGAAAATATATTTGATGGAATGAGATACAGTAAAGAACTAGTGTCATCAACCTAATTTCTAATTCCCTTGAGAGAACCTAGAAACCCATCAGCCTGTCAGCAAGTATTTTTTGAGCACTGCCATGGTCTAGGTACTCACCATAGAGCTTTATTTCAAATTGGTGCTCACCTTCAAAGTTTTTATTCTGGGGGACACACCCTTCAAAACACCCAAAGAAATTTAAAAGAATAAAAAATAAATAATTGTTAGGCAACTAGGTTTTCCTATTGTGGTTAATTACCAATAAAGCATCAATATTATCTGCAACTATATTCTCATTGCAGACAGAAAGTATTAATATTTGGGGTTTAACAGGCTACCCATAAAAGATGAAACATTTTTAAGTATGTAAATTCTGGCCTTACACCTTGTTTATGGACTGACTCAAGCTCTCCATAGAACACTGCTGACAGACACATGCCCAGGTATGCGTAACTAGCAGAAACTAGATTACTATTAATAGCTCCCTGCAAGGGGCAAGAAACACCCTCTCTGAAGTTCCGTTCATTGACACCTGACTCAAAGCATGTATATTAATCCAGTAAAAATAAAATGAGGAAAGAGGCAATAAATTATTACATTTTCAACACTCACTATGCACAAGGCTCTATGCTAGGCACTTTTTCCTTTTTTTTAATATATGTATCTCAAAGCAGGTTTTGAGATCAGATAGGCCTGGGTTTGACTCCTGATACCAGCATTTAGAATTTTAACTTCTTTGAAATTAAGTTCCCTCATCTGTAAAATGCCTGGTACATATATTTACTGAGGATTAATTTACTGAGATAATTAAATAGATAATATTCAGGTTAAAAAATAAAGAAATAAGAGCTAAATTCTAGAAGCCAGGGACTCACAGTCAAGAGGAAAGAAAGCTAGGCTAAGAAAGATATATTTGTGAGCAATTAGAAAAGTGCTAGTTCATGACAACAGATAACTGATTTTTTTAAAATATATTCTGATAAGGAATTATCCCATAGAACAACTTGTTTATTTCTACATTAGAGGAACAAAGAAAAAATAGTCTTTTCTTGAAATCTACTATAGATCAATTCTATTAGGGCTTATTTCAACGCAATTCAACAGAAATTTCTGATATGTATTCCTCAATAGCAGAGATCTTATCTTCTTCAACAAATCTGTCCCCAAAATTAAGCCCATCCAGGGATACAGTAAAATGCTCAGTAAGAGTTACTAGAAGAAAAAAAAAATGTATCTACCACAATACAGACTTAATTCAAAGAATTCTAAGAGAAAAAAAGAATCTATTTTTTTCATGTTTCTTTTTTATTAACTGCCTTAAAAAAATCCTCATATATTCTTATCTTGAAAATTAAACCAGCTTGGGTATCCAATTTTGTATCCATATTCTTTTCATCTACTTGCATTAAAGCTGAAATGGTTATATGTTATTTTACTTACCTATGGATTCTATATGCTTCTGGAGCCAAGGGAAACACATTCCTGAACCAGAGCGCACAGATGGTTCACCCTGTTCATCCTCTGTCGTGGGTCTTATCAATTCTTCACTGAAATCACTCATATCTATTCCAGACTGAAAATATCAGTTACTTTCTGTACATCTTAATCCACAGATTTCTGAGTTATACAGAAAGACAGCCACTTTTATCTAATAAATACCAATGGTCAACAAAATTAACTGCACCTGGTAGTTCCTTTCAAAAATTAATTTAATTATGTCAGCAGAAGCCAAAATGAATGACCCATTTAAAAACTACTGACTACTTCAAATACTACTATATTTCAAGAAGACACAAGAATAGATAAGATACTCTTTAATTTAAAAAAGAAAAACTAATCCAGAGGAAGAAACATATATAAATGACGTATGAGGTAAAGGTGAGTGCTCAGCCATGTCCAACTCTTTGGGAGCCCCGGGGTACAGCCTGCCAGGCTCCTCTGTCCACGGGATTTTCCAGGCAAGAATACTAGAGTGGGTTGCCATTTCCTACTCCAGGACATCTTCTTGACTCAGGGATCAAACCTGCATCTCTTTCATCTCCTGCAATGGCAAGGCAAAGTCTTTACCGCTGAGCCACCAGGGAAGCACAAATGATGTATAACAAGACAATAAGAGAAATATACTAACAACAATTGTAATTATCATTCTCATTGAGTCCTCTCTATACACCAAGCCTACAAGGTATCTAATTTAATCCTTACAGAAATCTGGAGGTGAGTACTGTTATGTTCTTCTATTTGCATGTTGAAAAAACTGAAGGGCTCAGTGAAACTATGTAACCTGGACCAATGTCACAAAAAAGTGAGGACAATATTCTGGGAACTAGAATGTGTTCCCAAACACGACTGACATGAACAGAGTTTGGGGTGTTCGTGGAAGAGGGAGGAGAGCAGATGGCAGGAAAAGAATCTACAAAAACAGCTTTGTGCCAAGCTGAGTTTAGACTCAATCCTCAGGATGCTCAGGACTCCTCTCCCTCCTTCCACATATCCAGTTGCTGGTACTACCTGCTAGTACTTCTCCCATGTTCGCTAAACTCCGCAAATCTACACCACTTCCCCAGCTCGGGACTCCTTCAAACTGTGTCTGGATTACTCTATTAGCTTTCCAACTAGTAATCTTGCCTCAAATTTGGCTTCTCCACACCACCAACCGAACAAACCTTTCAAAATCAGATTAAGAGCACGTGTTTGAAATAACATGAGTTTTGAACCCGATTCACACGTTATTTTAGGGTCCTTCCAGAAGCTCTCCCAACCCAAATTCTAAAGCCATTTAGGCGTCGTGTAGTTGTCACGGTAACCAAAGCAGCCCCACCCCTTCAGCCTTGCCCGCGGAACCCGTTTCAGAGTAAATGAGAAAATGTAAGAACACTGCTGAAGCCTAAGGTAGGCCTTCCTCTTCCACGTGAACGCAGGCAATAAGAGATGGACGACAACCGCGGGACTCACCTGCCTGAAGCCAGAATTTTTCTGTGATACCAAACTCGGTCTTCTGACTCCGGACCAGCGGGAGGAAACCCTCACACAACGCGAAACAAGCAAGTTTCGAGAACAAGCTTACAAAACTGGACTCCTGCGCTCTGGAGACGCGCAGACGCAGCCCCGCCCCTAACTCTCGATTGGGCAGTGGAGGAGCCTCGACCCCGGAAATGACCCGGAAGTGGTCGTGGATTGCCGCCTACCCATTGCAGTTTAGTTTGTCTCAGCGGGAAAAATGAGAGACTTTAATTGCCAAAGAAGATTAATGCACGGGGAGGCCGGCTGGATAAGGGTAACAGTCAAAGAAAGCAGAACGTCACTTTATCCGAGTAGTTCCCCGTACGACGACCTTTGCGCTCAGCCAGCCTCGGAGGCGTGGCTCGTGGCCCTGACAAGATAAATCTGCATAGCCTATTAATCAGAGAAGGCAATGGCAACCCACTCCAGTACTCTTGCCTGGCAAATCCCATGGACGGAGGAGCCTGGTGGGCTGCAGTCCATGGGGTCGCTAGGAGTCGGACACGACTGAGCGTCTTCACTCTCACTTTTCACTTNGCCAGGCTCCTCTGTCCACGGGATTTTCCAGGCAAGAATACTAGAGTGGGTTGCCATTTCCTACTCCAGGACATCTTCTTGACTCAGGGATCAAACCTGCATCTCTTTCATCTCCTGCAATGGCAAGGCAAAGTCTTTACCGCTGAGCCACCAGGGAAGCACAAATGATGTATAACAAGACAATAAGAGAAATATACTAACAACAATTGTAATTATCATTCTCATTGAGTCCTCTCTATACACCAAGCCTACAAGGTATCTAATTTAATCCTTACAGAAATCTGGAGGTGAGTACTGTTATGTTCTTCTATTTGCATGTTGAAAAAACTGAAGGGCTCAGTGAAACTATGTAACCTGGACCAATGTCACAAAAAAGTGAGGACAATATTCTGGGAACTAGAATGTGTTCCCAAACACGACTGACATGAACAGAGTTTGGGGTGTTCGTGGAAGAGGGAGGAGAGCAGATGGCAGGAAAAGAATCTACAAAAACAGCTTTGTGCCAAGCTGAGTTTAGACTCAATCCTCAGGATGCTCAGGACTCCTCTCCCTCCTTCCACATATCCAGTTGCTGGTACTACCTGCTAGTACTTCTCCCATGTTCGCTAAACTCCGCAAATCTACACCACTTCCCCAGCTCGGGACTCCTTCAAACTGTGTCTGGATTACTCTATTAGCTTTCCAACTAGTAATCTTGCCTCAAATTTGGCTTCTCCACACCACCAACCGAACAAACCTTTCAAAATCAGATTAAGAGCACGTGTTTGAAATAACATGAGTTTTGAACCCGATTCACACGTTATTTTAGGGTCCTTCCAGAAGCTCTCCCAACCCAAATTCTAAAGCCATTTAGGCGTCGTGTAGTTGTCACGGTAACCAAAGCAGCCCCACCCCTTCAGCCTTGCCCGCGGAACCCGTTTCAGAGTAAATGAGAAAATGTAAGAACACTGCTGAAGCCTAAGGTAGGCCTTCCTCTTCCACGTGAACGCAGGCAATAAGAGATGGACGACAACCGCGGGACTCACCTGCCTGAAGCCAGAATTTTTCTGTGATACCAAACTCGGTCTTCTGACTCCGGACCAGCGGGAGGAAACCCTCACACAACGCGAAACAAGCAAGTTTCGAGAACAAGCTTACAAAACTGGACTCCTGCGCTCTGGAGACGCGCAGACGCAGCCCCGCCCCTAACTCTCGATTGGGCAGTGGAGGAGCCTCGACCCCGGAAATGACCCGGAAGTGGTCGTGGATTGCCGCCTACCCATTGCAGTTTAGTTTGTCTCAGCGGGAAAAATGAGAGACTTTAATTGCCAAAGAAGATTAATGCACGGGGAGGCCGGCTGGATAAGGGTAACAGTCAAAGAAAGCAGAACGTCACTTTATCCGAGTAGTTCCCCGTACGACGACCTTTGCGCTCAGCCAGCCTCGGAGGCGTGGCTCGTGGCCCTGACAAGATAAATCTGCATAGCCTATTAATCAGAGAAGGCAATGGCAACCCACTCCAGTACTCTTGCCTGGCAAATCCCATGGACGGAGGAGCCTGGTGGGCTGCAGTCCATGGGGTCGCTAGGAGTCGGACACGACTGAGCGTCTTCACTCTCACTTTTCACTTTCATGCACTGGAGAAGGAAATGGCAACCCACTCCAGTGTTCTTGCCTGGAGAATCCCAGGGACGGGGGAGCCTACTGGGCTGCCCTCTCTGGGGTCGCACAGAGTCGGACACGACTGAAGCGACGTAGCAGCAGCAGCCTTTTAATTGTGTCCTTGAAATTTTGTTTTATTTTATTTAAGGTTTAGCTTTGAACTGAAATGACTGCTTCCCCCAGATTTAGGGAAGAATATCTTTTCCTCTCAGCAAGAGTGGTTCTGTGCACCTGTCCGGAGTCACTTTTCATGACGAGTGTTAATGAACTTACTAAGAAATACGTGTTGAAAGTAAGTTTCTAATATAAACATTTGGTTTGGCTACATTTCTTTCCTTGCTGTGAGGTGTAATTTCACCCAAACCAATCTAAAATGGGTTTTACCTGGCTAGAAATTCATGCTTCCACAAAAATGGGGAAGAAATTTTTGACAACTTAAAGTTACCAGTCAACTCAAAGCAACAGTAGATAAAAGAGAGAAAGTTAAGAACTGATATCTTTCTTTTTTCTCTGACAGACTACCAGAGTGTTTCCATTATTAGCTACACAAGTTGAAGAAACATATTTGCTGAAAATAAGTCAATAATGAGAGACAGAACCAATCAGGAGCTATTCTCTCTGTGTCAGTTTTCTGTGGGAAAGTAGAATAGAGATGGAAGTTTCCACAAAACCAGTTGGCTGGTGAGCACTTCCTCTAAGCGCTGGAAACATCAGGGCACTCAAAAGGGATCAAATCAGCTGGAAAACATGCAACAAAACGGCATGATTTAGAGGACTTGACATGGAATCTTAGTTCTCTGACCAAGAATTGAACCTGGGCCATGGCAGTAAAATCGTGGAGTCCTAACCACTGGACCACCAGTGAATTCCCACTTAATTATTATCCAAATAATTTTACCTACTGCCTGTCAGCCTACATTTACCTAAGTCTTAGTTGAGAAGTATGTTCTTTTGTTAAGAATAAAGGGGAAAATTCCTCTACAATATTACCAATAATTTAAATATATCTATAATTTGACTCCCAATACAAAGGAAAAAAAAAACCCACAACAATTCAGTTTTAAATTCAGGCTAAGATAGTACAGAAGAGGAAACAAATGTGGGAGTGTGGAAGCAGAACAATATAAGACCCCTCTCAGGAAGGGTAATACAAATTCAGACATGTAATATATCTACTAAGGTAGTATTAGCTTCAATGATATATATAGGGCTTCCCAGGTGGCTCCGTGATAAAAAAAAACCCGCTTGCAATGCAGGAGACTTGGAAGAGACATGGATTTGATCCCAGGGTCAGGAAGATCTCCTGGAGAAGAAAGTGGCAACACAGTCCAGTATTCTTGCCTGGGAAATCCCATGGACAGAGGAGCTGGTAGGCTATAGCCCATGGGGTCTCAATAGAGTTGGATACAACTTTGCAACTAAACACAACATATATTTTTTTTCTTAGATTGATATTACAAATTTTTTTATTTTACAGCTAAGAGAAACATTTTTTTTCTTAGATTGATATTATAATTTTTTTATTTTACAGCTAAGAGAAACTATGATATATAGAATTTTCACAACCACAGGTGCCTTATTAACTGGTCAGATTTTAGAAAAAGTTACAAGCAATGCTTCTCAACTTACACATTAGTACCATTTCTACCAAGAGGAGTTTGAAAATTACTGTGTATGATCTCTAACAAGTCTGCTGTGGTTGTGTGTTTCATCAAGATCATATTTTCTCCCTCTCAGTTCTCAGTGTCTCCTTCCAGGAGGCCCTTTTGACCTCACAAGCATAATTTGGAAGGAGTTATAACCCTCCATGCTATCTTTTAGTAACAAAGGAGCAGTTTCCAGGGAAACTTCCTGATCCAGGGATGAACCTGGGTCTCCTGCATCCCAGGCAGACACTTTAACCTCTGAGCCATCAAGGAAGCCCTGGGTAGGGACTATCAAAAAGTGTCCCCTCTGTGACAAAGTCATTGATTTGCTGAAACTCTTCCCTGGTGACTCAGACAGTAAAGCATCTGCCTACACTGTGGGAAACCCAAGTTCAATCCCTGGGTCGGGAAGATCCTCTGGAGAAGGAAATGGCTACCCACTCTTGCCTGGAAAATCCCATGGATGGAGAGCATGGTAGGCCACAGTCCGTGGGCCTCCACAAAGAGTCAAACTCCACAAAGAGTCGAACACAACTGGGCAACTTCACTTTCTTGTATCATCAACCATCTCTATTGGCTGTAAGAGCCTGAGATTCTGCTGTTTATTTAAACAACGTAAATGGACAACATTATATTATCCCATTTATTCGTATAGAAACATTACGAGGTTTTACCGTGAGCCACAATGTTATAAACAAGAACTCTTAAGACTCAAAAAAGTTAGCACCTTGCCTAGGGTCATACAGTTATACTTCTGATACCTGTTTTAATGCTTTTGACTCCATTCTCTGTGTCTGCTAATTGTCCCAGTAAGTAAGTAATCCCTATCTGAAAACTGTAAATAGATAAAGCCAAACAGTCTACACTGTGGAAATTGTGTTGTACAGGCCTCACCCTGGTATTTGTTCAAAGCACCAAATATTTGACTTCTATGAAAATAGTGCCAAAGTAAATTAGGCAGACCCGGAAACAGGAACTTCTATATAAGCCTATATTCTCCTGGCAATTTCATGTGTTTGAGTTTCTTTCTTTGTTCAGTAGAAATGGTAATAATATTTGTCAGGACTAGACAAATAGTACATGCTGATAGAAAACCTTGCCTCGTATATGACTCACTCCCAGGAGAATATACCCTTTGACAGGACTTTGACGTGGCTTTTTAATTGTAGGAAAATAATTTAACTCTATTGGGTGTTCCCAGTGCAAATCTTCAATTCTCTTTGGCTTTCAGACAGGATGCTGCTTAAATTCCATTTCAGTTATATGATCCATTTACTTAAAGTCTAATAGCTTTCTGTTTTTCACTCTAAATCTAAATTATTGTGCTTGATTAATAATCTTTTATAATCTGATTTACTCTCACCACCCAGATTTTAAGATTTTTTATTGAAGTATAGCTGATTTACAATGCTGCGTTAGTTTCAGATGTACAGCAAAATGATTCAGTAATACAAATACACATGTCCACTCTCTTTTAGATTCTTTCCTCACATAGACCATTACAGAGTATTGAGTGGATTTCCTGTGCTCTACAGTATGCCCTTATTAGTTACCTATTTTATGTATAGAGGTGTGTATATGTCAGTCCCACTACTTTTTAGTAGGATCATTTCAATCCAGTAGTTTAGGTCTCATCACTGTCCTCTTTTCTCCTATGCTTCTTTATGCCCATCTCTACCCTCCCTGCTCTATCACCAAGCAACCACTGTCATAGGTTAGTCTGAATTGTCTAGAATTTTATATACATGCAGTTTTACCATGTGTATTATTTTTTGCAAATCTCCTTGTTGTTGCTAGTATCTACAGTTCCTAATTATTGCTGAGCGATATTCCTAACTTTCACATCTATTTACCTGTGAAAGGACAGCTGAGTTTTTGTTTGTTTGTTTTTGTTTTCACTGTTACCAATGAAGCCACCGTGAATGTTTGTGAACAAGTCTTGGTGTGGATATATAGGTTTATTTCTCTTGAGTGAATACCCAGGAGTGGAAAGACTGCATTTATATGATAGGCATAATTTTTAAAGAAACTGCCAAACTGTTTTCCAAAGGGGTTGAATCATTTTAAATTAGAACCACCAATGTAATGAGAGATCCAATTATCCTCATCCTTGGCAGCATTTATTATGATCAGTCTTTTTAATTTTAGCCATCTAGTGGATGTACAGTAATATCTCATTATGGTTTTAATTTGCACTTCCCTAATGACTCATGAGACTCTTCCCTGGTGGCTCAGACGGTAAAGTGTCCGCCTACAATGCAGGAAACTCAGGTTCGATCCCTGGGTCGGGAAGATCCTCTGGAGAAGGAAATGGCAACCCACTCCGGTACTCTTGCCTGGAAAATCCCATGTACGGAGAGCGTGGTAGGCTACCATCCATGGGGTCACAGAGTCAGACACAACTGAGCAACTTCACTTTAATGACTCATAGGGCTTCCCAAGTGGTGTAGTTGGTAAGGAATCTGCCCACCAATGCAGGAGCTGCAGGTTTGATCCTTCGGTCAGGAAGACAGCCTGGAGAAGGAAATGACAACCTCTTCCAGTACTCTTGCAGGGAAAATTCTATGGACACAGGAACCTGCAGGCTTAGACACAACTGAAACTGGCTACTGAGCACAATGACTGATGATACTGAGTATCTTTCTTGTACATATTTGCCACATTTGTATCTTGTTTAGTAAGGTATCTGTTCAAATCTTTGACCCACTTTTTTCAAATTGGGTTCTTTTATTGTTACTAATGTTACAATATTTATATATTCTAGATACAAGTTTTCTGTTGAATACATGATACATGCTTTGCAAGTATTTTCTCCCAGTCTGTGATTTACCTTTCCATTTTTAATAACTGAGAATGTATTAATAGAAATGAGAGCAAATGTTTTTATTTTTTTAAAGCCCATATTAATTTATTTATTTTAGAGTTTATGGGTTTTGTGTGTATTTTTTCAGTATTAGTAAACCCAAGGTCGCAAACATTTTCTCCATAGTCTCTTCAAGAAGTTGTTCCTACATTTAGGTCAGTGATCTAATTCCAATCAGTTTTTGTATATGGTATGTAGTAAGGGTTGAGGTTGATTGGTTTTTTTTAACCAATGGCTATTCAATTGTTCCAGCGCCATTTATTGTAAAGATTAACATTTTTCCACTGAACTGCCTTGCTATGTTTGTTGAAAATCAATTGCCTCTATATGTGTGGGTTTATTTCTAGAATATTCTGTCCTGTGGACCTATGTGGTCTGCTTATAGGATCATCGAAAAAGCAAAAGAGTTCCAGAAAAGCATCTATTTCTGCTTTATTGACTATGCCAAAGTCTTTGACTGTGTGGATCACAATAAACTGTGGAAAATTCTGAGAGAGATGGGAATACCAGACCACCTGACCTGCCTCTTGAGAAACCTGTATGCAGGTCAGGAAGCAATAGTTAGAACTGGANTCTCCAGGCAAGAACACTGAAGTGGGTTGCCATTTCCTTCTCCAATGCATGAAAGTAAAAAGTGAAAGTCAAGTCACTCAGTCGTATCCAACTCTTAGCGAATCCATGGACTCAGCCTACCAGGCTCCTCCGTCCATAGGATTTTCCAGGCAAGAGTACTGGAGTCAGGTTTGGGTAAACTCCGGGAGCTGGTCATGGACAGGGAGGTCTGGTGTGCTGCGGTTCTTGGGGTCACTAAGAGTCAGACACAGCTGAGCAACTGCTGAACTGAGCTATACCAGTATCACATTATTATAATTAATGTAACTGCAGTAAGTCTTTAAAAAATAGTGTAACTTCTCAGCTTTCTCTTTTTCAAGGCTAGTCTGTGTCCTTTGTGTGCTTGCATGCTAAGTCACTTCAGTTGTGTCTGACTCTTTGCAACCCTATGAACTGTAGCCTGCCATGCTCCTCTGTCCATGGGATTCTTCAGGCAAGATCACTGGAGTGGGTTGCTGTGCCCTCCTCCAAAGGATCTTTCTGACCCTGGGATCTAACTCTCATCTCCTGTGTCTCCTGCATTTGCAAGCAGGTTCTTTACCACTAGCACCACCCAGGAAACCCATATCCTTTGCATTTCCACATAAATCTTAAAATTAGCTAATTGATTTCTACAAAGAAACCTGCTAAGATTTTGATTAGAATTTCATTAAATTCATAGATCAATTTAAGTAAAGTGGATATTATTATATTAAGTCTTACAGTCCATGAATATGGTTTAATTCATTTATTAAATTTAATTTTCATCAATAGTAGTTTATACTCTTTAATATTCAGTTCTTTCACATCTTTTGTCAGATTTACCCCAAAATATTTTATTTGGGGGCGCTATTGTAAAAAGTATTGTACTTTTAATTTCACATTCTGATTGTTCATTGCTGGCATATAGCAGCACAATTAATTCTTGCATATTGTTCTTATTTTCGGAAACTTTGCAAACTTCTTAATTCTAGTAGCTTTTTGTAGATTTCTTAGGATAGTCTAGAAATTTGTCTGCAAATTTAACTTCATCCTTTCTGAATTTTAGGCCTTTTATGTTTGGCTTGCCTTTTCCACTGCTTCAATACAATGTGGACTAGATATGGTAAGAGCAGACCTCCTTGACTTCTTCCTGATCTTTAAAGGAAAGTGTTTGGTCTTTGATCAATAGGACTGACACTAGTGTAGGTTTCTTTTGTACAAGCCCTCTATCAAATTGAGAGAGTTTCCTCTTACAGGCATTCCTGGTTTTATTGCATTTTTCATTATTGCTTTGCTATATACTATCTGTTTTACAAATTTAAGTTTTGTGGCAGCCCTTTGTGGAGCAAATCTATCAGCTCCATTTTTCTGACAGCCTTTGCTCCCTTCATGTCTCTGTCATATTTTGATAATTCTTACAGTAGTTCAAACTTTTTCATTATTATATTGTTATGGTGATTTGTGATCAATAATCTTTGCTATTATTATGATGACTCACTGGAGGCTCATAAGATGGTTATCATTTTTAATCAATAAAGCCTTTTTAAACTAATACACATTTTTTAGACAAGATGCTATTGCACACTTAATAGACTACAATATAGTATAAACATAACTTGTAGATGCACTGGAAAACCAATAAAACTTGTATATGTGTGACTTGCTTCTTTGCAATATTTGCTTATTGCCGTTGTTTGGAACCAAATCCACAATATCTCTAAGAAACACCAGTATTTCCAAGGTGCCAAGAATTTTCATCAAGAATGGATATAAGATTACATCAAATATTTTTGATAGCTATTAAGATGATCATATTGCTTGTTTTGATATTAATATGATAAATTATTTAGAACGGGTTTGAACATATTTCACTCTCTTCAGTTTCCCGGAGAAGTTTGTAGTATACAATTGATATTACTATTTTCTTTAATTTTTTGTGGAACTCACTAGTGAAGCTATATGGGTATGGAGTTTTCTTTGTTGGAAAGTACTTTTCCTCATGTGTGTGCTCAGCCACTTCAGTTGTGTCTGACTGTGGCCCCATGGACTGCAGCCCTCCAGGCTCTTCTGCCCGTGGCATCCTCCAGGCAAGAATACCAATTAATTTCTGCAATAAATAAATACAAGGTTGTTCAGATTATCTTTTTTTAAGTGAGCTTTGGCACTCTGTTTTTCAGAGACTTCATGCATCTTATCATAGTTTTATCATTTATTGGCATAAAGTTGTTGATAATATTCCCTTGATATTCTTTTAATGTCTGTAGGATCTGTAGTTATATCTTCTGTGTCATTTCTGATAGTGGCAATTGGTGTCATTTCTTTATTTTTTCAGATAAATCTGACTAGAAGTTTGTAAGTGTTATTGGAATTCTCAGAGTCAGCTTTTGTTTCATCAATTTTCTCTATTTTCTTTTTGCTATTTTATCGATTTCTGATTTTGTCTTTATTAGTTCCTTTCTTATGCTTACTTGGGCTTTAATTTGTTCTTTTTCAAGTTTCTTAAGGTAGAGGGTGAAGTTATGGATATGAGACCTTTCTGGTTCTCTAACACAAATATTTAAGGATATGTTTCCTTCTAAGCAGTATTTTAGTAACATTTCACCAATTTTGATACATTGTGGTTTCAATTTCATTCACTATAAAATACTTTCTAATTTTCTATTAGATTTTTTTCTTTGACTCATGGGTTATTTAAAAGCTTCTTATTTTCTTTTCTAAAGTTTGTTATTTAGATTCCAGAATTTGGAGACCTTTTGTTATTGATTTATACTTTAATTTCCATATTTTGATACTTCAGTTCCGTGTGATCAACAAACATATTTTGTATGTTTCAAGTTTTTTAAAGTGTATTGTTCCTTGGCCCACAAAATCATGGTAAAAATTCCACAAACACTTGAAGAAGAAATGTATGTTCTGCTGTTTTGGGGTAATGTTTTAGTCCCCATAGATAGGTATCAGTCAGGTCAACTAAACTCATGGTATTGTTTAAGTTTTCTATATCTTTATTGACTTTCTGTCTAATTATTCTGTCTATCACTGAGGGAGAGAGGACCTCTGAAGTCTCCAAAAATAATTATAGATTTGTGCACTTCTCCTATAAATTCTGATTTTGCTTTATATATTTTGAAGTTTTCATATTAAAGTAAGCTATTAAAATTATTATATCTTCGTGATGACTTAGCTTCTTTAAAATTATTAAACAACTTCCTTTACACCTGGTAATATTCTCTGCTGTGAAATCTGCTTTGTCTGATAATAATGTGGCTACTCCAGCTTCCTTTAGATAAGTGTTAGCTTGCTTCATCTTTTTTTTTTTTTACATTGAACCTATTTGTGCCCTCTGCTTAAAGTGTGTTTTCTTATAAGAAGCATATAGTTGAGTCTTGCTTTTTTTAAATTAAATCTGAAAATCTGTATTTTTTGATAGGCATGTTTAAAGTATTTATATCTAATATGATTATTGATGATTAGATTTAAATCTATGGTCTTACTACTTGCGTTCTGTCTCATCTGTTCTTTGTTCTCCTTTTCTCTTTTTTCTATCTCCCATTAGATTAATTGAGAATCTGTCATCTCTTTTGTTGGCTTACTTATACCTCTTTGTGGTTTTGCTGCTAGTATTATTACTGTTATAAAGTTTATAAGTGTTTAGTTGCTCAGTCATGTCCAACTCTTTGTGACCCCATGGCTTATAGCTCACCAGTCNATCTGTTCTTTGTTCTCCTTTTCTCTTTTTTCTATCTCCCATTAGATTAATTGAGAATCTGTCATCTCTTTTGTTGGCTTACTTATACCTCTTTGTGGTTTTGCTGCTAGTATTATTACTGTTATAAAGTTTATAAGTGTTTAGTTGCTCAGTCATGTCCAACTCTTTGTGACCCCATGGCTTATAGCTCACCAGTCTCCTCTGTCCATGGGGATTCTCCAGGCAAGAATACTGGAGTGTGTTGCCATGCCCTCCTCCAGGGGATCTTCCCGACCCAGGGATCAAACCCAGGTCTCCCGCATTGCAGGTGGATTCTTTAGCGTTCGAATCACCAGGGAAGCCCAAGAATACTGGTATAGGTAGCCTTTCTTTCTCCAGGGGATCTTCACAACCCAGGAATCGAACTGGGATCTCCTACATTGCATGTGGATTCTTGCTGAGCTACCAGGGAAGCCACTGTTGTTATAAAGGTCATAATACTCTTCTTTAACTTATTATGGTATACCTCCATGTGATATTTTATCACTTCTCTTATTGTTTTAGGTCTTTACAACAGTATACTTCCATTTTACCTCTCTTGCTTTTATATGCTTGTGGTCATCCATTTTATCTGTATGTATGTATAAACATCACACTATAGCATTACTATTTCTACTTCAAATGTTTAATTACCTTTTAAAGAGATTTTTTGAACTAAGAAAAATATTTTATATTTTATTTATTTTAAGCAAATATATTTTACATTTGCCCACATATATACATTTCTTATAGGGCTCTTCCCTGGTGGCTCAGGAGTAAAGAATATGCCTGTAGTGCAAGAGATACAGGAGATGTGAGTCTGATCCCTGGGTCAGCATTATCCCCTGGAGGAGGAAATGGCAAAACACTCCAGTATCCTTGCCAGGATAAATTCCACGGACAGAGGAGCTTGGCAGGCTCTAGTCCATGGGATCGCAGAGGCGAACATGACTGAGCATGCACACAAACATTTCTTGTATCCTTAATTTTTTGTGCAGATATAGGTTTTCATCCAGGGGCTTCCCTCATAGCTTAGTTAGTAAAGAACCTGCCTGTAATGTAGGAGACCCGCGTTCAACCTCTGGGTTGGGAAGATCCCCCGGAGAAGGAAATGGCAACTCATTCCAGTATTCTTGCCTGAAGAATCCCATGGATCGAGGAGCCTGGAGGGTTATAGTTATATTATTTTCAACATTATATTGAACATTTCTTTCAGTGTAGATATGGTACTGATGAATTCTTTTAGCTTTTGTGTGTCTGAAAGTATATTTCACCACCTTTTTGCTTTGCTTTGTTTTACATATTTAGAAATTTGCTTTTTGGCATAGGAATCGTATTGTTTTGTAATAATGTCATTGAAATATAAATCATGTGAGTGTACACTCACCCATTTGAAGGGAGCAATTCAATCATTTTTAGTAAAATCACAGAGTTGTGCATGACCATAATCAATTTTAGAACATTATCATCATCCCCATAATGAAATCCCCCTTCCTTGACTCCCCCATTTCTGCCAGCCCTAGGCAACCAGTAATCTACTTTCTATCCCTATAGATTTGTGTGTTCTGGACTTTTCATCTAAATATAACCATACAATATGTGGTCTTTGTGGCTAGATTTTTATCACTTAACATAATGTCTTCAAGTGTCATTTCTGTTGTGGTAGGTATCAGTACTTTATTTTCTCCATTTTTTCTTTTTGTCAATGTATTGATATACATTTTATTTACTAATTCATTAGTATATACATTTTATTTACTAATTCATTAGTTTTGTGAATGTTTGAGTTGTTTCCATTTTTGGCAGTTATGAATAATGATGCTATGAATATTTGTGTACAATATTTTGTATAGATACATGTTTTCATTACTCTTGGTTATACACCTAAAATTATAATTTCTGGGTTAATTGGCAACTCTATGTTTAAACTCTGGAGGAACTGAGATACTGTTTTCCAAAGGGGCTGTACCGTTTTACATTTCTACTAGCAAGGCATGAGAGTTCTAGTTTGTCCACATCCTTGCCAACACCTGTTATTATCTGTCTCTTTTATTAGTCTTCTTATTGGATAGGAAGTGATAGCTCATTGTAGTTTTGATTACCATTTCCCTAATGGCTAGCCATGGTAAGCATCTTTCCACCTAGTTATTGATCATTGTATATTTACTTTGGAGAAATGTCTATTCAAATTATTTACACATTTTTAACTAGGTATTTATCTTTTTATTATTAAACTTAAAGTGTTTCCTATATATTCTAGATTTAAGTCCCTTATCAGATACATGAATGGCAAATATTTTCTACCCCTCTGTGTGGCTGTATTTTCATTGTTTTGATTAGATCCTTTGAAGGACAGATGTTTTAAATTTGATGAAGTCCAGTTTATCTATTTTTCATTTGTTGCTTATGCTTTTAGTGTCGTACCTAAGACATCATTGCCTACTGTAAGATTTCTCCTTATATATATATTTAAAGATTTTTATACTTCTAGATCTTACATTTAGGACTATGATATTTTGAGTTAATTTTTGTATATGGCTTTCCAACAAAGGTCTGTATAGTCAAAGCTGTGGTTTTTCTGGTAGTCACATACAGATATGAAAGTTGGACCATAAAGAGGGCTGATAACCGAAGAACTGATGCTTTCAAATTGTGGTGCTGAAGAAAACTCTGGAGAGTCCCCTGGACAGCATGGAGATCAAACCAGACAATCTTAAAGGAAATCAACACTCTGAGTATTCATTGTAAGGACTGATGCTGAAGCTGAAGCTCCAATACCTGGATGGCCTGATGCAAACAGCTGACTCACTGGAAAAGACTCTGATGCTGGGAAAGATTGAGAGCAGGAGAAGGGGGCGACAGAGGATGAGTGGTTAGATAGCATCACTGACTCAGTGGACATGAGTTTGAGCAAACTCCAAGAGGTAGTAAAAGACAGGGAAGCCTGGCATTCTACAGTTCACAGGATCACAAAAAGTCGGAAACAACTTAGCAACTGAACAACAGCAACAACAAGGTAGGGTTCAGTTTCACTCATTTGCTTATATGTATCCAGTTATCCCAGCGCCACGTGTTGAAAAGACTTCAGCTTATCTTTGAAAAATACTTGATGTAAAAACTCCAGACTGTCATATTTTCCACCAGCACTTTAGATATATTGATCTTCCGTTTTCTGGATTGCATATCCCCAAGGAAAAATTTATCTTTGGGAGAAGGAAATGGCACCCCACTCCAGTACTCTTGCCTGGAAAATCCCATGGACAGAAGAAGCCTGGCAGGCTACAGTCTATGGGGTCACCAAGAGTCGGACACGACTTAGCAACGAAATCACCACCACCATGTACACAGTGTATCTGTTTTTCTCTCTTAATGAGTATTTTTCATTACCACTGGTTTTAAGCATTTTGATGTGCATTCATGTCATTTTATTCACGTTCCTTGAGTTTGGGTTTGTTGAGCATCTTAGATCTGTGAGTTTTCATTGTATTTGGAATGCTTTCTTGCGTTATTTCTTGAAACATGTTTTCTGTTTCCTGCCTCCTGCAAGGATTCCAGTTACACGTGTATTCAGCTGACCCAAGTGCCTACACTGATACTCTGTTCATTTCTTCCAGTCTCTTTTGTTTCATTTTGGAGAGTTCACTAATATTTTCTTCTGTAATGTCTAGTATGCTGTCAATCCTGTCCAGTGTATTTTCTTGTCAGCCATTGATCTATTTACCTCAGTTTGATTTGGATCAGTTTTATATAATCTATGTTATGCTTTTCTGTATAATCTTGAAATATATGAAATGTAACTGCGTTAATATCCTCGTGTAATAATTGTATCATCTGTGTTATTTTGGAACATTCCTATCAATTGACTTTTCTTTCCCTTATGGGTTGTATTTTCCTACTTCTTTGCATGCTTCATAATTTTTATTGTATTCCAGATATTGTGAATTTACCTTGTTAAGTGCTACATATTTTTTACTATTTTAAATAACCTTGAGCTGTGTTCTGAAATGCAGTTAATTTCCTTGGAAACATTTTGATCTTTTCAAGACTTGTTTTCAAGCCCTGTTAGGTAGAATAAGAGTAGCTTTAGCTCTTAGGCCGATTCTTCTTTATTGAGTAATCTACCTGATGCATTGAATCACAGGTTTTCCACTCTGGCTAGTGAAAAATACAGTAATTCTCTATTCCAGTAATTGTTCTTCCTATCCTCTCTGGTCATTCTTCCCTGGCCTAAGGTAGTTCCTCACATGCAGTTCCTCATCATTAGTCAGCTGAAGACTTGAGAGGAACATTCTACAGATCTCTCAAGCTCTCTCTGCAAAATTCTCTTCTCTCCTGTACTTTTCTCTTAGGCCTTCTAGCTGTGTTTGCTTCCCCTCACTTTCGAATCTGTCTCTTCAGCTCAAGGAGATCACTTGTTTGAGTTTCGCCTTTTCTGGTTGTGGCCTGGAAACTTTATCTGGGGAGTAAGTTGGGATAATCATAGCACTCTCTTCATTTTTTCCAGTTACTTTAGGGATCACTATCCTGTACTGTTTGTTGTCCAATGTCTAAAAATGATCATTTCATATATTTTTGCTGGTTTTCTAGATATTTAACTGAAGCACAGAGGGAGGGAAACCTAGTCCCTGTTACTCCATCTAGACTGGTAGCCATAGTCCTTAAGAAATATTTTATCCCATTCTCTCCACTCAGTGGTTATATCATTGGGAATAGGCTGGATTATTTCTTATAACTTCAATGTTAGGTCTTCTGGATGTTCCTCCACTGTAAACCTCGCAGTGTTAGGCACCGTCAGAGGCTTACAGTGATATATGGTATTATGCTGTCTTCTGTTTGTTTCAGGTGAACCTGTCTCAGTCAGAATGCAAATTCTCTTAAGGTCAGGGACCCTCCATACCTTATATTTTATGCCCAATCCCCACCAAACTAGACACATTTATTTATTTATTATTTATTTAATTGGCTCCATCGGGTTTTAGTTGCCTCACTCGAGATCTTTCCTTGCAGGACATGGGGACTATCTAGCTGTGGCATATTGGCTCTGAGGCACGTGAGCTCAACAGTTGCAGCACATGGGCTCAGTTGTTCGAGGGAACGTGGGATCTTAGTTCCCCAACCAGATTCAAACTTGCATCACCAGACTGGCAGGTGGAGTCTTAACCAGCAGACTACCAGAGAAGTCACCACATTTATTTTTTGACTGTTACTCAGCCTTTACTTAGTGAAAATTCCATCTGAAGTGTTAAAAAAATAATACACTTGGGATTAGAGTTGATGTCAAGCATCAGTGTTTAAATGCTATGAGTTAAAAATGAATGCTGATTCATCCACTATAGTTATATATATGCAGGCAGGAAGAACTACCACTACTGCTCTCACTGTGGTCAGCAGAGAATTTTTTTTTTTTTTCTGATTACCCACCGAGATTGTTAGTATCTCTTTGAGGTAATAATAATAGTAAAAAAAATAATGCAGACATCAAATCTGTAGAAAATCTACAAAGTAAGCAGTCAATTCTTCAGTAACTGAGCACTCTCAGTCTTCATATAAAAGCACACGTGAAAATCAGTCAAAATAATTATTAATGAAGTAATATTTAATGAGGTCATTTTGAAATTTTGCTTTTCCCATCAATGAATTGTTATTAATACCACTCTAAATAGAAGTAATAGAAGTTAAAATGGCCTCTTTATCTGCTTTAATATTCTGGTAGGATACAGGAAGAGAGTACAGTACAACTTCATTCACTCCCTCCACAACAAATATGTCGTCAATCAACAGTAAATATATTCCAAGTTTGTTTCCAGTGTTGAAGGTGCTCCTGAAGGGAAGACAGAAGACGGTGTGCTTTCATGGCATATTCCCTCCATATATAAATATTTATATATGGAAGCTCCAAGTAGGTAAATAGTATATTTATAATATGTGAAGAATTATGAGTTCATCAAATCATTGGTTGAGTACCTCATGTATTCCAGATATTTCCCTTGGGGCTTATGTTACACAGTGAACAAAACAGACAAATTCCTTTCTTCCATGAAGCTTATATTTGGGGTAGGGGGGCAGACAAATAGGTAAACAAATATAAAGCAGGTGGTAGCTGCTCTGAATAAAAAGCAGTAAGATGGATTAGATAATCATGCTAATAATAAGGAGGGAGCTCTTATTTACTTAGGGTGGTCAGGGAAGGCATCTCTAATGAGATATGCTATTGATACAGACCCTTGATGAAGTGAGGGAACTAGTTAGCCAGCAGACTATTCAGGGGAACTGTTCCAGGTTGAGGGGAAATTGCAAGTGCAGATGCTCCCATGTATGAGTGGGCTTGGTGTGTTTGAGTGAAACTAACAGAGCCAGGAGAAAGTGCTAGGAAGTGGGAGTAAAAGGGATGAGAAGGGTTAGATCAAAGAAGGCAGTGCAGATCATAATAAAGTCACTGTGTTGTACTTGGAAGTGGAAAGCCAGAGGAAGATTTTGAGCAGAGGAGAGACATGACCACATCTATATCATCAAATGATCGCTCTGACCGCCACTGAGACAGTAGACTTTGGGAGGGCAGGGCAGAAGCAGGGAGAAGAGTAAGGAGGCTACTGCAGTCTTTCAGGTGAGAGATGACAGTGGCTTGGCCTGCAGTGTTAACATAGGAGGTGGTCAGATTCTGGGCAGATTTCAAATGCTCATGCTAAGTGAAAGAAGTCAGACAAAAAAAAAAAAAAAAACATAATGTATCATCCCATCTGTATCAAATTCTAGAAACTAAAAATCAATCTAGAGTAACACCAGGTGTTTTGGAGACAGGCAGAAGAGGGGAGGGAGGGATGGCAAATGAGCATGAGGACTCTTTTTAGGGGGATGGAGTGGTCTCAAGAGTGTATACATGTCAAAACTTATCCAGTTGTAGATTCTGTGTGCATGTGCATGCTGAGTTGCTTCAATCATGTCAAACTCTTTGCAACCCCATGGACTATCGCTTACCAGGCTCCTCTGTCCGTGGGATTCTCCAGGCAATAATACTGGAGTGGGTTGCCATGCCCTCTTCCAGGGGTTCTTCCTAACCCAGGGATTGAATCCGAGTCTCGTATGTCTCTTGCTTTGGCAGGCAGGTTCTTTACCACTAGTGCTACACGGCAAGCCCCAATTGTACACTTTACATATGTGCAATTTACTGTATGTCAATTATACCTCAGACAGGTTTCCCTGGTGGCTGAGATGGCAAAGAATCTGCCTGCAATGCAGGTGACCTGGGTTCTATCCGTGGGTCAGGAAGATCTCCTGAAGGGAAGGGCAACCTACTCCAATATTCTTGCCTAGAGAATTCCATGGACAGAGGAGCCTGGAAGGTTACAGTCTGTGGGGTTGCAAAGAGTTGGACACAATGAGTAAATCTCTGCCTGTCTGTCTATACCTCAATAAAGTAATTCAAATAAAGGGTGTCCAGGATAATCTGATGGATTGCACTTGGGGTATGAGACAAAGAGGAGTCAGAATAGTTTGTAAGTTTTTGACTTGAACATCTGGAAAATAGAATTAAATGACCAGTTGTTGAGATAGGGACTATTGAAAGGAGCATGGCTTGAGAGAGAAAATAAGTCTGGTTTTCAACATATTAAGTTGGGGATGCCTAATAAATCTAAGATTCTAAAGCAAAGAAACACACAGTAAAAAAGAAATGAACTCCTAATGGCGATAGTATTTCCACAGTTACCTAATCTGTTGTATAGTCTCTCCAGACAGCATGGGAACAACACTGGACCAGTGGGACATCTTATGGCCCCTGTAGATAAACAACTGTGAACTCTTTCTCGTCTTTTTCTTTATTCAACATTATGGTCTGCATAGATGGACCACATTCTTTCCTCTTGCTTTTAAGGAATCCAGTCAGTTTGGGAAACTAATTAATGGGTTTGATTGGCATCTAGGGTTGGTTGAAATTAAAATACGCTTACTCCTTGGAAGAAAAGTTATGAGCAACCTAGATAGCATATTCAAAAGCAGAGACATTACTTTGCCAACTAAGGTCCATCTAGTCAAAGCTATGGTTTTTCCAGTAGTCATGTATGGATGTGAGAGTTGGACTGTGAAGAAGGCTGAGTGCCGCGGAATCGATGCTTTTGAACTGTGGAGGCCTGGCGTGCTGCGATTCAGTCGCAAAGAGTCGGACACAACTGAGCGACTGAACTGAACTGAACTGATGATTAGCCTTGGCAGAGACTATAGAGAGAAGCCCCTGGTCACAGACAAATGCAATATCTTCATCTTGAAAATGAAGGCAGTAATAGGACCTACTATTATTGTGAAGATTAAACAAATTGATACCTATAAGGACTTTAGAATACCACCTGGACATAAAGAAAACACTCAACAAATGGTACCGCTATTAACTAGCTTTTCCTTCCTAACAACTTTTGTTCATTGTCGTTTTGATGTGAGTTGGTTTCTACTGAATTGTGGGCTTCTTTAGACAAAGGCCTGATATCTTGTCTGTTGATCTACACGTTTGCCTTCATCACCTTAGAGTTTTGTCCAGCGTCTGGCCTAAAATGGTAGCATAAAATGGAATTTCAACATATTGGCATTGAATTAAATTATTCTTCTCTTATGGATAAGGGCTTCTCTGCTGGCTCAGATGGTAAAGAATCTGCCTACAATGTAGAAGATCCTGGTTCTGTCCCTCAGCGGGGAAGATCCCCTGGAGAAGGGAATGGCTACCTACTCCAGCATTCTTGCCTTGACAGTATCCTTGGAGAAAGGAGGCTGGCGGGCTACATTCTATGGGGTCGTAAAGAATCAGACACGAATGAGCGACTAACACTTTCAATTTCTTACGGATAAACCCCCCAGAATCTGAAGATCTCATCATGAGGACCCATTGCCCACCTCCATTCCCCAGGGCTAGGGGACGAGGGGTGCGGAAAAAGGCCAAGCAGGCAACCGGCTCTAATGTACATCACCGACCCATCATTCTGCTGGCCCCTCCTTTTCCCATAAGGAGATCACAGGATGGGGATGCTCCCCAAAACTCCTGGAAGTCAGAAGAGGGAATCTCGAACTGGAGACTAGCAGTGGAAAATCGTGGGTGGGATTTGGTGGTTAGGAAAAAGAAGTATCAAACCACGAAGGGAAGGTGAGGATGAGCCAGACTGAGAAGGACCAGAAATCGGAAGCTGCAAGAAAGGGGTCAAAGAAGACCTGCTGTTGGGATGGCGAGGGGTGGGGGATGCAAGGTGGAAGAGCAGAGTGAGCGAGGAATGGAATCTTGCGGAGGCTCGACGACGCAGNGTGTGTCCATGTTAGCTGTCCTTGTGTGCTTTTCAGATAGCTGCCCCACAGAGTGCATTATGTTGTCATATGATTTATTATTATACCTCTGCAGTGATCTTCCTATTTCCAATTCTGATAGGATCCCCAGTCTGTCAATTTAAAAATTGTCCATCACCTTCAACTTTGCCTCTCACCTAGTTATATCTGAATTAGAATGCTGACATGTATTAAAATAATCAGCTTCAAAGTCCAAATAACCCCCTTTAAATCTGTGTTTGTCCCTCAAATATGTATGTAAAGATACATCTTAAGGTACTTATTGCCAGTTGGCTTTTAGAACAAGTGTCGTTTCTGTTTCATCCTTCCCTTTCTCCGCTATTTAATTGCATTTGTTATTTTATTTGACGAGAAGCTGTGTATTTGGCCAACAAAAAGAAAAATACCGCTTCTATCAATTTCTAGATCGAATATAGTTTAAGTCCTGCATGTTAAGACTGAAGGTAACTACTGGACAGTTCTCATGGTTTTGCTTGTCCCTGCCACGTACGATTTTGCTTATAGAAACAAAGCCTGTTTGCCCACTTTTGATTTTGTTTATAAAAATAAATAAACCTCCTTAATGTTGGATATATTCAACATTATATGTTTTCAGAAGATATTATCTTATGTGATTGGATCCATAATTGGGTATGATATCCTTTCCCATTAATTTATCCGGATACTGACGGAGCAACTTGACTGCAAGTGAAGTGGAAGGTGTTGACTGTTGCACAGTAGCAGTTATAACCACTTAAAGATAGGGCCTTTTAGTGGCTAGTGCAACTTAATTGACCTCTTGGGGGTTCTTGGGCGCTCTCCCCAGTTACCTATTACCACTGCATGTAGTCATGTTTACACTAGTTGCATCTGTGCTTGAATTTACCCAACTGCAAAATGAAGCTTTTTATAGTTATGAAGCAGCAAAGACTGAAAGCTGGGCGGTTAGAGAGGGAACCAAGAGTTTCACTCGAGACCAGCCATGTGTGGCAGTGGGCGCATTGCTTTTTGTTTGCATTATCTATAGAGGAAAAACAGGGCAAGTTTACCTCTTTCCTGGCTACTTGCCAGGGGGATGTCCTGACTTATAACGATATAGCTCTATAGATGCTCTGAGAATATGAGTTGAAGCTGATTGGTTTCAGAGAGTACTGGAGAAGCTTGATTGTTGTTTACAGTGGATTGTTATGTTTCCTGATAAATCAATATTCGAAAGTTGAGTCCTGATATCTGCTTTTTCCCCCCCCTCTTTCTACACAGTGCTGATGTACCGGGGTGAGGCTCTAGAAGATTTTACAGGCCCAGATTGTCGTTTTGTGAATTTTAAAAAAGGAGACACTGTATATGTCTACTATAAACTGGCAGGGGGATCGCCTGAAGTTTGGGCTGGAAGTGTAAGTAAAAATTTGACATAATTTTCTGCCTTTTTATTGACTTGTTTAGCCATAGATTTAAGTAGCTACAGTTTCTTGGGGTCTTTGATGGAGTTAACTTGTCCCCTCTGCTTGACTGTGGAAAAAGGGGCTCATTCTGTGTCCCCTGCTGGCATCAGGCCTGGCGCAGAAGAGGGTCTCCAACAGAAGTGAACTGCTTCCAGGTGCTGGTCCTTAGAGTCAGGCCTTACCAGCCCCGAGTGTTCCATACGTAGCAAATAAGGGTGTGGTATATATATATGTATATGCACACACACAGTATTCAGTTCAGTTCAGTTAGGTTGAGTCGCTCAGTCATGTCTGACTCTTTGCAACTCATGAACTGCAGCTTGCCAGGCCTCCCTGTCCATCAACAACTCCTGGAGTTTACTCAAACTCATGTCCATTGAGTCACAATAGAGTATTATTCATTCATAAAAAGACTGCAGTCTTGCTATTTGCAACATGGGTGGATTGGAGGGTGTCATGTTAATGAAATACTGCAAAGACAAATACTGTACATTATCACTTATAAGTGGAAGCTAAAAACTAAGACAAATGAATATGACAAAACAGAAGCAGTCTCACAGATGCAGAAAACAAACTGGTAGTTACCTATAGTGAAACCTGAAACTTCACTTCACTTTGAAACTTCTTAACTTCATTGTTTCAAAAAGGAAGGATTGGTGAGCATTAGACTTAATCCTGTAAAATATGGGCAAGGTATTTCTCTTGCCTGGAAAATACCATGGATGGAGGAGCCTGGTTGGCTGCAGTCCATGGAATCGCTGGGAGTCGGAAACGACTGAGCGACTTCACTGTCACTTTTCACTTTCATGCATTGGAGAGGGAAATGGCAACCCACTCCAGTGTTCTTGCTTGGAGAATCCCAGGGATGAGGGAGACTGGTGGGCTGCCGTCTATGGGGTCGCACAGAGTCGGACACGACTGAAGTGACTTAGCAGCAGCAGCAGTGTTTCAGGCATTCCTGTTAAGAGTTGATTTTTTAAAAGAATTTTTTTCTAAACTGTTAACATACTTAATCATGTGTGCTTTTTCTGTTAAAAAAGCAAAATGTCCTTTTTGCCATGTGCTTTCCTGTTTGTTTGCTTGTTTTGCTTGCAGCTGCTGGGGCATCCTTTTCCTGCTCTTTGGACACTTGCTCCCACAAGTTCTTCCCAGCGGGTCTTTTCCCAGCCAGCTCTGTGGGTGTGGGGATGGCGGACATGGAAATCAATGACTTTGTCATGCTTTGATGTTTTTAATGAGGTGATTCACTAGAAGTGACCTGATTGGGAAGCTTATGAGCTATTGTCCTTTCCTTTCTATGTGATGTGTTGCCTGATTATTTATTGAAAGTAGTAAGAGTCCTGAATACCCTAAGGATTGTCCAAATTTAGAGAAACACTCAGTCCCAAAAGTGAACATTTTCATTCTCTGTAAATCAAACAACAGAAAAAAAAGCTTAAGAATCCCCTATCGGGAAAAACAGATTTATTTTGCTGGTGGTCCAGATTCCTACGGAGGAGTCCAGTAAGTCCAACTGGTCAGGTACAACCTTTCTATTTAGGCAGAATCCCAGTTGAATGGCTCAGATGCTGAAGAATCTGCCTGCAGTACAGGAGACCTGGGTTTGATCCCTGAGTCAGGAGGATCCCCTGGAGAAGGGAAAGGTTACCCACTCCAGTGTTCTTGCCTGGAGAATTCCATGGACAGAGGAGCCTGGCGGGCTACAATCCACAGAGTCACAAAGAGTCGTACACAACTGAGCGACTAATACACACACACACACACACACACACCAGTTGAATCACCATATTCAGAAGAGAATCTGTTTTGTTCCTTTAAAGTCTATTGCATGAGATTTCTTGATAGTCTTTACTCTTGGAACGTTTTTTTTCTCAAGTTCGTACCATTTTTGATAAAATGGTGAAATTGCAGCATTTGGGTAAGTGAACTTGACTTTTCACTTCTAGAGCGCCTGCCGATCTTTCTGGTTCCTGACTCTGACGCTGCCTTCACAGGGAAACCCTGCCCTCAGCTCTCAGCCAGAAGGGATCTTTGCTGTCTAATGATCGTTTAGGTGGCGCTTCGTTTGCACTACTCGTGTGCCATTCCTTTTACTGCCTTGTATCGTGGTTAATGTGTACTATCTTAGCTCTAGTAAAGTTAGAAACTCTAGAATGGGGCATGTGTCTTACCCATTTTCCTTGTGAATATTTCCTTTCAGGGAGCAGCACTTGTTTCCATTTGTCCCAAGTATAGCTTATGCAGAATTTGTTCTCTTGAAACAATATTCTTTTCCCAAATCAAATTAACAGAGATGAGATAACGGAAGCAAGATTAGATATAAAAGTTACCTTCAATCATGAGGGCCTATGATTCTGCGTCTTTTTGTCAGATCCTAAGAAACAGGACCTACTTGATGTAAAAATATATGGAGTTTTTTATGACCTGTGGTCTCAGTTGACAAAGATCGCACCAAGATAAATGTATTTCCTTTCTCCACATAGCTCTGATTTCTTTCCCTTTTCTAGATTCTCTTAATAAACTTTTCCTGAGAAGGAAAAAAGTGTATTTTCCCTGAGCCTCCCCTCTCATTTCATGATTAAAACCTCTGTCTCCTGAGCTTTCAAGATGGCTCTTGTTTCTATTTCTGAGTTTTCATTCTGCAGCTTTTTTTTTTCTTTTGGTTTTTTAGAATTTTATACTTTAACTGCCAGTGTAGCAATTTAAAAGGGCACTGTCTTATCTAATCTACAAGGCAGTGTTCTAGTAAAACTGGCTTTCACAGAGTTGCCAGATATAACAGAAGCTCTCATAATGCGAGTATTTTAGGAGCTAGTGTTAAGATAGCCTCTTTTTATTCTTTCTGTGCATTCGAGCTGCATGTCAGCCTCCTCCTTTATTGATTGGAAAGAGATCTGCTACTCCCTTTCAGACTATAGTTAGTTAAAGACAGTGTGTGTTTCTCAAGAGGACACACAATATATTAATGATAATACCTTTTAGTTCTCCTTCCTGCCTTAGTTAAGAGACCACCTGCAATGCAAGAGACCCCGGGTGGTTCAATCCCTGGGTTGGGGAAGACCCCCTGGAGAAGGAAACGGCAACCCACACCAGTATTCTTGTTGGGAAAGCTGTTAGTGCTGTAGATAAATGGGATTATCTTCTGTCTTTACTTGCATGAAACAAGCTTGCTGTGTAGATTAGTATGAATTTTATTTTCTCCCACAAAACTTGAAAATCTAGTTTGGAAAAAGCTGGTGTAGCCCATAGTATCAGTCAATGGTTGCCTTTTGTTGTACTGGTTGTGCATTTCAGAAATGTATTTTTTTTTTACTTATTAATATGTCTAGGAGAAGGCAATGGCACCCCACTCCAGTACTCTCGCCTGGAAAATCCCATGGATGAAGGAGCCTGATCTGCTGCAGTCTATGGGGTCGCGAAGAGTCGGACACGACTGCAGGACTTTCCTTTTACTTTTCTCTTTCGTGCATTGGAGAAGGAAATGGCAACCCACTCCAGTGTTCTTGCCTGGAGAATCCCAGGGACGAGGGAGCCTGGTGGGTTGCCGTCTATGGGGTCGCACAGAGTCGGACACGACTGAAGTGACTTAGCAGCAGCAGCATTAATATGTCTAAGACCTGGTTTATGAGTGATGCTGTGAAATGTGCAGATAAATTCTTGTTAGAGGGTATTTGGAATTGCTTCTAACCAGCTTTTATTTACATAGTTTTAATTGCATAATATACACTAACTTTCTCTTGTACAGATCTCCTAGCTGTTTCAGAAATCTCACTGTAGGTGCCCTGTGTTTAGAATTAAGCTGAATAGTGAAAGAAAATTTCAATGGTTTTAGAAAAGTTGTCCTTACAACATTCTGTACTTAATTTATTTTGGAATAATAACCTCTGTAATCATAATAGCAACTATCTATCTCTTGTGGTTATATCTACCTATCTGTATGTTTCCTCTCACTACTGAGAAGTCTCTCGTTTGTTTCTTATACAGAATTTTGATTGATACTCATTTCTTCTCCTGTTTTTTAATGTAGGTTGGGCGTACTTTTGGATATTTTCCAAAGGATTTAATCCAAGTAGTCCATGAATATACACAAGAAGAGCTGCAAGTTCCAACGGATGTAAGTTGTGGATTCTGTTGTTGTTGTTCTCAGTTATAAATTGACTTAATAAATTCACCAGTTACACCTAATTAACTAATTTTGAATGTGTTTTGATTAAAACACATACAATCATAAAAAATTAGTGTTGGGGTTAGGGTTACACTTAATTAACTAATTTTGAATGTGTTTTGATCAAAAAGGAAAAACAAGTTAACATCTGTGTATCAGATTTTAATTTATCAGACTGCCTTTAAAGAGAAGTTTGGAAAGAATTTATGGGAGACTTTGTATCAGAATCTGATAGTTCTGCCTTGAAGCAGGTGTTCTTATACAAGGCTGTGTATGCTTATTCAGGATTTTTATTTGCTGCTTGATATGAGAAAAAAATGAAGAATTCAGTATCTTTGTGTTTAGTTATTAAATTTAGGAAATAAATAATTTTTTTTAACTTCAGATTACCTGAAGTAATTTTTTTGCTTTACTTCAAGCAAGATGAGAAGTTGTCTCAATACTCATTGAATAGCCTTTAGACATTTTGAGTATATGGAAGTCAGGTTAAATTAATCAAACCCTAAATTATATATTAGGCCATAAGGTTTTCCTTTGGACTCTCTAATGATTTAACAGATTAGAGTTATGGGATAGATTCTGGAAAAGAGAACCTGAGTGTTTCACACAAGGTCCAGCCTCGAATCTGCAAGGTCCTGACTGCACAGTCGGGAAAGCATTCATGCAGGTGCACTCACTTAAGTAGCTTTGTGATGACAAGGATTTTGTGTTCTAGCATCCTCACTCCAGCTGATTATTTTCTGGAGTTTTAAAATTAATAAGAATTGAAACCCACCTTCAAGCAGAAATCTAGCAGCTCTCCGGAGTCGCTGTGAGAGCGTGCAGGCTGCTGGCCTGGGGCATGTATCAGCTAAGCTATGCTGAAGAGATGCCGTCACAGAGCCATTGCTATTCTTGAAAATTTTTGTCTTCCCAAGGGTCATGAAATTAGCCTGATGGCCTGTTAGTCCTTGTTCCTAATGAGGATACTGCTGGGAGGGAAGTACACGCTGGACAGCAGCTCGAGGGTCACAGAGACCTCATTTGTTGTGGATTCTGCCTTCTTGTTGCACCTCTCACTCCATGCTTCCCTCAATGTGAAGAAATGGCTTAGAAAGGCACGTGGTGAGCAGAGGACTCATTCATTCCTGCCACACTTGTCCAGTCTCTCCAAGGACTGTGAGAGTTTAGTTAGGGGAAGGAAATTATCTTTGTTGGTTTTTAAACTTTTCCCTCTGTTTAATGACCCCTTTTATGTCAATTTGTTTACTAGCAGAGGTTAAAAAAAAGTATTAGGTTTATGGGTAGTCTGAAAGCAGATCTCTTTGACACCTAATCGGAACCCTGATTTAGAGTAGAGTGTATCCATCACTGAATCTTGTCTTCAAGCCGTATTTGTGATGGTTAAGTGGGACCCCCTTGACACCATTCTTTGTCTCTCGATATTTTTACTTCCCCTGCACTTGTATTTCAGCAAGATGCTTCTTAAGCTGATTTAACTTTCCCAGTCCAAGGAAAGTATAAGTCAGGAATCTGTTGTAGACCGAGAGCCTGTCAGCAAGGTGGTACTGCCTGTTTCCAGCTAGATAAGCAGGAAAGTACAGCCTAGAGGGGAGGATGATGGAGATGCTGGGTGGTCTTCCAGTTTCTTCTGGACAAACTATTATGGGGTAAATTTCCAGAGCATCAGGTATAAATGCTGGAAGGGGGGAGGACCAATAAATGATGTCCTACTTTTCCCTACTTGTACTCAGAACAAACTGAGAAACCCAGCAGACAGGTAGATGGAGACCGGGATATCACCGTCTCTTACTGATAACACTTTTTGGAGAACACAGCTCAAGTGTGCAGAAAGTAATGGACTTTTGAACATGGCAGTCTAGAATGAGACAGACTTACCCAGCCACAGGCAGAGCTAGCCAACTAGGGGGCTCTACTAGCAGACTGTCCCTTGTAAAACTGAAAGCACGGAAGAGAGAGGGTGTGTGTTCCCTCCAGCCAGGCCCAAGCAGAGAACAGGGGTGGTGCAGGACAAACCCACCAGCCACATGAGTCATTCCTCCTCAGGGAAAAAGAGAATGAAGGGAAGCCAGGAACATCACTCGGGTAGGAGCCCTTCTTCCTGGAAATGCGAAGCCAAGGGAAAGATGGGGTCTATCCTTCTATCTCCTGACTCCCCAGGGTTGGCACAAAAGCCCCTCCAGGGCCAAACATGAATTTGCAGTCATCTCTGTCATTAGCGTGGGCAAGCACTTGTTCTTGTGACACTCGGTTAGTGACACGCTAATGTTTTTCTTTGCCTTGCAGGAGACAGATTTCGTGTGTTTTGATGGGGGAAGAGATGATTTTGATAACTATAATGTCGAAGAACTTTTAGGGTTTTTGGAATTGTACGATTCTACCACTGAAGATTCTGAAGAAGTTAAAGAAAAAACTGCTCAGCATGTGGAAGAACCTCCTGAGGCATCTAATGAAAGTGACGCTGAACCTGAGCCAGGGGAACCCAACTCAGAGGAGAGTGAAAATCTGTTCTCGGAAAACACTGCCGAACTCAGGGAAAGATCCGAGGCTCAGAAGAGCCACCCCCAGGTAAACAGTCAAACAGGTCATGCTCAGGGAGAGCGAACTTCCTTTGAATCTTTTGGAGAAATGCTACAAGATAAGTTAAAAGTGCCAGACAGTGAAAACAGCAAAACCAGCAATGGTTCTCAGGTCTCACATGAGCAGGAGAAGATCGATGCTTATAAACTTTTGAAAACAGAAATGACTCTGGACTTGAAAACCAAATTTGGCTCAACTGCCGACGCCCTTGTATCTGATGATGAGACAACCAGACTTGTTACTTCATTAGAGGACGATTTTGTTGAGGATTTGGAACCTGAGTATTACACAGTGGGAAAGGAAGAAGAGGAGAATAAAGAAGACTTCGATGAGCTGCCGTTACTAACCTTTACAGGTGGAGAAGATACGAAAACTCCAGGGCACTCCGGAACTGAGAAACACCCAACAGAGAAAGAGCAGAATTCAAAGGAAGAGCATAAAGTTGAGGAAACTCAGCCCCCAGGCATCAAAAAGGGTGATGAAAAGATTCCAAAACCCCGGGAAGATACTGTCTTCTCTGATGTTATGGAAGGGGAAGAAAACACAGACACAGATTTAGAGAGTTCCGATTCAGAGGAAGAGGGTGACCCATTAGTCGTGGATAGCAGACTGGGGAAACCACGACCAGAAGATCATATTGACCCTGAAAAGGCAGCAGACAGCCTTGTGAATGTGGAAGTCCCCAAAGGAGGCCGTGACAACGACCCAGAAGTGGGCGCAGGACTTCACATGAGAAGCAAGGGGCAGAAAGTTGAGGAACCCAAGAGGGACTGGGTGCAGCACGAGGTAGGGCTCGAGGATGAGACGCAAGACCACCAGACTGTGCAGGGTTCTTCTCAGAGTGGCCACCTCAGCTCTTCACCAGCTGCTGAAAAAAGTACAGAAACATTAAAATCAGCCTTTGCTAACCGAGAGAATGATCTGAAAGGAGCAGCCGTTCACATCTCAAAAGAAATGCTTCACAAAGAAAAGCCCTCAGGGTGGAGTTTGGAAGGTGCCTCAGAGAGTGAGTCAGTCCCGCAAGCAAAAGCAGTGGGGAAGCAAGGGAATGAAGGGAGGACGGAGCAGGAATCTGTGGGTGTGGCAGTGCCCTTGGGCGATCATCAGCGAAATGCTTCCAAAGACAGCGTGGGGGAAGTAGACGGCTCAATAAGTGGACCTAAACCACACGTGCTTTCAGAGGAGCATCCGCGCGCAGAATTTATAAAGGATCGACTTCTTAAACTTCAAAATCAAACTAGGTTCTCCTCTCCGGATGACATGGGCTTGCCAGGAGACCTGGAAGAAGAGGGTCCCGTTCTGGAAAGAAATCTTTCCTGGCAGCAAGGAGGTGTGACTGCTGCAGTTAATAAGCAAGTGAGCGAGAAGAGAAGGCTCTCTGAGGAAGAGGTCACCAGGGTCACCAAGGATGCCTCGGATGAAGGGCAGGAAGTAGGAAAAACAGGCCAAACCGATAGCACAGAAGGACGAGGCTTCCACCCAAAAGAACCAAACCCAGAAGATGAAGATTACAGCCCTGAAGAACTCCTGGAGGATGAAAATGCTATAAGTGCAAAGCAGTCTAAAGAAAAAAGCCCTGAGATTCAGGATAAGAGGTTAGATGTTGACCTGCACAACCCTGAAAAACCTGTTTCAGGTGCCATTAAGACTGATCCAGAAACTGAAAAAAACAAAGAAGAAACTAGTCTTATATCGGAAAATGAAAGGAAAAATGAGACTGCAGGTAAAGGGGTAGACAGTCTGGGCAGGGACCCAGGTGGCCCGGTGGTGGAAAAAGAAGGAAGCNATCTAGATATCCTTATACTATAAGATGAGAGGAAATTAGTGCAGAGCCTTGCCGGATGTAACAGTCCAGCGGAGGCAGAACCTTGGGAATAGTATCACTGCTTAATCACCAAGCTCAGTAAACATCCAGTGGGACAGTGAGTGACAGATTTCATTTGGATTGAGAAAGTTGTTTTCAAAATAAAGGTGTTTTTTTTTTAATTCATTTATTTTTAATTGGAGGATAATTACACTGTTGCGTTGGTTTGTGCCATACATCAGTATGAATCAGCCATAGGTATACATATGTCTCCTCCCTCCCACCTCCCCCCCAAAATAAGGTTTTTAAAAATGCAACCCCAGTATTAGTATCAACCGCATTCTAATTTTTGTGTAGCTCACTCATTTTACTGATGAATCAGAAAAACACCCGATTTGCGTTATTTTGTCTATCCATTATTGTGGTACAACATCATTATCGTTTTGTGTTTTAAGAGGCTGTGGTCTCTAACCATAGGTAGAGTCTTACCCTATGATACCACAGGCCTAGCGGCATTGGGCCTGACCACCTCAGCCCTTCAAAATATAGGAGAGGTCACAGCAGGAAGAGGAATTCAGCTAATTTGAGAAGGAATGGCATATCAGAGGTCTTTTGTGTTTCAGAGGATATTGTATTCATATACAATACCCTGTACTTGTAAACTCTTGTAACTCAAAAATGTTCTCCTTGTTGAGAATAAGTCACATACCGATAAACTTGATACCCTCTTATTCAAAAGTGTTCAGGGTTAGGAAAGATTTTGCTTGCAGATTAAAACCAGATGTCTTGCCTCATCCTTTAAGTCACACCACAAAGTAACACAGCTTCCTTTAGAGACTGAACTGTGAAAGTGAAAGTGCTAGTTGCTCAGTCGTGTCCGAGTCTCTGCGACCCCGTGGACTGTAGCCCGTCAGGCTCCTCTGTCTCTGGGATTCTCCAGGCAAGAATACTGGAGTGGGTTGCCATCCCCTTCTTTAGAAGATGATCTTCCCAAGTCTCCCTTCATGCATCTCAGATGAGGTGCTGACCTGCTTGGGGAAGCTTCACCAGTGGTCAGACTCATAGGTCAGTAGCAGTGGAGTCTTAGGGTCGGAAGACCTCTGCGTGGCAACTAATCCTGCTTCTCATTAGTTACTTCTTGGACTCCTAGCTGTTGATAAGAAACACCCCAGGCCCCCCAAACTCCTGAAATTCCTTCCCTACCGCCACCTCACGTAGAGATCCTTCCACGTAGAGGTAGAATTCGACCTCTTTCGCAGAGCTACACCAGGCCCCTACCTGTAAGCAGTTCCCTTTCCTCTCTTGGTGTTTGCCGTCCTCCCTTGTGTAGCCGTCATTCATGCATTCAGTGCCTGCCAGGTGCCAGATTCTGTGCTGAGCATGGGTGCAAGTTTGCAGACTGACAGTCTTCTCTTTCTCATTGTTTGCCTGAAGTTTCTAATACCAGCACTAAATAAATGTTTGTTAAATGTGATAGTGTGTCTATAGGAAAAGCATAAGATTCTGTGTTCCTCAATCCCCATGAGTCTGTATTATTCAGACAGCAGTTGCATTGCCAGGGATGTGATGGAGGGATTGCTGGCAGGTAGACTGGGTCGGAGATAGTGTTCACTTTATAATTGAGGATGTGATGGCTCTAATGGGGGTTCTGACATTTTTTTCTTTTTTAATATATAATCATCTTCAGGAGAAGCACATATCCAGGCAGAGACTAATATTCAATGGGCACTTGATAAATGTTCAAAATGAAGAGAAACAAAACTTATTCTGAAGCTTAAATAAAATATTGGTTTTCTCCTTCAACTTTAGGGATAATTACACCAGAAGGCACTCCTGTCGATGCTGCTGATGCCCCAAAGCAGCTGGCAACAAATACTGAAGAACCAGCACGTGTCACGCCTCTGGAAAATGCAGTTGTTTTCATATACTCACTCGTGTTTCATTTAACTAAGACGGTAAGTTTGGCATGTAATTTCTTCAAATAGAATGTTATTACCATTTTCAAGTTGATTTTAAGCATGAGATGAATTTAAAATGTCTTAATGAAAATCACTCCTACGCTTTTGAAGGCAGCCTCTGAAATAAGCCACAGGTGTGTAGTGGTGGTGGTGGGTTCTTAGTTCAGTTCAGCACTTGGAGTTACGTTGGCGGCCAGTGCTGGGCATCGGCACACCTCTTCTGCCCTCAGGGATCTTTTGGTCTAACAGGGAGAGAATGAAATTCACTTGAAACACAGTATGATATGGGAAAGAAGAGACGTATTTACCTGATGGTGTGAGAGTATGTTAAATTGATTCACTGAGGTGGGCGGACGGGCAGAGGAGGTCCGCAGGTAGCTGAGACATCTTCTGAGCCGAGTTGTAGGATCCGTGTGGTTGATGTGTAATTTGTTGTTGAATAGGGCTGGGGAGGTGGATGGGTGGAGTGCACAGTCACACAGAAGTAGTATGTTTGGAGAAATGGGACTTGAAGAAGAGATTACTTGGCATTGTCCAAGTATAGAGTTCGAGGGGTGTGCCTGGTCTTATGGAGGGAGATGGGCTCAGGTACAGGAGGTTGTTTGTCATGGTAGGTTGTGTTAGAGATAGAGATCCTTTGAAGGTTTTAAGCAGGAAATAAGTATAGTCATATTTGTTCTTAGAAAGAGTCACTTATGGCAGAATTATTTATTCAAATTTATCTGTCTAAGGAATTCTGATCCATATGAGACATTTAGTCTGTCCATTGAATGTTATCCAAGCTGTTTAGGGCTTAGCGCCCCCTTGTGGTATTTTCTGGAATTGGACATTCTTGGTAAATGATGGGAATGAGCAAGCTTTCAGAATACAGAGGCCAAGTTGCCCTTGGAGCTATAAAGTATATACTCTGCATCAAAAATATCTATCCTCCAGGTTCTGTTATTTCAAGACTTTTTAAGGAAAAAGGGTTATTTTTTTGTTTTGTTATACAGATGGGCTTTGAGTGAGGATAATCTGGTTTCAAATCCCAGGTCCGTCATTGAGAAACTTGGGCAGATCACTTAAGTTTGAACCTCAGCTTTTATATCTTTAAAATGCAGATAATACCTACCCCAGTTGTAATAATTAAATGAATCGATAATATCAAGTATATAGTATAGTGCCTGGCATTTTATAAGATCTCATCCCCTGCCTGCTTCTCATTTGGATAATCAGAGAGGGCAGTATAAAAATTTTGGATACTGCAGGGAATTCAGGAGAAAGGCCACCAGGATGGGAAAGTTGGAGGAAAACCAAACCATTTTTCAGTTTTCTCCATGTTTGTGGTAGTGGCAGCCACCCCAGTGAATGTGTATGCTCTGTGCAGTTAGAGTTCTGAAGGAAGTTTTCAGTGATGAAGGCGATCTCAGAATTAGAATTTGGTTATCAGCATGAATCATCATCACTTCTAAAACTTAACAGCCTCCAGATATGGGAGGAGTTCTGTGTTCATTTTATTGGTGGGTATACACAGAGCCCTGTTGTAGGCCTGGGTTGGAGGACACAGATGTGGTAGAGGATATTGTTTCTGCTTGAGGGATAATGGGAGAAGACACAGACATGAATGGCAATAGAAAAGGGTGCATATTACAAAGCAACAGTGACTTGAAAGGTTATCGTCAAGAAAGTATCTGGATGGCCCAATATGTACAGAGTATTACACTAGGAACAGAAGAGTCTAAGAGGTATAAAGCATGATTCTGATTTATGAAAGGCTTAAGAAAGGATAGATCAAATATATATGGAAATTGGAAAAATGGGAAACGTGAAATAGCTGTTGTAACGTATCAGATAAGTGGTATAGATAACTATTTGTAGACCTGGGAAATAACGGAGTACTGACTTGTTTGGGAAAACTGCACCAGAAGTCAGATGCATAGATCAGCAGCTAATGGAATCTCCAGGCTAGAGGAGATCTGAGAGAACAGCTAGTTCAACTTTTCACAAACTGCGCTAATTTCCTCTACTCCAGCCCTGACTAGTAGTTATGGGGTCTGGGCATCAACAATTCCTAGTTTGAGCCATCCATCTTATAAGACTACACATTGCTCTGTTGGCTAGTTTATTCTTATACTGACTCCAAATTTTTCTCCATATGATTTTTTTCTCTTAGAATCTAATTCCTTTTTTTACGTAGTAATCATTTAAATATTTGAAGTTATGCTTGAATTTTTCTTTCTTTAGTGTTCTAGCATGGAAAGCTTTAAAATGGTAATAGTAAAGAGAGAATATTAAAATGAAATTATGGCCCACCACTCAGCTTAACAGTAATTCTTTAACATCACTCATTTTTTGACACATTTCAGAATCCCCTCTCTTCCTTTTAAAATTATTCTTACTCAGTTCAGGATCTTGAGGTCCAAAAGTTATAAGGGGTTCATACATGTCTTAAATCAACCTTTTAATCAGATATAAATTATATATAACAAAGTGTACCCATTCTAGGAATGAATTTTAACAAATGTAAACACTTACGGAAAAACAGCCATAACCAAATATGGAACATTTCTTTTGTTTGAAAAAGTTCCTTTGCATACCTTCTCAGTGTTATCTTACCCAAACCACCTGTTCTAGGCAACCATTGACAAAACTTTTTCTCATACATTAGCTTTTTCTGTTGTAGAATTATAGTTATAAATGGATTTATACCTTCTCAGTGTTATCTTACCCAAACCACCTGTTCTAGGCAACCATTGACAAAACTTTTTTTCATACATTAGCTTTTCCTGTTGTAGAATTATAGTTATAAATGGATTTATAGTTAGGTGTGAAACTGCCCAGCCTCATGGTAAGTTTATTTTATCTTGGAAACTGCCCAACTGCTCTCAAAGTGACTGTACCATTTTATATTTCCACTAACAATTTCTAAAACTTCATTTGGTCACATATTTGCTAACATCTTGCATTATCAGCGTTAAAGTGTAGCCATTCTAATGGGCATGCCTTTGAGGTTTTAATTATACTTCCTGATGCTTAATAATGTTGAGCACTTTTTCATGTGGCCATACTTTTTCATGGGCTTATGTGTGAAATAGCTTTTTAAATCTCTTGTCCTTCTTTAAACTGGCATTTGTGTTTTTTTTCTAAATATTAAAATCTAAGAGTTCTTTATATTCATATAATTTAGATACAACTCCTTTGTCAGATACATATTACAAATTTCTTCTAAACTCTGGCTTGGCCTTTCAGTTTCTTAGCATTGTCTTTTGAAGAGCAACTTTTTAACTTTGATGAGCACTGCTTTATTAATGTTCACTTTTATGGTAAGTGCCTTTTGTCTCCTGCCTAAGGAATCATAGGTAGTTCCAATGATGTGAATATTTTAACATTTTCTTCTAGAAGTTTTACTGTTACACCCTTTCATGATTAAGAAAGACTTTGTTCCATTTTGAGCAAATTTTTGTGAATGTTGTGAGGTAGAGATATTTCATTTTTTTCCCCCCCAAATGAATATCCATTTGCTCCCATACCATTTCTTTCCCCTTTAAATTACATTGGCACCTTGAGTTGAGATCAGTTGACCACATATATATATGTCTCTTTCTGGACCCTACTCTGTTCTATTGATCCTATCCTAAGACAGTACCACACTGTTTTGATTACTATAGCTTTATGGTAGGTTTTGCAATCAGGTAGTTCCTTTGTGAAATTGTTTTGGTCACGGCATTTCCTTTGCATTTCTGTATAAAGTTTAGAATCAACTTACCACTTTCTACAAAAAAGCATGCTGAGCGTTTGATTGTTCTTATTACTGAGTCCATAGATGAATTTGGGAAGAACTGGTATTAACAAATATTAAGGCTTCTAATTAAGATGAGCTAAGTTCATCTCTGCATTCATTTAGATCTTTGTAATTTCTCTCAACAGGGCTTTGTACTTTTCAGTGTACAAGCTTCATGCATATTTTGTGTATGCCAGGTATTTCATGGTTCTTGATGTTCTAAATGGTATTTTTTTACATTTTGTTCACAATTTTTTTGCTGATATCTAGAAATACAGTTGAATTTTTTGTACTGACCTTACTTATTACCTTACTGAATTATCTATTATTTCTAGGGCAGGGGGTGTAGATTTCATAGGATTCTCTGTGTAGATGACCATGTCATCTGTGAATAAACACCTTTTTTAAAAAGTCAGATTAATGCAGAGTTTACATCTAGTAAAATTCACCCTTTCTGTATGCAGTTCTGTGTTTTCACATTTTTTTCAAAAATTTTGTGTTCACCCTTCTCTTGCCTCTCTTTCTAGGACTCTTAACTGTATTTATGTTAGCTCATTTTATGTCGTTCCACAGGCCACTGAGGCTCTGTTCTTTGTTGTTGCTGTTATTTAGTCTTTTTATGTCTTAGCTTCTATTTAAGTACTTCCTGTTGCTACCTTTAAGTTTACTGATCTTTTCTGGTATCTTATCTGCTCTTAAGCCATCAAGTAAAATTTTCGTTTTGGTTATTTTATTTTTTAGCTCTAGAAGTTCCACTTAGTTTTATTTTATATCTTCCATTTCTCTCCTCAGTATGGTCATTTAAAACAAAATTGTTAAATATATTTTTAAATGATTCTTTTAAAGCCCCTTAAAGCTAACATTCTGTCATCTCTTGCAATTTCTTGGTCTGTTTTTGTAGGTTGACTTATCTCTTATATGGGATACATTTTTATGCTTTTTTTCATGTCTAGAGGTTTTTTGGTGTTTTTTTTTTTTTTCTCCTTTGGTTTGATTGTGTTTCTTTTTGGATACTAGGCACTGGGAATGTGAATGTTGGGTGCCTGGATTTTGGTGGCTTCCTTTAAAAAAGTGGTGAAGTTTGTTTTTCTAGACTGTTAAGTTTCTTGAAGATCAGCTTGATCTTTTCTAGTTTTATTTTTAAGATTTGTTGCGAGGTATAGTGTGTATAGTAGTATTTACTCCAGGGCTACTGTTTCCCTACTATAACGATGTTATTCTTCTGGAATCTACTAAGTGCCCTGAGCATTCATTAAGGTCAATTCATGCTGACTAGCTGAAATACAGATGTCTCCCAGCCCTGCATTAAATGGAAATTGTTCAGCTTCCAGCCTCCTTGTAAGTTGTTCTTTTTGCCTGTAGTTGTTCTTTGCTGATCCTCAAGGAATCTTGCTTATACAGGTGCTGCTTTGAATGTAGCCCACAACTGAAGGAGACATCCTTGCAGATTCCTAGAGCTCTTTTTCTTTGTAGTTCTCATCTGTCCCGTAACCGTCCGTGCGTGTGTCAGGCACCTCAGCCTCTCTGAACGCTGATCTCTGCCTCCTTGGCAAGATTGGTATATTCTACTTACCTTCCCTATAGTGCTTCCCTACAGAGTGCCTTCAGGTAAAAAGCTGGGTGATCACAGGGCTCAGCTCATGTGTCAGCCTTTCCTCAGGAGTCACGATTTTGTGCTGCCTGTTGTTCTCTACTTGAAAAAAAATTATTTTTCCATAAATTTTGTCCAGTTTTCTAGTTATTTTCAGTGGGAGGGCAAGTATCAGATCAGTTAATTCAGTCTGTACATGGCTTCTTTTTGTTTGTTTGTTGTATTTTGTTTGTTCAGTGTATTCATTAAAGAGACAGGTTTGTTTGGCTGCTAGGAAGTACCAGAGTGTGAGTTTTGCTAACTGCATTCCTCTAGTACAGTTGAACATTTTCCCTTGTTGTTTATATTTCTTGGTAATTGCTTAGTCATATTGGGAGTCCAGATTCAGTTTCATTTTTGTTTGGCAGGAATACTTAATAAAAGATGTTTGTATACGTCGATCAGGAGGCATCTGTTGTCTAGATATCCCTCTTTTTCTTCATGTTACTAGCAATTGGTGACATTGATTAGAATGTCTGTATTATAGGCTGTAGAATGGTAACTGTCTACTTATAGCATTCCCACATCATTTAAAAGTTGGGACACTTCTACAAAGAGAAACTTAATAATCAACTATTCTTTATACTGAGATTGGTTTGTATAGTTAAGGCAGTATAAATATTTGATTCTTTCTGTTTAAATAGTTTTCAAAATAATGAGTTGTCTTACCAGCATTATCCAAAGATGCCCCAAAGGTTTATGTATGTGTTTCTTTTAACTCTTTTCTAAGAATCATTATGATGCGTGAATTTTAAACTATTTGATTTGTTACAATCCACAGTAGTTATTACTCTTATCAGTGCTCAATCTCTCCCATTTTTGGTTACTGGGAGCCTCTTTAGCTTTGCTCCTGGGCTCTTTTGACATCATCTCGTGGTCATTGATACCTTCCTTGCTTTCTAGTGTAACAAGATGTTCCAAGCTCATTTTATACATTTCCTGCCCAGATCTTGAAGGAGCTATTTCTCTAAAGAGTCTTTTTTCCTTTCACTGGGAAATGGTATTCAGAGGCAACATTCTGGATACTAAGATCACTTACTGCTTTAGAGTTGGCCATCATTTCTAGGCCTTTTCAGAGGACAAAGCTAGGATATAAGGGAGGATTTTTTTATGTGACTGTTTGTTACGATGCCATTTGGATATTCCCAATCAGAGTTCCAGATGCTAATGGAATTTTACTTAATCACATCTATCTGATATTGTATTTTCTTTCTCCGATGTTGGAAATCCCAGTTTTTGATGACATCAACATATTTATTTATCTTATTTTACAATATTCACATAACAGTGTTAAAAATACCATATCAACACTACCACCCACAATGTGTTGCTGAAAATATTGCAAGGATATTTTGCAGCTCTTTTTCTCTTTAACCAGTATCCCACTGGGGTATGCTTGAAAATAATCCTTTTCTGTTGTCCTGCCATTAAGTTGACATAGTTAGATTAGTTGTTTCATTTTTGCTTTCAATTTTTAGGGATTTTTTAAAAAAGATTTTTAAATTTTCTAATTATCTAACAAATTTACAAGAGCCAAAGTCAATTTGTAGAACAAAATCTGTTCAGAGAAGTCTAACTTTTGTCCGATTTCCATCCAGCCTGTTAATAAGTTCCTCTATAGATAATTTTAAAATTAATTTCATTATCTACCCTACCATTAAAAAATAAGCAAATGATTTCTGCATCTGGGCTTGCCATGTGGCACTAGTGGTAAAGAGCTTGCCTGCCAATGCAAGAGACATAAGGGATGCCGGTTCAATCCCTGGATCAGGAAGATTTCCCTAAAGAAGGAAATGGTGATCCAGCCCAGTATTCTTGCCTGGAGAATCCCACGGACAGAGGAGCCCTGTGAGCTACAGTCCATGGGGTTTGCAAGGAGTAGGACATGACTGAGTGACTTTCACTTTTCTGCATCTAGCCAAGGTAGATTTATAGATACCAGCTTTACTCTCGTAACTAAAACAGCTAAAAAGAAAAAAACTGAGACAAAATACATGACACAACAGTGTTTGCGTCATCGGGCAACAAAGAACAGTAGTTTCTGAAAGCTGGAGAACAGATGCCCTGAGGTTTACAGTTGTCACATCTCACTGCACTGAGAGAGATCCCAGGCTTGGCACAGAGAGGAGAACCCCTGAACTGAGGAATGGAGCTGAAAGTCCAGGAAGAGCAAAGCCGCCTGGATTCACAAGGCGGAAGCCGAAGAGGAGAGCTGCACAGAGAGCGAGCCCTGGGGATTTTCGAAAGGCCCCTGAGTATTCACCAGAGTACTGGTCGCACATGAGGGTGACAGGCTACTTAAGGTCAGAGAGTGACCTTGATCTAGTGAGTAGAAGAGACAGTTGCTGACACAGGGCCAGGAGTAGCATCTCATAATTCTAAGGGAATTGGGTAGAGTCTCAGAAGAGTCTTGCCTCAGCCTAAATGCTGTTCGTGTCCTCCTTAACAAATCTTAAAAGCAAGACCCAATAGAACCAAACTGTTACCCAGCAATTTACCTGCATCCCAGAACAAAGCTTAAGAATAACGGGTGTATTGGGTTCTCTAGAGAAGAAGAACCAGTAGGATATACATACAAGAAGAGATTTATTTTAAGGAATTGAGTTACAAATGGAGGCGAGAAGTCCCACAGTCTGCAGTCTGCAAGCTGGAGACCCTGTAAAGTTGGGCTGTAATCAGTCCAAGTCCAAAGACCTGAGAACCAGGGGAACTGACTCTCCCCGTGGTCTGAGGGCCCGAGAACCAGGAGCACCAGGAGCAGAAGACTGACGTTCCAGCTTGAGCAGTCAGGAAGGAAGGGACAAGTTTCCCCTCCTGCATTTTGTTCTCTTCAGGGCCTTGATGGACTGAATGAGCCCGACTCACAGTGAGGAGGCCTATCTACTTTACTTACTGTATCAATTCAGATGCTAATCTCATCTGGAAACACACAAAGACATGCCCCCAAATAACATTTAATCTGGGAACCCTAGGGTCAGTCAAACTGATGTAAAAAACTGACCATCACATTTATTCACAAAGTATGGCATCCTGTCAAAGATTATCAGGCATGCAGAGGCAAGGAAAGATGACCTGTGATTATGAGAAAAATCAGCCAAAGCCAACAAAGAACTGTCAGAGATGTTAGAATTATATGATGGTATTAAACAGTTATTACTGCCATATTTCAGATATTAAAAAAATTAATGTATAGACATGAGAGATATTTTTTAGAAAAGATGCAAGTCAGACTTCTAGAGATGAAACGCCTCTGGTGAAAATATACTATTTGGGATTCATGCTAGACTAGACATTGTTGATGAAAAGATTAGTGAACTTGAAGATACAGCAATAGAAGACATCTAAAAGGAAACATATGGGGGAAAAAAGAAAACTGAACAGATTATCAGTGAGCTGTGGGGACACTTTTCAAGCAATCTAATACATTTAACTGGAATCCCTGGAGGAAAGGATAGAGAGGTGTTCAGAAAATTATTTGAGGAAATAAAGGATAAAAAATTTCTAAACTTTATGAAAGCTGCACCTACGGAGCCAAAAAGATCAATGAAACCCAAGCATAAAAAGCATGAAAAAAACTACACAAAGGTATGTGCTTGTGCTCAGTTGCTCATCATATCCAACTTTTTGTGACCCCAGGGAGTGTAGCCTACCAGGCTCCTCTGTCCATAGAATTTCCCAGGAAAGAATATTGGAATGGGTTACCATCTCCTCGTCCAGGGGATCTTCCTGACCCAGGGATCAAATGGACATATATCATAATCAAATTGCACAAAGTAAGTGATAAACAGCAGTATCAGCCAGAGAAAAGAGATATTTTAGGAACTAAGATAACATTGATGTCAGATTTCTAATTGGAATCACAGCATGGGAGAATATAGTAGAATAATATATTTTAATATGCTTGAGAAATACTGTTGATCTCCAGCATTATACGCAGCAAAATATTTTTCAAAAAAAAATGAAGACTCTTCCCCCCACCTCAACATACAAGAGCTGAAAAAATTCACCAGGATACCTGCACCATAAGAAATGTTAAGGGAAGACCTTTACACACAAGAAAGATGACAAGAGACGGATATAATGGACCTACACAGAGTAGTGACGAATGCCAGAAATGGTAGGCATATGGCTAAATATATAAAACCATTATCTTATTATTTAAATATCTTTACAAGTTAATTTTCTGTTTAAAGAAAAATATTATCAGTGTATAATGGGGTTTACAAAATATGTAAAGGATAAAATATATGACAATAATAGTATTTATACTATTGATCAGGAGAGAGAAAAGGTGATAACTCTTGTAAAAGTCTTACTGCATACTTGAAGTAGTACAGTATCACTTGGAGATAGATTGTGATCATTGATCATTTAAAGATGTGTAGTATAATAGTATAGATGTATAGTATAGTATGGGCTTCCCTGGTGGATCAGACAGTAAAGAACCACCTACAATGCAGGAGATCCAGGTTTGATCCCTAGGTGGGGAAGATCCTCTGGAGAGAGGGATGGCAACCCACTCTAGTAATCTTGCCTGCAGAAACCCATGAACAGAGGAGCCTGGTAGGCTACAACTCATGGGGTTGCAAAGAGTTAGATATGACCAGTCGACGAAGCACACACACATATAGTATAGTATAAACTCTAAATCAGCTGCTAAAATAACAAAACAAGGAATTACAGCTAATAAATCAACAAAGATGATAATTAGTATCATTAGAAAGACTTGGTCCAAAAGAAGGTAGAATAAGAGGAAAAAGGGAACAAAAAACAGATAGGATAAATAGGAAAAAAAAAGATGCTGGGCTTAAACTTAACCATATCAGGACACAGACTAGGAGGGAGTCATTACAAAGCATATATCTGATAAAGGACTTGTATCCCGATTATATGAAGAACTCTCAAAATTCACTAAGGAAAAACATAAGCCAGTAAAATAACAGTTCCCCCAAAAAGATGTGGATAGCAAACAAGCACATTAAAAAAAATAAAAAGCTTATCATTTTTATGAAGGAAATGCAAATTTAAACCATTGTGACTAAATAATGACCGAAATTAAAAAGACAAGGGGTTGGGGAAGATGTGGAGGGACTGGAAATAGCATATACTGCACATGGGGATACAAAATGGTACCACCACCTTGGAAAATAGTTCTAGAAAGGTAGGCATACAGCTGTCAAATGATCTAGCCATTCTTCTACCAAGCACAAATTATTCATCCATAGAAGGTCTTGTATATCAAGGTTTATAGCAGCTCAGTTTGCGAAAACCAAAAAGTGGAGAAAAAAAAAATGTCCGTCAGCTGGTTAGTAAGTAAATGAATTGTGGTTTATCCATACAGTGAAATGCTACTCAGCAGTAAAATAGTAATGACTTATTGATTTATGCAGCAACAGAGATGAATCTCAAGTTATATTGAGTGAGAGAAGCCAGAGAAAATAGAATACATAGTGAATTATTCCATATATATAAAACATGAGGAAATGCAGACTAATCAATTAAGACAAATTCTGCTTGGGGGCAGGGAGGAGTGACATGTGACAAGCGGTGGGATTACCAAGGGGATGATGAGACTTTTGGAGGTGAAGGGTATGTTCATTATCTTGAATGTGATGTTTTCACAGATGTATTCATCTGTCAGAACTTATCAGTTTGTGTGCTTTAAAATAAGTGTAGTTTACTGCATGTCAGTTTTACCTAAAAGCTGTAAAATTCTTCTCTCCTATATATAGATATATATGAAATCAAACCCTAGTGGTATATAGAATTATTTCATTTCTTTTTTCCAGTTTCATACTACAGTTGACCCTTGAACAATCCAGGTCTGAATTGCTCAAATCCCTACCTTTACATGTTTGGTTTTTTTTCCACTAAATGGATACTACAGTGCTACACAATCCACAGTTGGTTGAATCCTCGGAGGCAGGAGGACTCTTGCCTAAGGAGAGCCCAGTAACTGTGAAATATGTGGGGATTTTTGACTACACCAAGGGTTAGTACCCCTAACCTCTGTGTTGTTCAGTGGTCAGCTGTATATTTTAATGTATTCAACAGTTGTTCTGTCATTGGACAGTTTGGTTATTTCCAATCTTTTGTTATTATAACAAGGCTTTGTAGATATATCTTTCTAGCATTTGTTATTCTAGTTCTAATATCTTTGAGACAGATCTTTAGAAGTGGGATTGTTGTGTCAGAGGTTATTACACAGGTGATTTTGGGAGATGTTGCTAGATTCTTGTTCATAGGGGTTTGTATCATTTTGTATAATAATCAGTAATGTATGAGAATACCCATTTCCTCTGCATTCTCTCACTAAAAGAGTATGTTGTTAAATGTTTGGATCTTGCCAATAGAAGTGAGAAATGATATCTCAATATAGGTTTAATTTATACTTCCTTTATTATGAGTGAGACACAGAGCATGTTTCCCTATGTCTGTGAGCTCTTTTCTTCCTGCTTCTTTCCTGAGGACTATCTTCATTTTTTTCTACTCATTTTTCTGTAGGCTTGCTGGCCAGCTTCTCTATTTGTAAAGTTCTTTATTCTTTAGGAATATTAACCCTTTGTAATAAATTTCAAATAATTTTTTCCTCAAGTTTTCACTGTCAAACTTTGCTTATTTTAGTCCAAGGGGGCTGGATCTCTTTTTTTTTTTTTTAAATTTCTAAGTAATCAAGTTCACGAATCTTTTCCTTCAGATCTTGAGACATAATTAGGAAGGTTTTCCTCACTCCTAGTAATCAAGAAAACTAACCGATCCGATCACATGTACCACAGCCTTGTCTAACTCAATGAAACTGTGAGCCATGCTGTGTAGGGCCACCCAAGACGGATGGGTCATGGTGGAGAGTTCTGACAAAATGTGGTCCACTGGAGAAGGGAATGGCAAATCACTTCAGTATTCTTGCCTTGGAAAACCCAAGTATGAACAGTATGAAAAGGAAAAAAGATAGGACACTGAAAGATGAACTCCCCAGGTTGGTAGGTGTCCAATATGCTACTGGAGATCAGTGGAGAAATAACTCCAGAAAGAATGAAGGGATGGAGCCAAAGCAAAAACACCCAGTTGTGNCCACTTCAGTATTCTTGCCTTGAGAACCCCATGAACAGTATGAAAAGGCAAAATGATAGGATACTGAAAGAGGAACTCCCCAGGTCAGTAGGTGCCCAATATGCTACTGGAGATCAGTGGAGAAATAACTCCAGAAAGAATGAAGGGATGGAGCCAAAGCAAAAACACCCAGTTGTGGATGTGACTGGTGATGGAAGTAAAGTCTGATGCTGTGAAGAGCAATATTGCATAGGAACCTGGAGTGTTAGGTCCATGAATCAAGGCAAGGAAGTGGTCACATAGGAGATGGCAAGAGTGAACATCAACATTTTAGGAATCAACAAACTAAAATGGACTGAAATGGGTGAACTTCACTCAGATGACCATTATAACCTACTACTGTGGGCAAGAATCCCTTAGAAGAAATGGAGTAGCCATCATAGTCAACAAAAGAGTCTGAATGCAGTACTTGGATGCAGTCTCAAAAATGACAGAATGATCTCTGTTTCCAAGGCAAGCCATTCAGTATCACAGTAATCCAAGTCTATGCCCTGACCAGTAAAGCTGAAGAAGCTGAAGTTGAACAGTTCTATGAAGACCTACAAGACCTTCTAGAACTAACACCCAAAAAAGATGTCCTTTTCATTATATGGGACTGGAATGTAAAAATAGGAAGTGATGAAATACCTGGAATAACTGGCAAATTTGCCCTTGGAGTTCAGAATGAAGCAGGGCAAAGGTTAATAGAGTTTTGCCATGAGAATGCACTGGTCATAGCAAACACCCTCTTCCAACAACACAAGAGAAGACTCTACACATGGACATTACCAGATGGTCAACATCGAAATCAGATTGATTATATTCTTTGCAGCCAAAGATGGAGAAGCTCTATACAGTCAGCATAAACAAGACTGGGAGCTCACTGTGGCTCAGATCATGAACTCCTTGTTGCCAAATTCAGACTTAAATTGAAGAAAGTAGGGAAAACCACTAGACCATTCATGTATGACCTAAATCAAATCCCTTACAATTATACAGTAGAAGTGAGAAATAGATTCAAGAGATTAGATCTGATAGACAGAGTGCCTGAAGAACTATGGATGGAGGTTTGTGAAGTACAGGAGACAGGGATCAAGACCATCCCCCCAAAAAAAGAAATGCAAAAAGGCAAAATGGTTGTATGAGAAGGCTTTACAAATAGCTATGAAGAGAAGCGAAAGGCAAAGGAGAAAAGGAAAGATATACCCATTTGAATGCAGAGTTTCAAAGAATAGCAGGGAGAGATCAGAAAGCCTTCCTCAGTGAGCAATGCAAAGAAATAGAGGAAAACAGAATGGGAAAGACTATAGAGATCTCTTCAAGAAAATTAGAGATACCAAGGGAACATTTCATGCAAAGATGGGCTCAATAAAGGACAGAAATGGTATGGACCTAGCAGAAGCAGAAGATATTAAGAAGAGGTGGCAAGAATACACAGAAGAACTATACAAAAAAGATCTTCATGACCCAGATAATCATGATGGTGTGATCAATCACCTAGAGCCAGACATCCTGGAATGAGAAGCCTTAGGAAGCATCACTATGAACAAAGCTAAT